>OY856186.1:154684970-154804970 GCA_963693315.1 Diogma glabrata
CTATAAAACAAGCTGCTGCACGGGCAAGTCTACAATTACAACCGGACCAGCAAATTTCGGATTCGACCAATTTATATAACTGGCTAGCAAAGTTGAATAGATTTCCTAGGATATCTTTTGCATATTCGCCACATTTATTTTATACATCTAGTGAAATAGCTTTGCAAAAGAGATACCGTAACAGCAAACGGATTAAAAACATTCAACAGTAGCACTTTTTAGAAGTATTTGATAAAAACAAAATTTTGGCTAAACTATATTCCAGCCAATCTGAATCAAGTACCCATAGTCTCAAATGAGTATATTGTGTATTTATAAACAGAATATGTATGTAAAAATATACGTAAAAAAAATATAAAAATATACTACTCATAATACTTTTTATTAATATATTTTCAGTTCTATAAAAAAGACAACTTGATAAATATTTTCATTCAATCAGATTAAAGTTTTAGAATAAAAAAATCGGGGTTGTTTAATTCTTTAAGCCCCTGTAAAGGCAGTTTTTGGAGTCACATTCTATAAATTTACCCAATTGCAGTTGAATGTCTTAAGAAACTGTGGTTTTTTTTTTAATGAAGATCAAAGGGGGCATAATTTGAGAAAATATGAATTAAAGTTTATAAACTACTTCTTAGGGCTTTTGGGGAGCGGGTAATCATTTTATTTGTCCATTTTTGAATTCTTCGGTTAATTTTCAATAGAATAAAATGACACCGATATTTTTTTTGTTTACGTAAATGCTCTCTTTTTTAATAATGAAAGTAGTAACAGAAATTGAAAAATTGAACAAATATCAATTTTTGAACTCAAATAACTCCGAGTAAAAGCCGAGTAGAATTAAAAAATCTCTAAGAATGTTAACTCTCATTACTTGGGGAATCTTAAAATGCAAAAAAAAATTTCATTTGGACTTGCCTATATATATATATATATATATATATATATATATATATATATATATATATATATATATATATATATATAATATTATATATATATATATATATATATATATATATATATATATATATATATATATATATATATATATATATATATATATATATATATATATATATATATATATATACTAGCAGGACCCGGCGTGCTTTGCTACGCCTATAAATAAAGTTTGTGTGTATACATTTTGTTGACGTAGTAGCAATAATTTCAAAGAGTTGTAATGAGAAATGATCTATTTTTTTTTAAATATGAATGTAAAAGGATCAGCACTCTAGTTGATCAGTAAAATATAAAAAAAATAGTATTATATATACAACATTGGATATATAAAAAAATACGCGATCAAATAAGTTTTCAGATGTGTCTCTATATAGAACATTAGAACATACGGAACAAATATGGATTCACAAATTTTCACAGTGCTCATGCGGTTTAATATACGCTTTCTTTACCTGTGGTAGGTTACTAAAAACGTTGCAAACAATTTTGATCGTTATAACATTTTATGGTCAGCAAGGGCAGTAAGAATAGTGATAATATATTCGATGAAGGTATGGAAGAAGTGATACAAAAAAGGAATAGAAGAAGTAATGCCAAAAAAAATCAAAATTATTTGGATGTTTTTGTATTAGAATTCATAGGATGTGAATTCATAGGGTGAGAAATATTTCTATTTAGTCAACATCCTAAGTCATTTTAAAGTCATTATTGATTGTTGCAAATCAATGCGAAACTAATATCTAACACACGGTCAATATATTGGCATTATGTTCCATATATAGACAACATTAATGGAATATTAATTTTTGGGCGATTTTGTGAGCAATTATTGCTCAAAGTAATTATTGAAAGTATTATTCCCGATAATAAGTAATTATTGTCGGGATTGAACTCACACTCATCAGAGACATCATAGTTCAAACTTCAAAGCCATCATACAGACTCAGCCACAGTGGATGAAACAACAATAAAACATATTTCAATTTTCATGTTCAGATAATTTCTAAATTGAAACTCCATTATCTCATATTTATTTAAATTGAATTCTTCATCTGTGATTATACTATTGTAAATTGTATTTGTTCCCGACACGAAACACACAAAAACTGTTTTGAAGAAGTTTTTCTGAGCGAAAATAAAAAATGCTTTAAAATTGCGAAATTCATGTGAATTAAAATAATTACTTTAAGCTTAATCACTCTAAAAATCTCTCAAAACTTTATTTACTTTACACCAAATAGTGTAAAACTTTTGTTTATTTAACATTATACCCGTCGCATATTGTCGGTATCTCATAAGAAAGGAAATTCAAGAAAACTCGTTCTGATAACAGCCGTGTTCGATTTGACTGAAGCATTTGATACAACGAAAAATTTAATACAATTGTTGTTGTTTTTTCAATTGTTTTAGTCACACTAAACGTACCAAACATTCAATTTACATTGTATCATTTTTATTGCAACAATTATTTATTTTAATAAGGAAAAAATTTCAAAACGTCGTTTTAATTCTATTTCTTTGCTCGTGCTTGTGGGCACACATTATATTTTGCGTTTTTCCGTCTAGATGCGTACATGAATAAATCAGAAGGTATTCCGACGCTAGCTGACCACCACATACAGTTGTCCAGATGTGAGAAGTATGGATTCTCCAAATCTACCACATCCTTGCAGCAATTTTCCTTGTTCTTTGTTGACAGTCATTGCAAAAGCGAGTCGCACTGGAAACTAAACGTTTGAATTCAAATGCCATATCTGTTGGGATCATTGAAATGCGTAGCAACAGTACATCTCCTTCTTTGAATTTTCCATTCAAAATTGATTGTAGCTTCAATGACTTTGTTCATCATCTTTTTCACCAAAAATTTTTAAAAACATTTGTGCTATTGCAAAATATTTGAAATATAACAACACATAAAATCCTTTAAGACCTAGGTTCCACACCATCATGTTTTTTAAGATGATAGACGCAAATTGCTAGTGCTAGAAGTATATACCAAGATCATGTAAACATTGTTTTGCTGAAGGATTAAACCCGGCACATTTAATAGTTATATGAAAGCTCATTTCTCCAAGTAAACGAAAAAGTTCATTTTTTTAAAAAAATATAAAAAAAAAAAATTTGCGTCCATCAACACCTTAGAAAGCATGTTGTTGTGGACTTTATTCTTCAAAGGTTGTCATGAGTTGTTGTTACTTACATTGTAATTCGTATTACCCAACACATTTTATTTTAAAAGATATAACGTGTCATCATCAAAGAATATTCTATAACTAAGACTAAGGGTGCTATCGTTGATTGAAAAAAGTTCATCCGCCAACATCCCTAAGATATCACTTTGGCTAGTGATATCTCACTACTATTGCCAGTGGTTTACGATAACTCAAGCTAACTCATATGCAAATAGCAGGAATCTAAGTACGCTGGGTTGTCACTCCCATAGATCAAAAATTTAAAATTTTACAAATCTTCCTGCGGGAGTATATATTTAATTCGTTATTGAATTCTTTAATTATAACTATAAAAACATTGATCAAAGCAAACTACGCTCATAAACCGATATTTAAACAAAAAATCAAATAAAATATTTATCATCAATCACCAATCAAAAAATAATACACGACAATTTGAAAAGCAAATCGTAGTGTATTTGCACAAACTTCGACGTTAAAAACAACGTTCTAAATACAAATACAACACCATCTATTGGATAACCCAAATTTATGAGGCGTATCAAATATATTGGTCAATAAAAAAAATATGACATGAATTGGAGAGTGCAAACGATGTAAAAAAATAGACTTCGCTACCTAGTTTTTCATCCAGTTTTGATGACAATTTTTTTTAGCTCTAATCGTTATATTTTAATTAGCAATACAAATAAGAGTATTTTTCAATTTGATATTGAGTTTTGTAAATTAACATAGAAGATCAATGAAAAATTTAAAATAATAAATAAATAAATTTAAATTATTGTTTTCTTTAATTTTTACTCTTATATTTATTCCAACTTTATAAAAACCAATACAACAAATTTTTTACAGGTTCCGAATTCCGATACTTTTTAACACTTCAATAATTAATATATAACCTCCACAATAGTTATTTAAGTATTAAGGGCAGTAAGAGTGTTTTACCGATTGAGGATATATGTTTTGAGATCGAGACGAAGTCGACATCTCTAATATATCCGAAATCGGTAATACTCTTAATGCTCAAAATGCTTATTACATTTTTTGCACGATTAATAAAAATTCAATCAAAACTATTTAAATAATAAAATTCATTCACAAAATTCAAGTTTGAATGTTTTAAAGAAAATTTCTTAAAATGTCATTTCAAAATAGTAAGCTTTGCGTTTCATCATAATACTATATGTTTTTTTGTTGCAAAACTAAATTCCATCGAATATATTTTCAAAATTAATTGCTTTTTTTAAATCTTTTGACTGCAATATTTTTAAATGAATTTTATTTAAATTTGAAGCTAGTGAATAGACGTACACAATTATTTAACTAATAATCGTTTTTATTCACACCCTGAGGTCTCCTTTACTGGTAAGTAATTACTTACCGGCTGCATGATCGGTAAGTAATTACTTACCGACCAGTGATTTGTAAACGAAACTTCCTATGTTTATTTACGAATCAGCGAGCATGCGAACATGAAACGGAAACAATTAAAATTGAATTGTTTCAGGACCGAAACTGTCACATGACCAGAAACTGTCACATAATATTAATTATTATGTTGAATTGTGATAACAAAAGCTTTGAATTTTGAATTTAATAAATAGGTTTAATAAATACAAATTATTTGTTTTTGTTATCCTTCAATTTTATTATTCATAATGGATAACAAATTCACAAACTCAAACGAAATTCGGTTTCCGTTTCTGATATTATTCACCACCGTCAACCAAATTAGAAACAGAAACTGAAAATTTTCAGTTTCAGTTTCGGTTTCTGTTTCTGTTGTATGTGAATGCACGGCTTTATACAGATGTTGAAGTTTACTATGAATTGAATAAATTGATTTACGCTGCCATCTGAAAGTAGGCTTATGAACCATCCGTATTGAATATTTAATTCGCAATTAAAAAATATTTAGGAATTTAATCAAAATAAAAATTATCCTATCTCTCAAGTTGGACCATTATACACACAGTTTTATTAAGATTGGTTACGTTGTTGCGGAGTTTATCGCGGACAAACATCGTGACACGTGATTTTTATATATATAAGATGCTCAATATTGTCAGTAATTGTCAGTAATAGTACATAGAGAAACTTAAATTATTTAATTGTAGTAAAATGAGAAATTTCATATATAATTTTTAAAATTATTCAAGTTGTGTTTTGAATGAAATCCCATATAAATTTTATTGAATTTATTCTCTTTTCCCCCTTTTGCAGCGCCAAAAGAAATTTAAATTATTTAATTGTAGCAAAATGAGAAATTTCATAGATAATTTTTAAAATTATTCAAGTTGTGTTTTGTATGAAATCCCATATAAATTTTATTGAATTTCGTTTCTTTTCCTTCTTTTGCAGTGCCATTGCAGCAAATACCGGAACAAAATAATCGCTCAATAACATATGATAGTCTATATGGGCCCTACATGGATGATTGAAAAGTCGATAAAGCAGGTTTGACAGTAAATTAATTAATTTACGCCGCCATCTGAAAGTTTGCTTATGAACTATCCATATTTAACATTTAATTCGTAATTAAAAAATATTTAGGCGTTTAATCAAAATAAAAACTATCCTATCTCTCAAGTTGGACCATTATACACACACTGAACACAATTTTATTAAGATTGGCTAGGTTGTTGCGGAGTTTACCGCGGACAAACATCGTGACACGTGATTTTTATATATATAAGATAAGATAAGATGCTCAATATTGTCAGTAATTGTCAGTAATAGTACATAAAGAAACTTAAATTATTTAATTGTAGTAAAATGAGAAATTTCATATATAATTTTTAAAATTATTCAAGTTGTGTTTTGAATGAAATCCCATATAAATTTTATTGAATTTATTCTCTTTTCCCCCTTTTGCAGCGCCAAAAGAAATTTAAATTATTTAATTGTAGCAAAATGAGAAATTTCATAGATAATTTTTAAAATTATTCAAGTTGTGTTTTGTATGAAATCCCATATAAATTTTATTGAATTTCGTTTCTTTTCCTTCTTTTGCAGTGCCATTGCAGCAAATACCGGAACAAAATAATCGCTCAATAACATATGATAGTCTATATGGGCCCTACATGGATGATTGAAAAGTCGATAAAGCAGGTTTGACAGTAAATTAATTAATTTACGCCGCCATCTGAAAGTTTGCTTATGAACTATCCATATTTAACATTTAATTCGTAATTAAAAAATATTTAGGCGTTTAATCAAAATAAAAACTATCCTATCTCTCAAGTTGGACCATTATACACACACTGAACACAATTTTATTAAGATTGGCTAGGTTGTTGCGGAGTTTACCGCGGACAAACATCGTGACACGTGATTTTTATATATATTAGATATATATATATACTAGCGGGACCCGGCGTGCTTTGCTACGCCTATAAATAAAGTTTGTGTGTATACATTTTATTGACGTAGTAGCAATAATTTCAAAGAGTTGTAATGAGAAATGATTTTTTTTTTTTTTAAATATGAATGTAAAAGGATCAGCACTCTACTTGATCAGTAAAATATAAAAAAAATAGTATTATATATACAACAAAGGATATATAAAAAAATACGCGATCAAATAAGTTTTCAGATGTGTCTCTATATAGAACATTAGAACATACGGAACAAATATGGATTCACAAATTTTCACAGTGCTCATGCGGTTTAATATACGCTTTCTTTACCTGTGGTAGGTTACTAAAAACGTTGCAAACAATTTTGATCGTTATAACATTTTATGGTCAGCAAGGGCAGTAAGAATAGTGATAATATATTCGATGAAGGTATGGAAGAAGTGATGCAAAAAAGGAATAGAAGAAGTGATGTCAAAAAAATCAAAATTATTTGGATGTTTTTGTATTAGAATTCATAGGATGTGAATTCATAGGGTGAGAAATATTTCTATTTAGTCAACATCCTAAGTCATTTTAAAGTCATTATTGATTGTTGCAAATCAATGCGAAACTAATATCTAACACACGGTCAATATATTGGCATATATGTTCCATATATAGACAACATTAATGGAATATTAATTTTTGGGCGATTTTGTGAGCAATTATTGCTCAAAGTAATTATTGAAAGTATTATTCCCGATAATAAGTAATTATTGTCGGGATTGAACTCACACTCATCAGAGACATCATAGTTCAAACTTCAAAGCCATCATACAGACTCAGCCACAGTGGATGAAACAACAATAAAACATATTTCAATTTTCATGTTCAGATAATTTCTAAATTGAAACTCCATTATCTCATATTTATTTAAATTGAATTCTTCATCTGTGATTATACTATTGTAAATTGTATTTGTTCCCGACACGAAACACACAAAAACTGTTTTAAAGATTTTTTTCTGAGCGAAAATAAAAATTGCTTTAAAATTGCAAAATTCATGTGAATTAAAATAATTACTTTAAGCTTAATCACTCTAAAAATCTCTCAAAACTTTATTTACTTTACACCAAATAGTGTAAAACTTTTGTTTATTTAACATTATACCCGTCGCATATTGTCGGTTCTCATAAGAAAGGAAATTCAAAAAAACTCGTTCTGATAACAGCCGTGTTCGATTTGACTGAAGCATTTGAAACAACGAAAAATTTAATACAATTGTTGTTGTTTTTCCAATTGTTTTAGTCACACTAAACGTACCAAACATTCAATTTACATTGTATCATTTTTATTGCAACAATTATTTATTTTAATAAGGAAAAAATTTCAAAATGTCATTTTAATTCTATTTCTTTGCTCGTGCTTGTGGGCACACATTATATTTTGCGTTTTTCCGTCTAGATGCGTATATGAATAAATCAGAAGGTATTCCGACGTTAGCTGACCACCACATACAGTTGTCCAGATGTGAGAAGTATGGATTCTCCAAATCTACCACATCCTTGCAGCAATTTTCCTTGTTCTTTGTTGACAGTCATTGCAAAAGCGAGTCGCACTGGAAACTAAACGTTTGAATTCAAATGCCATATCTGTTAGGATCATTGAAATGCGTAGCAACAGTACATCTCCCTCTTTGAATTTTTCATTCAAAATTGATTGTAGCTTCAATGACTTTGTTCATCATCTTTTTCACCAAAAATTTTTAAAATATTTGTGCCATTTCAAAATATTTGAAATATTTTTTTAATAAAATTTGTTGTGTAGTTGGAATTACAATATGTCTCACAACAACACATAAAGACCTTGGTTCCACACCATCATGTTTTTTAAGATGATGGACGCAAATTGCTAGTGCTAGAAGCATATACCAAGATCATGTAAACATTGCTTTGCTGAAGGATTAAACCCGGCACATTTAATAGTTATATGGAAGCTCATTTGTCCAAGTAAACGAAAAAGTTCATTTTTTTAAAAAAATATAAAAAAACCAAAAATTTGCGTCCATCAACACCTTAGAAAGCATGTTGTTGTGGACTTTATTCTTCAAAGGTTGTCATGAGTTGTTGTTACTTACATTGTAATTCGTACTACCCAACACATTTTATTTTAAAAGAAATAACGTGTCATCATCAAAGAATATTCTATAACTAAGACTAAGGGTGCTATCGTTGATTGAAAAAAGTTCATCCGCCAACATCCCTAAGATATCACTTTGGCTAGTGATATCTCACTACTATTGCCAGTGGTTTACGATAACTCAAGCTAACTCATATGCAAATAGCAGGAATCTAAGTACGCTGGGTTGTCACTCCCATAGATCAAAAATTTAAAATTTTACAAATCTTCCTGCGGGAGTATATATTTAATTCGTTATTGAATTCTTTAATTATAACTATAAAAACATTGATCAAAGCAAACTACGCTCATAAACCGATATTTAAACAAAAAATCAAATAAAATATTTATCATCAATCACCATTCAAAAAATAATACACGACAATTTGAAAAGCAAATCGTAGTGTATTTGCACAAACTTCGACGTTAAAAACAACGTTCTAAATACAAATACAACACCATCTATTGGATAACCCAAATTTATGAGGCGTATATCACACTATCAAATATATTGGTCAATAAAAAAAATATGACATGAATTGGAGAGTGCAAACGTTGTAAAAAAATAGACTTCGCTACCTAGTTTTTCATCCAGTTTTGATGGCAATTTTTTTTAGCTCTAATCGTTATATTTTAATTAGCAATACAAATAAGAGTATTTTTCAATTTGATATTGATTTTTGTAAATTAACATAGAAGATCAATGAAAAATTTAAAATAATAAATAAATAAATTTAAATTATTGTTTTCTTTAATTTTTACTCTTATATTTATTCCAACTTTATAAAAACCAATACAACAAATTTTTTACAGGTTCCGAATTCCGATACTTTTTAACACTTTAATAATTAATATATAACCTCCACAATAGTTATTTAAGTATTAAGGGCAGTAAGAGTGTTTTACCGATTGAGGATATATGTTTTGAGATCGAGACGAAGTCGAGATCTCTAATATATCCGAAATCGGTAATACTCTTAATGCTCAAAATGCTTATTACATTTTTTGCACGATTAATAAAAATTCAATCAAAACTATTTAAATAATAAAATTCATTCACAAAATTCAAGTTTGAATGTTTTAAAGAAAATTTCTTAAAATGTCATTTCAAAATAGTAAGCTTTGCGTTTCATCATAGTTTGGGTATAGGTTTTTCTATAGGTTTTTTTGTTGCAAAACTAAATTCCATCGAATATATTTTCAAAATTAATTGCTTTTTTTAAATCTTTTAACTGCAATATTTTTAAATGAATGTTATTTAAATTTGAAGCTAGTGAATAGACGTACACAATTATTTAACTAATAATCGTTTTTATTCACACCCTGAGGTCTCCTTTACTGGTAAGTAGTTACTTACCGGCTGCATGATCGGTAAGTAATTACTTACCGACCAGTGATTTGTAAACGAAACTTCCTATGTTTATTTACGAATCAGCGAACATGCAAAATTGCCTGATCGTGCAAAAAATTATTAATAACCTTTGGTAACGTATTTGACTTGACTCAAATAAAACAAAACTTTCTTTTCTAAAACATATTTGATATTCTAATAATGGCCTTACACGAAGTTCAAGTTTACTATCAATTGAATAAATTGATTTACGCTGCCATCTGAAAGTTGGCATATAAACCATTCATATTTAACATTTATTTCGCAATTAAAAAATATCTAGGGATTTACAATTTTATTAAGATTGGTTACGTTGTTGCGGAGTTTATCGCGGACAAACATCGTGACACGTGATTTTTATATGTATAAGATGCTCAATATTGTCAGTAATTGTCAGTAATAGTACATAAAGAAACTTAAATTATTTAATTGTAGTAAAATGAGAAATTTCATAGATAATTTTTAAAATTATTCAAGTTGTGTTTTGAATGAAATCCCATATAAATTTTATTGAATTTATTCTCTTTTCCCCCTTTTGCAGCGCCAAAAGAAATTTAAATTATTTAATTGTAGCAAAATGAGAAATTTCATAGATAATTTTTAAAATTATTCAAGTTGTGTTTTGTATGAAATCCCATATAAATTTTATTGAATTTCGTTTCTTTTCCCCCTTTTGCAGTGCCATTGCAGCAAATACCGGAACAAAATAATCGCTCAATAACATATGATAGTCTATATGGGCCCTACATGGATGATTGAAAAGTCGATAAAGCAGGTTTGACAGTAAATTAATTAATTTACGCCGCCATCTGAAAGTTTGCTTATGAACTATCCATATTTAACATTTAATTCGTAATTAAAAGATATTTAGGCGTTTAATCAAAATAAAAACTATCCTATCTCTCAAGTTGGACCATTATACACACACTGAACACAATTTTATTAAGATTGGTTAGGTTGTTGCGGAGTTTATCGCGGACAAACATCGTGACACGTGATTTTTATATATATAAGATATATATATATATATATATATATATATATATATATATATATATATATATATATATATATATATATATATATATATATATTATATATATATATATATATATATATATATATATATATATATATATATATATATATATATATATATATATATATATATACATATATATATATATATATAAATATATATATATATATATATATATATATATATATATATATATATATATATATATATATATATATATATATATATATATATATATATATATATATATATATATATATATATATGTATATATGTATATATATATATATAAAGTGATCGTGGATAAAAATGATTTTTCTAATCATTAATTGGATTTTGTAAAACGTGTATGTAGGTGTATGTGGATTGAAGAATGTTGAATATGCTTTGTCTCATCTTTGAGGGATTAATATTTTGGCCTCACCAATATTGTAGATTTATTTAACTATAAAACTAGATATTATGCAGGTTTCGTGACGCTCTGGTTTGAGTATAAGCTAATGATCCAAAAACTTTTAAAAAATTAATATATAGAAGGAGGCCTACCCAAAGCTTTGTAACGTCGGCTTTATGCTAATTAACATGATAAAACCAATCCCTATTCTTGATCTGACTCAAACACAATTAACATTTCATTTTTCATTTTTTTCATTACAATAGTTAAATTTTTCTCCTAACACAGACCAGCTTCAATTCGTACATTAACATAAATATAAGAACGCACTCGTTTTTTTTGGTTTGTTCAGTTGCTTGACTTTCTTTTAAAGAAAAAAATAAAAAACGTCAAAAAAGAAAATCACATTTTTCCAATTTTGGATTTTTAGATTCATTCTGATTTTGGTTCTGATAAGAAAATGTTTGATTGAATTTGTGAACCAAAATCTGTTTTTAAATTAATTTGTTAATTACTTTGAATTGGTTAAGTTGTTATTACAAATAAATACTAATTCCATTTTTGGTTCTTCAAACAAAATGTTTCATTCAGTTTTTTTAATAAATTCCGATTTTGTTATTAAAGAAGAAAACAATTCAGCTTTGTGTCAATAACGACACAAATATTTTTATACTAAAAATAAGAGATAAACATAATCTGATATTGTTGTTAAAGTTTGTTCTAAACATCTTTATGTTCAGTAAAAATAAATAAGTTCATTGATAATTATATCAAATTTTTGTAATGCTATGCTTAACCACACAAAAAAAAATGTTCTATGAAGTTTTGAATGGTGTGTTTCAAATTATATGTGTCTGGAAACGAAAATAAAATAATAAAGTGATACATATCATAAATTACGTTTGATTTATTTTAAACATGAAGATCAAATGCCTGTAGTACACACAAATGAACATTTCAATATATTTATCAATAATTTGCTGAGAAATTGTAAACAAGCTATAAAACTATTTAAGGAAGGGAATTAAAAGCTAACATCAGATGCTGCTGAATTTTCTTTTGAAATTAAATTTTGGGAAATAGGACATCATACTGGAAGTGTTCACCAATCAACAGTTTTTTTGGTTCAAGGTATTTTAAATTATAGATATATTAATTTTTGTTTTTCTTTCCTTTGGAATGTCCGGCTAATGTTATAAAAATTTAAGGGATTCCCAAATCCTTGTGTTCGTCTGGGGATAACGTTATCCCGCAGCAATTTTATTTGTATTATCAAAAGTCTCAATACGTGGCGTTTCGAAACAAAGACCGTGGGTTTTTTTATATATAGAAATATACTAGGGCGTAACCAACTGGTTATTTTGGCGGTTATTTCGGTATTTTTTTGGATATATTTTTTTTATATATTTTATTATCGTACGATACGGTAATTTTGCAAATTTTTGGCAAACCTGCTTTGTGTGGAGGTTGCAATTTTGCAAAAATTGTTATTTTTTTTGGATAGGGCGTTGTCAAACCGGTTTGGTTTGAATCAAATAATAATTAATAACAAAATATTTTGTAATAATAATTGGTGGAATTAATTTTTGGGATAAACCAGATATTGGTTTATTTTATATCCTTTTATTTTTATAAAACATTTTTTCTGTGTATTTGGGGTGCCCAAATTGTTAGGAATAGATAGATATTTGTTTTTAAATTTTTTATATATAATGTACAACTCAATCAGGAGGTTTCAGGGGGGGATAAGTAGGAGTCGACCAGGGGGGTTTGAGCCCTGGATGGATGAGGTGGAAGAGAGAGAGCAGATAGAGAGAAAGGAGAAGATGAATGAGGCGATAAATGTGGTGAAAGGAATTATAAATGTGGTTATGAATAAGATGAATATGGTGGGTGAAATAGTGAATGAGGAAGTGCATGAGGAGGTGAATGAGATGAATATGGTGGTTGATGTGGTGGATGAGGAAGTGAATGCGGGCTGGCGAGAAAGGAGGAGGATTAATAAAAATAGGAGCTCTCATCTGAAAAGAAAGGAGAAGAGGAAGAAGGAAAAGGAGGGTCGCTTGGTCGTGGAGCTGGGAGCTTCCTCGACCAAGAGTACTCAAACTGAGGAGCTGGTTGAGGAGGTCCCCATCTCACCGACCACGCGACAGGAAGAGGAGTGGTCTGGTCCACAGGAGGCCCCTGTTCCTCATTGTATAATTAGTTAAGACTAATTTTTTTTAATTTTGAAAAAAACCGTTTTGGGACAGCAATTTTTTTGGAGATTGTTTTTTGTGCTGTCATCTGCTTTTAGTAATACTAATTGTTTTTTTATTTGGAAAAAAGAAAACCGTTTTGGGGAAGCAGTTTTTTTTTGAAATTTTTTTATGCTACCACGTACATATTTTTTTGGTATACTATTGTACATATCTTTTGTATATCCTGTACATATTTTTTTTTATATACATAGTACAATTTTTCGTACATAATGTATATTTATACTTGGTTATATATTGTACATATTCTTGGATGATGCAATTAATTTATATATGAAATTAATCGTATGTTTTTTTTGATTGTGGTTAAGTCATGTTTTATGAGTTTTAGGATGTTATTAACGTAATAAAGGTTAACATTGACCAAACAGTTTTCAACGGTTTTGTATAAGTTTAAATCTTTCGTCACTACTTTCAAAGTATTATTGGTCTGTGTTTATGGAAGTACAATTGAAAATAATTAATTCCCATCAACTTTATAGAGTGAGCCGAATCCAAATCAATATCTCTACATTTGTCATCATAATGATCCGCGGATGTACGTATACATATCTCGTATGAGTCCATTTTATCTACCACCATTTTTTTAAATTATTTTTTATTGCGATTAATTTTAAAAAGTGGTATAAATATAGAAACAATTATTCTTAGCTAACATTTATTTTTTGTTTTGAATACAATAAATAAAGCGAAAGATTTAACCTGAACAAATATATTAGAATTAATAATTTAAAGATTAGTAAGCTTAGTTTTAAATGTAAAATAATCGTAATTTTTTTTAAATTACCAATTTATTATTTAGTCTGAAGATTTAATTTAATTAATTTCATGTAAAACCTTATTAACACATATTATATATTTCATGTTTCGATTTAGCATTTTTAAATAGGGAATTGTTTGGATTAGGGATAAATTATGTAGTATTTAGGTTTATTGATTCACTTTCTCAGCGGTAGGCCTAAAAAGCCATCCATAGAGCTTCACTCTTTAACATTGATGTCGTTCTTAGATCGCCTATGGCCATCGGGGTTATGCGATCGAAGAACATTGGTTTCTTCTCTTCATTCGGCGAGGAAGTCCTCAGGGACGAGGAGTGGTGTTGCTGTGTTCGTACTTAGGTGCAAACCAGTAGTACCATTCTTTGCTCAGAGGCTTCTTCGGTGTAATGAAGAGAAGAACCAATTATACTTTGCTTTCAGGATCAGAGGCTTCACCTCATACAAATTCAAAAACTTTTCCATTTTTCCATCTAGCTTTGCAATAGACAATTTTTCATAGAGTTTAAGATTTGAAGTCTAGTGCTCGGGAGCGTTCTTCAACTTTCGCATTAGGTTTAGTTGTAATTTATTTTTAGGTTAAACAAGCACAACTGGGTCAGTAGAAATGGACCTAGTGTCTAATCGTGACAGTTGTGATTGTTTTATTAGGTTGGGGAGAATCTGTTCTGTAGAATCTGGTCGTTAGGGGCTTTTCTAGTCAGTTCTCACATGCATTGTTGGAGTGGGCTCGCGAACGCGATATTTTAGACTTAAACAATATGGATATTGTAGCCATACTTACTTTTTAAATTGTCTCCAGACGAATCTTGACTTTGGGAATCTCTTATATTATTAAATAAAAATAAAATAAATCAAACAAATTTTTCAAAAATTAAATAAATAAAATTTTTATTAAATAAAAAATTTTTTTCTAAATTAGTTAATTTTAGGTAAATAAGTAAATACAAATTTTTCTATTAAATACGCATAACATCAAGAAATAAATATTCTTTATTTTTTTAAAAAAATAAATCAATATTTGGAGCTAAGACGGTGCATCCAATAAATAAGCATTTTTTTCAAATATTTTTATTTTTTTCAATTTCTTTTAAAAATAAATAAATATTCTTAGGGGTGCTATCGTCAATAAACAATTTTAGATATATGATTTTTCTAAATTTCAGATATCTGGAATTAGAAATAAATAAATTATTTTATAAATATCACAATATTTTAGGTATTTTTGAAAGAAAAAAGTCAAGCAATTTTGAGTAAACAACTAATTCTTTTCTCATTAAAATCTGTCCTTGCGAAAAGAAAATAACTTTTTTCTTTGTGTTTTCGAATTGGGGGTGTTCTGTGTTTTTACTTTTGCGTTTTTCATTTCCATCGGACGATTTTACCGGGCGTATTAATCCACTTAATTTAGTGATATTGTTTTTTTGCTATTGGTTTTGTTATTGTTGTTCGCATTCGGGAATTTTACAACTTATTATATAAAATGTCAAGTCAAATAGACATTGACCATCCATTTTATGGATTGGAACCCAGCGAACTGCAAATTGAATGTCTGGTTCGAGGTGTGGATTTCAGAGGGGTCAATTGGGCAGAGGAACTTCGAAACCACGCGGTACAAGGTTCAGTTCCATTAACTGTATCTCACGCGAGAGATTTGGTAGCTAAGTCTCAAATGGTGGTGCAGGCAGCACAACTAATTGTGGATCAGATACGTAGACTTCAGCCACCGATTAATCAGCCATTCTTAGATGGTCTGGCTAATCGTGTGTTGCACTATACAGGGAGGATGAATAGGTTGGGTTCTCGCGATGATTTGCAAGAAGCCCGCACCTACGCTATCTCCCAATTGTCACGCGCTTGGGATATAATAAGATCGTTGTCGACACGTCCAGTTATGCAGAGTAAACCAGGAGGTTCATCTGTACCATCCGAATCGCCTGCGTTTCAGCCAGATGAGAGATCCACTCCAATACCAGTACAGCCAATAACTGATACGATACACAGTTTAAATCGTGGGTATCAACAACAACAAAGACGGGCAGAACAATTACCACCATCGTATTTTCAACAATCAGGTTTAAGAGCGGAGGACTTCGCAGTACCACAACTGGGTTCATCGTTCCAAGCTGGACAAATATACATCAATCCGGCATTGGTACAGCAGCCTCTGAATTATCAACCGATACCACAGGAGCAGTTTCAACAATTTCAAACAAATTACCCACAAGCTCCATTAACAGCACCACCACCATACAACCCACTTCCTCAGGTATCTCGTGTCGCGGCTCCAGCATTGTCACCGGGAGCATACCGAGAGGTACGTAGGAACAATTTGAGTCGTTATGACTCAAATTGGGTTCCGAACTTCACAGGGGATGGTCACTCCCCTGATGTTCATGAGTTTATTCATCGAGTGGAGGCGGCTGCAAGGAGGGACCGTGTGTCCTGGGACGACCTGAGGTCGATCGTTCCACGGTACCTCAAGGCAGCTGCCGATAGATATTATTTGAATTTAACTCATGAATATGAGGAAGTGACCTACTCAGTGCTTAGGGAAGGACTCCTACGCACCTTCGGTACGCTCACCGATGATAAAGCGGTATTACGTGTTCTTTTGAACCGTAAACAGAAAGTCAAAGAGAGCGTTTATGAGTATTTAGTTGAAGTGGGTTCGTTAAATCGGAGATTAGTTCGACCATTTGCTGCAGCTGAATTATTAGAAATCGCTAGGGAAGGACTGAGTGTAGAACTGAAAAACGCTACACTTGCAGCAACAATTACAACTATGGACGAGCTTCGGACATTGTGTCAGAAGTTTGAACGTTTGTGGTCTACACCAGTCCCAACCAGAATGTCAAACTTAAGGATTAGCGAACTACAGCAAGTGGACGACTATGAATCAGAAATAGATCCAGAACAAGATGGATATATTGAAGCTGTGGATACACAACCGAGAAGAATTCTGCAACGACCTGTGATATCATCTGGTAATACTAATCAACCTGGTCCATCAATGTCCAGACAACCAATTGTCTGTTTTAGATGCGGGGTAAATGGACATCGAGCTCCTGATTGTTCTAAAAACAGAATAAAACTGTATTGCTGGAAGTGCAACAAACCTGACGTAATTTATGCAAATTGTTCTTATTGTCACCCGTCGTTAAACTATCGACCGAGAGTACATGCTTCGGGGATGGTACCCTCGGTTCAACAGCCAATGAGCCCGAAGAAAGCGACGAGAGATGTAGGAACACAAGACGATCTACCACCGAAGAAACCAGAATAAAATCATCTAGCACATTTAATTTCCCATCGTTACATCGAACTTATTTTAGACGTCTAGAACGTAACATCAGATATTGGAGGATGAGGAAATTATTTCGCAAAGCTTGTATTTCATCTATCCTTTCAGAAATAAAGGATCCTCGGCCGCGATTGACAATAAGAATTTTGGACAAACATATTTCAGGACTATTGGATAGTGGAGCGTCAATCACTATACTTGGAAGAAATTCCTTGGATTTATTGGAATCATCAGGTACAACCTACCGTAAGTACACTTCATGTATTCGTACGGCGGATGGTACTGCAACAAAAATTTTGGGTTACATCGAAATTCCAATAACTGTGAATGGCTCCACTAAACCAATGCGGTTTCATATAGTCCCTGGACTACGAGAAGAGCTCTACCTGGGCATAGATTTCTGGGAGAAATTCGGTATTGTTCCTTCTTTTGTTAGTGAACTGACTCGTACAGAGCCAACAACTTTAAATACACACAACCTCACCACTGATCAGCAACATGAACTGGATAGGATCAAGGATTCTTTCCCGTCATTTGAAGTGTCTGGGCTCGGAAAGACTTCTTTGGTTGAACATGTCATCGATGTTGGTGATAGTGCACCTGTTAAACAGAGGCATTATCCCACATCGCCGGCTGTTCAACTAAAGGTCTATGCCGAACTTGACCGAATGCTTCAAATGGGCGTGATCGAAGAGTCTAACAGTTCTTGGTGCTCGCCAGTGGTCTTGGTACAAAAACAATCTGGTAAAAACAGATTGTGTATTGATAGCCGTCGTGTCAATTCACTCACAAAAAAGGACGCTTACCCACTTCCCTTGATTGATGGCTTACTAGGTCGTCTAAATAGCACAAAGTACATTTCAAGTATTGATCTCAAAGATGCTTTCTGGCAGATTCCTCTGGCAGAAGCATCTAGAGACAAGACAGCCTTCACAGTGCCTGGTCGTCCATTGTATCAATTCCGGGTTATGCCCTTTGGATTGTGCAATGCTCCCCAGACAATGTGTCGGCTAATGCACAAAGTGATACCACATCAATATCACGAAAATGTCTTTGTTTATTTAGATGATCTATTGGTAGTCTCTTCCACGTTCCAGGAACATATGGAATTGCTGTCCAAAGTCTCTTCATTGTTAAGAGCGGCTGGGTTAACCATAAACCTCAAGAAAAGCAAATTTGTTCTGAGAGAGGTGAAATACTTAGGATTTTTGGTTGGTGAAGATGGTCTTCGAACAGACCCTGACAAGGTAAGAGCTGTAGCAGAGTACCCAGCTCCATCTACAGTTAAACAAATTCGACGGTTATTAGGTATGGCCGGTTGGTACCAACGTTTCATACCAAACTATGCAAGCGTGGTATCACCGATCACAGACCTATTAAAGAAAAGTTCTGGAAAATTAAAATGGACAGTGGAAGCGCAGACAGCTTTTGAAAATCTAAAAAAATTGCTGACTACAGCACCGGTATTAATTAACCCGGATTATAATGAAGAGTTCTTTATTAGATGCGATGCGAGTCTGACAGGGGTAGGTAGTGTACTGTATCAGATCGACGAAGACGGACAAGAGTGTCCGATAGCCTTCATGTCGAAAAAACTTAATAAAGCTCAACGAAACTATTCTGTTTCTGAGCTTGAATGTCTTGCGGCAATTCTGAGTGTGAAGAAATTCAGGGGCTATGTTGAAGGTCACCGATTCACAATTGTGACTGATCACTCAAGTCTGAAGTGGCTTATGTCACAGAAAGACTTGAGTGGTCGTTTGGCTAGGTGGAGCCTAAAACTCCAACACATGGATTTTTCCATTGTCCACCAAAAAGGTACCCAAAATATAGTCCCTGATGCTCTATCTCGTCTTTATGACGATACACACGAGGAATTGACGGAAGCATTATTACATCATGTTAACGACATTAAAATCGACAATGAAGGTTATCGGCACAAAGAATATACTGATATGATAGCTAAGGTTCGTTCATCACCCAAGGACTTTCCATCTGTTAAAGTCGTGGACGATAAGCTATACATACGTATTGAGCCAAGACCTGATGCAATACCCAACGATGTTCCTGTGTGGAAGCTCTGGATTCCAAAACCGATGACTTTAAGCATGATTCAGAAACATCATAATGATAGTACTGCTGCACATGGAGGTGTTAAAAAGACATTAGAATTACTTCGACGTCTTTATTATTGGCCGGGCATGGCGTCACAGGTACACAACTATGTTGTGTCCTGCGACACATGTAAACAAACAAAAGCCACGAATCAGATATTGCGTCCTCCGATGCAATATCAATTCGAAACAGCACGTCCATGGCAGAGAGTCTATATAGATTTTTTGGGACCGTATCCTCGTTCTACACTTGGGAATACGGTGTTATTGATAGTTCTGGATCATGCTACGAAGTTTGTACTACTGAAACCGCTTAGAAACGCAACTTCACCGAAGGTGAATGCTTTTCTAAAGAATGAAGTGTTTCTTACTTATGGGGTTCCAGAGTTTCTACACAGTGACAATGGCAAGCAGTTCACTAGTAGGAACTTTCAAAGTCTTTTGTCAGATTTCGGCATCAAACATATTAGGACCGGTGTTTATAGTCCACAAAGCAACGCGTCAGAGCGGGTCAACCGATCAGTTTTAGCAGCAATCCGAGCGTTCTTAAAAGGTCAACATACCAAGTGGGATGCACACATTGGTGAAATTGCATATGCACTGCGAGCTGCAGTACATTCTGCGACAAAGTACTCACCGTACTATTTGCTATTCGGTCAACATCCGATATCAGATGGTAACATTTATCATCTGATGAGATCACTTCACGTGCTGGGTGAAGATATTGGTGAGGAAATCGAACGCTCTGATCACTTGACCATGCTCCGAAATCGAGTACAACAGAACCTGTCTGTAGCTTTTAAGAAATCACAACATCATTATAACCTGCGATCTAAACTACGAACCTTCGAACCACAACAACGTGTGTATGTACGGCAGCATCATTTGAGTGACGCTACTAAGAAATTCTCGGCGAAATTGGCTCCAAAGTTCTTACCTGCAATGATTAAAACTAAGATTGGAAATGTACTTTATGAGTGCATAGATATGAGCGGTAAGAATCTTGGAGTTCATCATGCGAAGGATATCAGGGAATGATGTCTTTTCGTTAGGTAGGGTCGTTCCTCTGGCTAGTTGTCGTCGCTGTGGTTCACATCTTCTGGGTCATACTTGCTGGTAGTATCGGGGTGTCAATAGTGCTGGCGTTCTGATGGATGGTCGGTCTCAATACTCAGTGGAGTTCCTCGCGGACTTCATGATTGTAGGGATTGGTCATCGGTCGTGACGCCAGTGGCTGTTGATACTCCGATCCCAGGTACAACTTCTTAATAAATGCAGTTCGGTGGTTTCCTGTCATGAAAGGGATGGCGACGTTTTTTTGTGACTTCAAGATTGAAAGTCTTGCTTAACATCTTGAATTCATGGTTTGTAACGTCGGCTTTATGCTAATTAACATGATAAAACCAATCCCTATTCTTGATCTGACTCAAACACAATTAACATTTCATTTTTCATTTTTTTCATTACAATAGTTAAATTTTTCTCCTAACACAGACCAGCTTCAATTCGTACATTAACATAAATATAAGAACGCACTCGTTTTTTTTGGTTTGTTCAGTTGCTTGACTTTCTTTTAAAGAAAAAAATAAAAAACGTCAAAAAAGAAAATCACATTTTTCCAATTTTGGATTTTTAGATTCATTCTGATTTTGGTTCTGATAAGAAAATGTTTGATTGAATTTGTGAACCAAAATCTGTTTTTAAATTAATTTGTTAATTACTTTGAATTGGTTAAGTTGTTATTACAAATAAATACTAATTCCATTTTTGGTTCTTCAAACAAAATGTTTCATTCAGTTTTTTTAATAAATTCCGATTTTGTTATTAAAGAAGAAAACAATTCAGCTTTGTGTCAATAACGACACAAATATTTTTATACTAAAAATAAGAGATAAACATAATCTGATATTGTTGTTAAAGTTTGTTCTAAACATCTTTATGTTCAGTAAAAATAAATAAGTTCATTGATAATTATATCAAATTTTTGTAATGCTATGCTTAACCACACAAAAAAAAATGTTCTATGAAGTTTTGAATGGTGTGTTTCAAATTATATGTGTCTGGAAACGAAAATAAAATAATAAAGTGATACATATCATAAATTACGTTTGATTTATTTTAAACATGAAGATCAAATGCCTGTAGTACACACAAATGAACATTTCAATATATTTATCAATAATTTGCTGAGAAATTGTAAACAAGCTATAAAACTATTTAAGGAAGGGAATTAAAAGCTAACATCAGATGCTGCTGAATTTTCTTTTGAAATTAAATTTTGGGAAATAGGACATCATACTGGAAGTGTTCACCAATCAACAGTTTTTTTGGTTCAAGGTATTTTAAATTATAGATATATTAATTTTTGTTTTTCTTTCCTTTGGAATGTCCGGCTAATGTTATAAAAATTTAAGGGATTCCCAAATCCTTGTGTTCGTCTGGGGATAACGTTATCCCGCAGCAATTTTATTTGTATTATCAAAAGTCTCAATAGCTTGTTTAACTGGAACACAATTAGCACTGCGATGACGCGTTTCAAATTGATCCCGTTAGGGGTAGCGGAAATCATATTTGATATAATATTCTTTATGTACACTATACGATTGGGCTGCAAACAATACGTTTGGTACAACGATTTACAAAATTGCATTGATTGATTTTTGATTTGATTACAATAAATTGTTTTGCTGTAATGTTGACTGCAATTCCATGAACAGAAGGCTACGGATTGTCTGCAGATGATCGAACTGCACAAACATAAAACTTTTAAATGCATAGTAAACAAATAGGTGAGTGAAAAATATTTCTTCAACTTGGCGACATAAATTTTAATGACAGTAAATACGTTTAGAATAATCTGCCTCTTTTATTGATGAAAGAAATATTTCACTTCTTACTAATTACTACATGTTTGTAAGCCCTATATTTATTCCTGCACGGATTGTTGTTGTCAGACTTGGAATGCTACAAAGGTTTTTAGTTTGGCCCTTATAGAGGGTCTATTTTTCTCTGTACAAAGATGAATAGTTAAACAAATGTTTAGAAAAGAGAAAAAGAAATCTTAAAAATTCTAATTTTCCCAGGCTAAAAGTTGACTAGAACTCTGTTAGCTATAAATAAAATATGTAATATTTATGTTACAAACATGGTAATCACACTTCATATTAATGACGGATTTCTCCTACATAAATGATTTTTCGAAAACATTACATAATAATAGGAAACCGAAACTATTTTGTCCAATTTAAAATCTATCATAATATGATCAATTAACGTATTGAAATTGATTGATTGTATTATTGTTTTTCTTACAGATTCTTCTATTCAAAATCACAAACAAAATATGAAATCTAATTACCATAACTGACACTTGTAGCTTCAAATTGAATAAATTAAACTAAACATCAAAATTTCAGATAACAAAACACTTTATTGTACATTACTTTCATATAAATTCTAATAAATTCCACACCTACCCACAAGACCTAAGTAGGAGTGCTAATAAAAAAAAATAGATTTAAAAATAATTAAAAAATGATGTTACTTTTTTTTTATTAAAATAAAAAAACATCACATTCATAAACATTTTATATTCATTCTTAAAAAATATTAATGTAGTTTTATGAATGAATTCAAATCAAACCAAAAAAAATTTTATTCACGAATTTGTGGGTTTGTTTGGTAGAAAAAATAAGAATAATAAAATTTAATGTAATTGAAACTGTTCCAATAACAATGATTTCAAATTCATGGTTTCATTTAAAAATTTTTTTTTTAAATCAAAACATAAGAAAGTTCCTTATACTCACCCCACAATCACACAAACTGGCCAAATCACATGCTGGTTGTTAGATATAGTTCCACTTTCACCAATTACACTTTGCAAAATAATTTATTACATCTGTTTCAATGAACTTTAATTGGAAATCACCATCAATTATCACAAGGAAAACAATAATTATAGATGGAAACAAGAAACTGTAAGGAGTTTTATTATATTTTAATTTTTTCCAAAAAACGATAAATATTTAAGAAATACATAATTATTTTCTTCAGTTAGTCTTAACCTTGGCCCAGTCGACATCTTTTTATGTATAAATGAAAAAGCATTTTTATGATTTCTTTTAATATTGCCTGATTGTTGTAAAAAAGTAATAAAATTACTGTCCTTTTCCTTCAAATTTATGTTTATTTATTTATTTTTTTATTGTTTTTATAATGGGCCTAATATAATACTAATTTGGATTACGCGTGGAGGATTATCGGGAATTTTTAAATGTGACTTGTAACATTTTTCAAATAATTTCTGATTTTTTAAAAAAATATTTGTGTAAATAGTAAACATTTTTATTGTTCAAGTAGTTAATTGGTACATAATATATATCATATGATATCCCAGGTAATAGTTTCACCGATATAAGCATTGAGTAAAGCTTTAAAAGTGGAAATTTTCACGGTCAGGGAAACCTAAACTTCTTGAAATATCTACATGAGAAAAATTTGATACCCACTCGAGGCAAAAAGGTGTATGAAAAAATATTCTTTATTCAAGAAAAGACATAATTTTTGTATAATTCTTTGAATAAAGTTGTACTTGTACATAATATATTTATTCAAGGCTTATTCAAATACAGCGAAACTGTTAATCGTATAAAATGCTTGAATATCGAATAGAATTTGAATAACGTACGTGAGTTAATCTTCACTCAAGACAATTATCGGTTATCTCGTAAACTATAAATCCTATGGACCTGTAAATTTAAGATGTATATAAAATTTACTTATCCAAAAAACCTGAGCTTAATAAATTAAGAAAGTTGTTTTCGTTTGTTTTACAGGACGGACTACAATGTGGAATACAAAGAAAATAAATTTTTTATCGAGTCAAGTAGAGTATCATATGTGAGGTCTCCACTTCAGTATGCCTTAAAAATGTGTAGTATGTAAACTCCACCGGCTTTTGTAAAATTTTAAATACTGGCGGGTTTTCCTATTTTCTTTCCAATTACTGTTTGGAATGATAGAAAAATAGCAAGTTTTTTATAAACAATATACCGGAGTGTCAAATACTCATAATTACATTTTTTTAATGTGTGTGAGTGATACGAGGTAAACACCATTTAAAATCTGGTCAAGTGGGATGTCAATTTAAAGAACACCTAATATAAGAAACATTTGAACCTTTTTAGAATTTCGCAGTGAACAGATTTTAAATTATTGTCAAAAAAATGTAATTTTTGTATAGTCCTCTACTCAATATTTCGACGTTGATTGACGGAAAAATTTGCGAAAATTCACAGAAAGGGTCACTTTGATAAATTTTAAGAAAAATATAGCGAAGTTTCAAATAATTATATTTCTGTATTTTTAGTTACTTTTTTGACACAAATAAGTGGGGCTTCATTTGATTGAGCACCCAATTTAAGAAACGTTGCAAGCTTTTTAGAATTTTGCGGTGCACACTATTTGAATTGCTGTCAACATAGTGTAATTTTGGTGTGTCCTTCCCCCTACGTTTCGCCGTTGATTGACAGACAATTTTTAAAAATTCACAGAGACAGGAAGTTTGATAAACTTTAAACGAAAAATGTTACGAACAGGCTTTGGCAGTGAAGATCGCAATGCTTAAATGATCGATGAAATATTTTAAAAATTAGTGAAATAAAAAAGTGGACGAAACGTGCATATACTCAACTTGGAGGGAGCGTATTTCAGAGATTTTATATAAGGTGCGTTCGATTTGACTGAAACAACTGAAAAAACAACAACAATTGCATTCAATTTTTCAGATGTATCAGTTGCTTCAGTCAAATCGAACACGGCTATAGTTTACTGGAAAAAGAAATCAACGAAAATAAGAAAATGACGAATCTCTGGATATAGTAAGCAGATCAACCCTACAGTAAGTTATATCGTTATTTTAATAATTTTTTTTTTATGTCGTTTTCTTTTTGCCAGAGCAGAAAAAGTGATTTTTTTAAGATTTTTTTTCCACAAAACGAATATGAAAACATTTGATCTAGTTTTGTAGTTGTGTTTGTGAACTCTCATTTAATGTTTTAGTTAATTATTAGAATTTAATTAAATAATTTTTTATTAATTTTGGATTTAAAACACGATTTAAACAAAACATTTATTTAAACTAATCAGGGCAATGATACATGTAAAAGAAATGTCTTTCAGACATAAAAAATTTGGCATCTAATTGGTTGAGGGGCGGTGACAAGTTTTAAATTTTACGAAAATATTTTTGACTGAAAGACAGAAAAAATATCTTTAAGACATAAAAACATAACCAAAAAAGATATTTTTTGCTTGACAATTAAAACTGATTAACTGAAAAATGGATTTTAAAAGTAAGTTTTACCTATAATCGATTACAATTAACTTAATTTGATGATTTAATTACAATTAAAATAATTTGTTTACTTTAGGCGATAATCGCAACAAAAAAATAAAAATTTGGTCTAATGTGAAAATGCCTAAATCTATATGAATAAGTAAACAAATTATTTTAATTGTAATTAAATAATAAAATTAAGTTAATTGTAATTGATTATTGGTAAAACTTACTTTTAAAATCCATTTTTCAAGTAATCAGTTTCAATTGTCAAGCAAAAAATATCTTTTTAGGTTATGTTTTTATGTCTTAAAGATATTTTTTCTGTCTTTCAGTCAAAAATATTTTGGCAAAATTTAAAAATTGTTGCCGCCCCTCAACCAATTAGATGCGAAATTTTTTATGTCTGAAAGACATTTCTTTTACAAGTATCATTGCCCTAACTAATAACTATTTCACTTTAAAAAAATAATAATAAATAAATGGCGTCTTGTTTGTTTACTAATTTTTCAGATTTGTAAATGTATTTGTGTAAATTTATTGTATTTGCAACTTGATCTACCAAAAAATCTAGATTCAGAAAAAATATTTTCAGATCAAAAAAAGAGCAATTTTTTTTACAAAAAGAATACGAAATGCAAAAAAATTGATCTGACAGCTGCTTTTTTTGCTCTTAGATCACTTTTTTTGTCAAAAAGAAAACGACATTAGTTTAGTTTTTATATAATCTATAGTTTGATTTTTGTGCAAAGAGATACTTTTTGGTTGAATTTCTTTTAAGTACTTTTCTTTAACTAATGTAAAAGTTTTCTTATTTTGAATATACGCGATTTTCAAACCGGGGTTCGGGTCTATTGCAATTCCGGTTTCGTTCCATTGTTTTTTCTTCTTATTCTACATTCGTGTATAAAAGTGTCCAACAATATACAGCGAAGTGTCATATAATTATATTTCTTTCTGGATAAGATTTAAACATAGATGTTACCTTTTTTGTATCATTCGATCAATTTTAAATTTACATTACTATTGACATTTAAGAGGAAAAAATCATTTTTTGTATCTGCAATACAAACATTTTGGGCAACAGGTCCGGTGGTATAAACACTTTGCAACACAACTTTTTTTTTTATTTCACGCGAGGGCAATTTGTTTTTTAAATTTCGTATAGGTACAAAATCCTATAATTGGCGGGATCAAACTCATAATTTTTATTTTGCCTGCATCGCACGCTATCCAGTTCTCTATTTAATATCTCAGAATAATTTGCTAGATTACCTTTACGATAGTTGTGATCCTTTTTATATCCTCTTTGTTTTTTATAAACTGTCCAATCATGTGTCTGCATGGAACTTTCTACAGTGTCGCTTATATATCATAAAGTTGTAAGGTTTATTCCAGGGTTTATTTGGTCTAATCTTATTTTTTGGTTAATGTTTATAATTATAGCTTATCTAGTTTTGATTATTATTTCCTTCATTATTTGTTTAAATGAAACAATAATTTCAGCTTCAGAGATAAAGTTAGTGTATTATTATACCCAGCTAGTCTACAAATAAAAACGTGATATCAAATGATACAAATGTGATATCGAAATATCGCGAAAATAACTTGGCAGCTGCATCTTTCACTACAAGAAAAATTTACAAGCAACGCGGTTACGGTAATCAAAAGAAGATTAGTTTTAACAGATTAGCAATTACTACAATTACAATTGCTATTCGTCCCCTGAACCTGCACTCGTTTTCACTAAATGGTTGGATATTTCAAAAAAAAATTTATTTCTGAGCTAGATATAAAAACTACGGCGTTATAGTCTGGAAAGTGGTATATCCTACAAATTTATTCGAATGATACATCTAATATGGCCTTTTTGTTGTTGTTATCTCTAGAGTTTTGTTTATTTCTTTTCTTTAGTTTGAGATGTTATCGAAAAATAAATTATTTTTGTTGACTATTATTGATAGTGTTAAGTGGTGTGAAAGTAAAAGAATATCTAGTCTAAAGCGTTGTTTGAGATACATTGTGTTGGAAAAACAGATGCCATATTTTTATATCTAATATCTCAAGTTAACTTATATGGTAATAGCATAGACTGAGACTGGAATACGCGGGATGCCCATACTCGTTGATCAAAATGCATTTTCCAGTTCCCTTGCGGATTATTTTGATCCAATTACCAATGAATGCAATTGAAATTAAAGCAGTCTACTAATTATTTAACTGAAATTAAATATTGTATCGCTCCCTGAAATTAACAAAATCTTTTAAATAGTATATCAATTTCTATGCATTTTTTTAAAATCATTTCAAACGCGAAGTGCGTCAGTCATTATTAAAAATGTTCCAATTTCAAAGTATGGGTAGACTTAAATAATTATTACAACTCAATTTTACTAACAATAGGTGCGTTCGATTTGACTGAAACAACTGAAAAAACAACAACAATTGCATTTAATTTTTCAGTTGCTTCAGTTGTTTCAGTCAAATCGAACACAGCTAATAACTTGCAAATATCTATTCACTATATTAAAGGAAATGACCCTTAATATAACGTTCATATATTAAATACAACCAATGCTAACAATTTTACATACCGCAGAGTTTTTATTGAGCAAATCAATAGAAAAGAAACTTAAATCTATGTTAAAAAATTTGGGATAACCTTAAACATATAAATTTGATTTGACCACACAAGATTTATTTATTTTACAATTTGAATAGGTAGTTCTATAGCTCAGCATAGTTATGTGATATCTATTTTACAATAACAAAAAAGTCGATTACATAAGAAAAGTATAATCAAAGCTTTAAACGAATGACTGTTTTAGAACTGCTGATGAAGAATTTCAGTTATTTCATTCAAAATACCACCTAAGTATGAGTTCTACACATAATTTGACAAAAGAATCCTTTTAAATAAAATCGTAAACCAAATTTAAAATCACAGTATGTGACTTTTGTTAAACCGAACATATAGGTGTGATATTCAACAAATTCTAGTTACTCACAAGGACATCCTAGCTAGTTAACTTATTAACTTAGTCTTTACATCTAGTTTTAGATAAAAAAATATATTATGATTATGAAGTAATTGTTTGATGAATTTGAATATATAACAACAAAAACTAAGATCTATGAAGCTTAGAATTATTTATTTAAATTTACAACACCAATATAAGCATTAGCTTCTCATTATACAATAAATCAATTCTAAAAATAACTTAATGTGATAATTAGGTGTATTCAATAAAATCACAAGGTTGGATGGAGAACATAAAAGTCCGTAATAAATATTGAAAAATAAATCAACCATTTATTTATTCAAAAATGAATCTTAATTTTTTATTTTCCATCCACATCCTAAGAAGTAAATTGTAATTATTTCACAAGTTCTCGTCATATAATCCCTATTTTACAACAAAACTAATTTTTAACAACATCCACGCGTAAATCCATATACATTTGAATGTTAAGGATAATTGATGAAACTTAAAAGCAAATTTAATTTCTATGACAAATAAATGAAAATGATAGTATGACCTTAGTTTAGTGTAACGACTATATGTAGTTGGGAGAAAAAAAATTGGTTTGAAGGTTAAAAGTCGCACGACTAATTATTTGTTTAAAATAAATTATAAGAAATCTGAAAAATCAGAGAAGACAAACAGTTTTTTGTGAGGTTATCTCTAACACAATAAGTAAAAAGGTTTTATTTTTGATTGTATTTTACAAGAAAAAAATATGTATTTCTTATTAAGTTTATTAAGGACCAGTTACAACATTGTCAGATAAGATAGTGTTAAGTGTCCAAGTATTTCGGCGTTATGATACGAGTGTGGGTTGCTCGAAGTATCTGAAGAGTTTTGAGCGTTCCGAAGAGTTTTGAGCAATACAAATTTGTACTCTCTGTCATGGACGTTCAGTTACGAACTGAGATTGCATCAGAGGACGTAAAATATGGTTCGAAACCTTTGTTTGTTTGCAGGTATTACAAGACACAACATAATTGTGAACTTGTGACGCCATTGCAGGCCAATAATAACATCGGAGTACCACCAACGTCTTCTTTACACCTACATAGGGAGCAGTACTATCATCATGATGCCTCCTGATCATATCTAAAGTCAAAGGTATTTTAACCAGAGCTTCCACACTGCACACATCCAAATCATTCGGTATGCTTACCATCCATGGAATGTTTCACCAAAGGAAAATTTTTGGGTGACATTTGGACTGAAGGTATCATCTCCATGTAGTCCTTGTGTTGATAACCTTCATCGTCAAACTTTATATCCTTTACGTGATGTGTTTGTGCTTCGGCAAAATCCTCGTGTGTGTCGTCACAAAAACGATGTAGAGCATCAGAAACTTTGTTTAGGATCCCCTTTTGGTGGATAATGTTAAAGTCATCTGTTGGAGCTTTAGGCTACATCTAACCAGTTGGCCACTCAAGCCTTTCTGTGACATAAACCACTTCAGAATAGAGTGATCGGTCACAATTGTGAATTTGGGACCCCCAACATAGGCCCTGAATTCCTTCACACTCAGCATTGCCGCAAGGCACTCAAGCTCTGAAACTGAATAATTTTGTTGAGTTTTGTTTAGTTTCTTTGACATGAAGGCTATCAGACACTCTTATCCTTCGTTATCAACTAGATACAAAATACTACCAACCATTATCAGGCTAGCGTCACACCGGATAATCCAGATTAATCAGAACTGAAGCTGAAGCCAACAGAGTCTTCAGATTTTCAAAAACTAATTAGGCTTCCAAAGTCTAACTTATCTTCTTCAGACCTTTCTTTAATAGATCGGTAATTGGTGTTATAATACAACACTCACATAGTTGAGGATGAATCGTTGGTTTCATCTTGCTATACACAGAAGACGACGCACCTGCTTCACACAGTTAAAATTTGGCAGAATATGTAATGCAAATTGCCACACATATAGGTCCTACGGAAGTATCCATTATAAAACAATGCAAAGCTTGCTTTAAAGGTAAATTTAATGCTCTTGCATAAGCAAGCCGTTTTCAAACTTCTAGCTTAGCAAATGGTTTTCAAACTTCTACCATTTCTATAAAAAATAAATTATGTTAGAGTTATATAAGAACTGAATCTAAAAAATTATGGTGCAAATTATGAAACTTTTTGCAATCCATACAATTTTAGAGCGATCTAGTTTCGAACCAATGAGAAAATTTTAAACTTTAAAAAAGTTTATCATTCTCATCAGGGCTAGCCGACTAGATAAACTCTACCAAAAAATGTCAACGTTAATGTATATAAACCAAAAATTAGGTTACAACTCTAGCGAAGTGTAAAAACAAAAATTTTACATAAACATACATTTAATAAATTCAGGTTTAGTCAATTAATTTCTCTGGTGATCACTGTTTTGTTATACTCTAGACATTCTAGTATTGAATAACAAACTTGTATCGGTGAGAGGAAGATGACTAGTCTTCACTTGTGTCTATTGACACATGATCAACAATTAATTCAGTAAATTATTTGTGATATAACATCACCCCGATGGAAAATCTCCCATCAAGAATAATATAAGAACTGAATCTAAAAAATTATGGTGCAAATTATGAAACTTTTTGCAATCCATACAATTTTAGAGCGATCTAGTTTCGAACCAATGAGAAAATTTTAAACTTTAAAAAAGTTTATCATTCTCATCAGGGCTAGCCGACTAGATAAACTCTACCAAAAAATGTCAACGCTAATGTATATAAACCAAAAATTAGGTTACAACTCTAGCGAAGTGTAAAAACAAAAAATTTACATAAACATACATTTAATAAATTCAGGTTTAGTCAATTAATTTCTCTGGTGATGCACCATAATTTTTTAGATTCAGTTCTTATATTATTCTTGATGGGAGATTTTCCATCGGGGTGATGTTATATCACAAATAATTTACTGAATTAATTTATGTTAGAGTTGTACTAAAATTTGTAGTTTTGCATTAGAATTAGTTTTGATGCAACATTTGCTTTGCAGTTTAATAAAAACTTGCTTTACATAACCCATATAGCAAAGCTTGTATTAAAAATTGCAGTAACTTTTTCAACTGTGCAGTACTTGGAGCTGAGATATTCAGCAACCGTTCGTATATTTTCAGAATCAGTTCTAGGTTCGTTTTTACCAACAAGAAAACCCAGATGCCGAGCAGAAATTAGTTAGGGAAAGCCTGAATGCAGTCAAGGCGTGATCAGGTCCTTTTCAGTCTAGAAAGTGCAAGCCCTATTAAGGCAATCTGATGTGGACCTGTTCCGGGCTTGATTTACAATACCCTTTTAGGATTAGCCTTATTTGAATATATCAGGCCCTGATTTGATTGTTCGTATTTAACCCCTATAGCTGAAATTTAATTTGGTTAAAATTCGCTAGAGCATTATAAATTTAGAAATATGCTTAACAATATAACAATATACTTAACAATATAGTTAAAATCGTTTCATGTATGTTTTAGTTATCGCTTCTCGGCTGAAAGACTGTAACAATAGTGATTAAGGTGGTGTATGTTTTAATTTCTTCCATTGTAATTTTAGGTAGATTTGATATAAAAATCTACCTATTGCAATGGGTTTCATCTCGGAATTTCGGAAAATTTTTTGTGCCAAACGACTATACATGATAAGCGGAGACGAAAAAACAAAAAAAAAAAAAGTTTATATATATATATATATATATATATATATATATATATATATATATATATATATATATATATATATATGTATATATATATATATATATATATATATATATATATATATGTATATATATATATATATATATATATATATATATATATATATTTATATATATACATATATATATATATATATATATATATATATATATATATATATATATATATATATATATATATATATATATATATATATATATATATATATATATATATATACATATAAACGATATGAGATATAACGAAAACAACCGGCTCTCTCACGGTCGCATTTGTTGAGGTAGATCAAAAAAATTTTCTGTACTTGTGTGTTCTAATAATATCTTGGACACGTTCGTGAATCAGCAAAATCCGACAGGTGGTTAAGAAACTAGAGGCTTTTTTCTGAAAAAAATTGATTTTTAAAACCGTTATAACGGCTGTTTGGATACTAATATTTCAAAAAATTTAACAAATTTAGAATCTTTGAAATCTTTTTTATCAATTTGTTTTAAAAATAGACCTCTGCAGTTAGAGGTTCCTGAGTGAGTGGCTCCAACAAAAAAGTTTGCAAAAAAAATTTGTATAAATTTGTCTGTTTTTTTTAAACAACCGGCACTCTCACGGTCGCATTTATAAGGCCAGATCAAAAACCTTTTCTAAAAATGTGCGTTTTATTAATATCTTGGACAAGTTCGTAAATCAGCCCAATCCAACGCATGGTTAAGAAACTAGAAGCTTAATACTAGAAAAAAACTCTGTTTTTTAGATCCGTTATAACGGCCGTTTGGATTCTAATATTTTTAAAATCTTCATAAATTTAGAATCTTTGAAAGCTTTTTAATCAGTTTCTTTCAAAAAAAAGACCTCTGCAGTTGGAGGTTTCCGAGTGAGCGGCTCCAACAAAAAAGCTTGTAAAACACAAAATACGTTTGAATCAACTGGCGCTCTCACGGTTGCATTTGTGGAACCAGATCAAAAACCCTTCTTAAAAATATGTGTTTTAATAATATCTTGGACAATTTCGTAAATCAGAAAAATCTGACACATGGTTAAGGAACTATAGGCTTTATACTAGAAAAAAAGTGGTTTTTTTAATCCGTTATAACGGCCGTTTGGATACTAATATTTTTTAAATCTTCATAAATTTAGAATCTGTGGAAAAATTTTAATCCGTTTCTTATAAATATAAACCTCTGCAGTTAGAGGTTTTTGACTTGTTGGCTTCAACAAAAAAGTTTGCAACAATCCCCAACTACAATTTCCAAAAACCTTATAACAGTCAATGTCAACCTTATAACAGTCAAAAAATAAAAGATTTGAATAGAAGAAATTAATTTTTTTTTCTTAGAAATAAACTATTTTGATATTTTTATAGGTTTGTGTCATAAATTGTCACACACATGTTCTGTGGTAGATTTGATAATTGGTTGTTGCAAAATTGGATAGATATAATTTTGCTTGTAGGTAGCTAGTTTTCTTTTTAAAATTTGTTCGATATCTGTTTTGAATTAGTTTGTGTTGTTTAAACTAATCTGATACATCAGATTCTACTGGCACACAAAACTGTCTGATCTCGAAATCTACCTATTTCTAGCGGATATACGTGCCGCTTGGACATTTTTTATTTTAATTTATTTACAAACCGAATACCTTTCTGACCGACACATTTTTGATTTGGCTGAAAAATGTTTACATGTTTTATACCGAAAAAAAGGATATACGTGTTCGAGGACTTTTTTTTTTGAAAATATACCGGTTCTACATTTCGAGAATTTCGTGATTTTTGACTTGACGAGTTGTTTTCAAATATTCATAGTTTACAAAAAAAATTTAAATTAATAAAAGTTATTAACAATTTGCTATTGCTATAAACAAATAACATGTTCAAATCGATCTGTAGTCATTGCCCCACCCACGAAATGAATTTTTACTATGACCATCGTATTATACGTTTCATTTCCTATAAAAAACAAATTTTTAATTAATGGAGAAATGATTTTTACTATTAGAAAAAAATTAACTTATCGAGCCCGGGACGACAAAAATTCCATATATGGGTCATTCTTTTACATACCGAACAGATTAGGACAAAATGTGACTGATACATTTTTGATCAGCTGAAATTTTTTTTATGGGTATGTGAACAAAAGATATATATATATAAATTTGATATTTGGCTTGTGTATTATATTTAAAAAAAGATTTTTTGTTAAAGCCAATGTTAAAGTTAAGTTGAAGCCAACCAATTTAAAATAAAAAGATATATAGTAGAATATTTTACCAGCGAATACAAAAATTGGTTGTTGTGCGCATATTCATATTCTTATATTCATATGTGCAAATATTCAGTGTCTCAGATTAAAATATTAAAAAAAAACTGTTGGGGTCCCATTGAAATGGCTAAAAAAACGCATAAAATTAACAAATTACTATTGAAATTCAACCAATTATAATAAAAAACCAAAAACTAATAATGTTAATGATTTTGAAAAAATATTAATGATTTTGTAGGTAGTATAACAAAACTTTGATAATTAAAAATAATTATGATAAAACGACGCCTATGTACACAAATATCACAACAAACAAATGGTCCTAGTTCGGAGTAGAAATTTAACTAATGTAATTGTTTTCAAAACAAATTTATCCCAAAATAAATAATACATCTCTGTTTTACTATTTGTCTCATCTTTTATCTCTTGCTGCGTACTATTTGTCAAAAATTAATTGGTAAAAAAATTCTACATACTTGTTCGAGGATGTTTCCTCTTTTTAGGGGAAATAGAGCAGATCTAAATTTCGAGAATTTTGTGATTTTTGGCTTGAAGACTTATTTTCAAAGATTCAGTACTTCGGTTCTGGTAAAGATAGACACTTTTTGTCTGTTTTATTTTAAAGAATAAAGATGGAATTTTGAAAAAAACTGTTATTTATAAAAATTATTAACAAATTTCTATTGTTATAAACAAATAAAATGTTAAAATCAGTTTTTAGTCATTATCTAGCAAAAATAAAGAGTGATTAGTCTGACCATCGTATTCATACGATAATAATAATAATCGTAGAAGACGATGGTCATACTAAACACTCTTTATTTTTTTGTTAGATAATGCTTAAAAATAAAATTTCAACATTTTATTTGTTAATAACAATAGGAAATTGTTTATTATTGTTATAAATAACAGTTTTTTTAAACTCCATCTTTGTACTTTAAAATAAAACACACAAAAAGTGCTTATCTTTACCAGAACCGAAGTCTTCAAGCCAAAAATCACAAAATTGTCGAAATTTCGTTCCGCTCTATTACCCCTAAAAAAAAAGAAAAAATCCTTGAACAAGAGTATATCTTTATGTTTCTATAGAACCCGTAAAAAATTTTCAGCTGAATCATAAATGTCTTAGTCACATGTTGTCCTAATCTGTTCGGTATGTAAAAGAATGACCTATATATGGAATTTTTTGTCGTCCCGAGCTCGATAAATTAATTTTTTTCTCGTTTCCTCAATCTGTTTGTTATCAGATCCCTTGCGGGCGATGGTAACAGTGGAAACGCAGGACTAGCAACGTACTCCCTCAGTTCCTCCACCCAATTTTCTACATTGGTGTTCACTTCCCTTAGTAAGCACATGACCGCCAATTCAGTGTCCTCCAGACCAAAGAACTGATGGTCGAAAGGTAGAACGACCAGCATTTTAATAAACAAACGAACGCGCAATATAGAGCGAGAAAAAGAAAGAGACTAAAAATGTTTGTCATTTAATATATTTGTAGGAAATATTTATTAATTTAAAAACACAATTTATTTATTTGTTTAAAAAACAAAAAAATGCCATTTGTTTAATTATTTTTCTAGAAATTTACTTATTTAAGAAAAAATATTTATATTAGTATGTAGAAAAATTGATTGAAAAAAAGTTTATTTATTTATTATTTATTGAATAAAAGATTTTCAAACCAGGACCAGGACTCTCGAGCAGGACTAAAGATCATAACCACTTGATCAAGTTAAGTTTTTGTTCGGCGTCATATTGTTATTCCGGGAATTTTGTTTAAAGAGAAAAAAATATTTGAAATGTACGAAGCTGAATATCTGTTTGATGCAGGAGAATCCTACCTTAGAATCCCTTACTAAAAAAAATGTTGATATTTACATGACCAAATATTAAAATTAAATATCATAATAATAGTAATATCATAATAGTAATAAGAAAATAAACTTACACTACCGTTAGTCCAGTAATCAATTCTGTGCTTCTTTTCATTCTATTTGACAGTATTGTAGTATTACGGTCGAATCATTCAACGATATAATATCTCTTCCAATTTGTTATAATAAATATTTCATCCATTAATGCATTAAACCTTCGCCAATCAGTATTACAGCGAAGTATTGAAATTTCTGCTAAAGAAAACTTGTTTCTTTTCATTCTTTGCAGTGCCTCCACTTCATTATCCACCAAAATCTTTTTATATTTTAGCATATAGTGACGTCTTGCGCTGCGTGGAAATGTCCCATATTTCATTGCCTTGTCTCACGGAGAAATCTGTCACACGAAGCGTTCCACGAAACAAATATTTCCACCACATTTGCCCGTATTATCGAAATAAATAAAAACCTTATACCTACGTAAAGTTTGAGCAATATCTCAGTCAAAGCAATGGCTTCACAGTTTTTTCTTGCAGTTTATATAATGTTATGTATATGTTGATTTAACTATATTGAGAGAACAAACCAGTGCAATATTTTTTTACTGAAATAGTGTTTTAACTACAATTTTCTTAGAAATACTAAACTCAGTCTTTTTCACTTCAATAATTTGCATTTTATTTTGCAAATATCTTTTGATCTCTAACAGATCTTCCTCAGCGAAAAGGTTTCTTTGTTTGTAGAAACATCTCTCTGGTGTATATACGAGAGATCGAAAGTATATTGAGAAAAATAAAATACAAAATATTTTACTTACAAAAACTCAGTTTTCCTTATAAATTCATAAACATTTAAGTTTTCAAACCAGAGTTTACAATTTTATTTTATTCGAGCACTCATTTTAATCCTTTAAAATAATATTCAAAAATTAAAATGTTTATAATTTGAATATCTTTCTTACTTGTAAGAGTAAAATTTTTGTTTTTTCGATTTCACTCCTTTGAAGTAGATTAAATTTTCCTGTTCATTCGATTTGCAAAAGAACAAAAATAGTACCTTTTCGTCATCCTTTATATTCATTTTTCTAACAATACATGCATAGTTGAACGAGGCATTCGAAACATTTTAGGTTGGAAAGCATCAAATTTGGAGCAAAAATAAAAGTTTTAAGTATTTGAAAGAAAATATTTATTTCAATTTAGTAGCAAGAATTATATTTTATTATTTTCACTCCTGTATTTGGGAGTGTTATATGTTTTTTAAGTTACGGGCTCTGAAAGAACAAAATAAAGGAGTGATATAAGTAGCGTTTCAAACTCTGTATACAACACATTTTAACTGGAAAGCTCAAAAGTAAAATTATAATATTCTAATTTATAATTTTGGTATAAACACCCAATGTATCTATAAATTAAATAGTAAAAATAGTATATTATTTAATTAGGAGCTAAAGTGCACAAAAAGTCCCTTAAGCACCGAATTAAACACACTATTTTTTCGGCAGACGTTTAAATTTTTTACAAATATTAAATTGATATATCAAAATTTTTATAAATGTGATTTAATATCGTCAAGTTACGTCCAAAAAAATAAAAACATTTAAATTTGTATAAATTATATAAAAAATAAAATTTTTTATCAAAGCAACTGTATAATTCAAAATTTCATAATCCAATCAAAATATTTGTTATTTTTTAGTGTCATAGTTAAACAATTTGTTTAAAAAAGTAACAAATATTTTGGTCAAACGTTACTTCTTTTGAACAAATTCATAATTTCATGTTATGTTACTTTTGCTGCGCCGTAAAAATCTGGAAAGAAATGCAACACTTTTTCTGTCGCCGTTAAAATATGAGTTACTTTACTACCGCCGTTTACATAATGGCGTTACGCAGGCGGCTGCAAAGTAAAATTTTACAACCGTGTGCCGAAAACTGTTTTTCTACGATTGCAAATGAAAAGAATATTTTCATGCAGGCTTAACCCCTTGTGAAAAGGTTTTTTTCCACTAGTGTAAAATCATTTTCGCTAAATAACAAACCATAGCAACGGTATTTTCATGTAACTTTACAAATATTTATTTTTAATGTAATGTTGTTGATTTTTCACATAATGATTTATAATAAATATCGTTTATTATTTATTTCATAGCTCCTGCGTCTTGCTAACAAGTTCTCACTCTCGAAAAAGGAGTGTTTTCATCTCTTGTAGCAAAATGCACTATATTCTATTATAGTTTTATACTATCGGCGATATAAACGTAGTATTAATGGGGTTATTGTGACTTCGCTATTTTTAAACCGAAAAATACGAAAAAGTCGACTACAAAACTAGACAAAGTATTTTCGAGAAAAAAGGATTAAAAAAAAGGATTAAAAACTTAAATAATACAATTTTACAAAAATATTTCAACAAACAAATTGGTTTGAATTTTGTATCAAATTCAAAATATGTTATAAGGCCGCAGGTTCCCCACCCCTGGTCTAGACTCTAGAGTCTAGACCTAAAACGATTTGATTCAATATACAATATTCACTTCTTTTAATCTATATCCTAAAATTGTAGTTTTGTTTTGTTCTGTCTTATAAAGTGATAAATCTACTATTTTCTATTTTAGAAATGTAAAGATCTAAATGGCGGCTGCCGTAAAATTATTTTTAAGTTTAATTTTTAATTTTTAGAAACACTTTTTCGATTCAATTTACAATATGATTTGATCTTGTTCTTTTGACATGACCGACAATATCAACTACGATATAATATATTTTTCTCTTTCCTTTCATTAGATCTTTGTTTCACACCAAATTCGATGTTCGAAAAACACAAGCCCATTTAAATGTTTAATATTATTATTTTGTTTTCATAAAACATATGCGGTCGAGACTCCAGATCATATGAAATATATACTTGTATCATATGAAATGTATATTAGTGAATTAACTTTTATTCTCAGTATAAAAGACAATTCCATTATTTGCAAAATGTGTGCCGTTACAACCTGGTATGTTTGAATGATTTGGTCCCTATCAGTGATAGGGGAAGCCAAACCGGCCTAGATCGGAGCCCAAATATTAAGCTAGGCGGGATGTTACAAAATATGAAATTTCAAATTATAGACCAAAAGCCTTTCTCCCAGTCCTGTCTAAAATATATGAGCATCATATTAATACGCACAAATCAAAATTTTTGAAATACAACCATTTGATACCTGATAGCAGTAATCGATCTTTTGTACTATGTAGCTCATCGTTGGCACGACATACTTGGAAAAGTGGTGAAACGTACGATATCGCATTAGACATTTCAAAACCATTTGATCGAATCTGGCATGTCAATTTGATCAACAGCTTGTCAATTTGATCATGCCGCAGTCGTGAAGATGATTTAAAATTTCGGTATCAACGGATGGCTTTTCTTTTAAATCTACATTAATTTACGCTGGTGTACCCAAAGGCTCAGTTTTGTCCCACCTATCTGTCAAACTCTTAAGGTCATACAACTTAGAAAGTTCATGTAACTAGTAAATTAGCACTAAATTTTAATGTTTAACTTTTTGGGCTTGCCCATAGCAAATTATATAAATTAATTAAAACAAATAAAATCAAAGTTACACCATAAAAAGGTGATTTCTTTTTAACATAAAATCAGCACGAGCTTAGCTTAATTGTAACATACCAAACCAAACATAAGCCAGATGTATACCTAAAATATTTTCTTAATAAATAAATTTTTTTGTCTTTTTCAGAAGCAGCTTACAAAGAAACTGCATGTTATAATTTATTCTCAACAGTAGAAATTAAATAAATATATTTTTACAACTAAAATCTTTATATACGAAATGAATGAAGACAAAAGCTATATTGAAAGATATTAAAAAAAGGATCTCAAACAGTCAAATTTTCTATCATTTTTATCACTAATAATAGTATAGAGACATCGTATGCCAAAACAAAGTATTATGTCACATTTGGATGAGGTTTTCAAAAATTAAATCAACAGTGAATTCAAAATTAATTTAGATATTTGAAGTAACAACAACAACAATTGGTGACCACACATGTTTGTTATAATTTTTGGGCTTAAATCTTTATTTTCAATGAATGGAACTTCTTATAAAAGAGTCTTTTTTGTTGTGAAAATAAGTAAAATTATTTACTAAGCAAATGAATATAAGCTTACAAGAATCGATATACAGAAATCATTATTTCTTTTTACCAGTAACTAGCGGGACACTTTTACTTTAATCGTATAAAGCATTAATTATCTTTATCGAAAAAAAACAATTACTGTCCTTCTTAAGCAGTATTAAAAATCTTAATTAAAAATAAACAGAAACATAACTAAAATAATAATAAAAAAATGTCCTCGTTTTTCTTCATCTAAATAAAATTTCTTAACGATAAGTCAACATTGAAAAAGATAAAATTTAATTTATAGAAACAAAATAGATGATCAATATGATTTCCAATTTGTTTTTTGTTGACTCACAGAAAATATTTTACTATTATCAATATAATAGAATTTTATGTCCTTTTTAGAAAAATCATAATGAACAAGCAAGGATAATAGTTTGCTTTTATAGGAAAATATATAACTTCAGATTGGGTGAATTGGATATTTAGTAAGAAGAAGTTTCAATAATCGGTTAAATAAATATTGTTGCTAAAATTAGAGTTAATTAAATTTTATTATTTTTACTATTCTCTACGTTTCCCTATGAGCAAGAATATTTAATTATGAAATCACCATTAAACATTGTATATATCAGCATTAAATCGCCTTCCTACAACCCCCATAATTTAATAAATGTTACAAAAATCTACATAATAGTATTATAACATATATATATATGCATACAGCTATAGCTAGCTACTTACAAACGAAGTTATTTCGAAACAAAACATTATTTTATCTCTTGATACTATCTCCAATCAAAAACAGTTTAAGTCATTCCAATCCTTTGAAATCAACTGAAACATCAAACAACAGCATCAAACAATACAAAAAATAATCAAATTTTCCAGATTCATGAAAAATAAAAAAATATATTCCCATTTAAAAAATTAAATAATTTTTATCATATAAAAAGTATGTATCACAAAAAAGTATAAATAACTTCCCCTTAGGTGATGAAATTCAATTCACCATTACAAATTTGATTAAATTTTTTTTTAATATAAAAAAAACATTACATTTTTAAATTTTTAATAACAAAAAAAGCGAAATGATTCTGCTTTGATATGCAAAACAAAAGAAGTAGAATTTTCTTTGAGTTTCTGTAGAAATTGTCTACACCGACATTTTCTTTAATATTATCAAAACAATTTTGACTTTACAGGTTAATTGGTTTCTAAAGATTTATAGATAGATAGATGATCGTAGACTTAAAATGGAAATAATATAATAGAAGGAAAGATTATTGTGACTTGCAACAAAGTAAAAAATTGTGGATGTTTTGATCGCACCTATTTTGAACTTTGCTTAAAAAGGAGCTTTCTTTAATTATTACTTTGTTTAATAAGGAACGAAAACAGACACAGTCAAATAAAAAAATTTTTAAAAGTACTTAATCCACTTGGATAATATTACGTTATACGAGTCGTGAATATTCCTTTTATTTCTTTTATTTTCTTTCAGCAAAACTAAGATGTCGTTGTATTTATATGTTGTTAAATACATTGATCTGAGTCGATTTATGTATTGTAGTTCATTAAACGTCTCAGGAAATCAAGCGGTAGAGTTAATTGATTGTATACTGCCATTCAATGACTACAAATTACAATTTCAATGACTACTGCCATTATGACTACAAAACCAAAAATCCATTAATATTATCTAGTGTTCAACCAGATTGGATGAAGAGTGGGATCCACACCATCAGAGGTCTTTCTACTATGTGGGGATAGTGACGATCTTCGTTTTTTCAAGATTGTTAAAAAAAATTTTCATTATTATAAGGGGGCTAGAGGTGAAATGGTTAGTGTACGGGATGTTTGTATTTCACATGGCCAGTAAGTATCGGCGAAATGGTCAGAGAATAAATCCTCTGCACCAAAAGTTTAGCCATACACTATATAACCAGGCTACACCGATATTTTCCCTCGACAGTGGATCAGGCTGTCTTGGAAAACCTCCTCAGTATCATTTTGTGGGAATTTACCAATCTACGTCATAGGATGCTCTAACGTTAAAGAGTGCTTATAGCGCCCAAAGAATCTTAACGACACCTTGAACCCGAGCCTGACCAGATGACCAAGCAAGGATAGGAATAGTGCAAACACCATAACCCAGCAATTAATTGCCTGGCATCTCGGCCACCTTCGTCATTCCTGGGTCCGAACCACCAAAAAATTATCAAGCTACAAGGGGATGTGGTAGTGTAAGACCCATTAAGAAATAGTTCCTAAATTCTATTCTTACAATAAAATTCTATCCTTATAATAAAACAAAAGAGACTTTCAGCTGGAGACGTGATGACGCAACTGCTTAGCGAAGTAAATCTGAAGCGACTCAGATTACTTTCGCTACAGTGCGTTTGGGTTGGAAGTTTGTCAGAGCTTTAATTTTATTGATTAAAAAAGCGAAAAAAATTAACTTTGAGAGACACATAGAATTTCACAAGTTTGTAAATTTATGGAAGGGTTCCTCCAGAGTACCACTAAACTCAGTAATAATCCTTAAAGGAGCTCCACGTTGGGTGCCAATTTATTGCGAACACTTATCCTGATAGTGCAATCACTATCAGAAACATTAGAGAAACTGTGTTCCTTGCGAGGATTAATTCCGACTAGCTTTAATTGTGGATTCGAGAAAGTATTTCCTCAGCCCAGTACAAATACAGAATTGCACGCGAAATAAAATAACAGATTTAAATGAGCAAAATAAGAGACTAGGACTCTGACGACCCCAAAAGACGAACCAACTAAGATCTTCCTACACACCACTTCAATCAAGTTATTACATTTAAAAAAACATTAAAGTGTTTCACTCACCCAGCTCGCATAGAATCCAACACTGCATGCACACGAAAATGTTTCTAATAAGTCATCTTGACCATCTTATACTAAGGAATAAATTATGATAAAAAGTAATAATTCTTTTCAAAAGAAATGCCAATATACCAAGCGTTAAATTAGAGATTTCCCAGTAGGCATTCGTTTGTTTAGTAAAAAACCAAAAAAGCAAAAAAAAAACAAAAATCATTTTAAAAAAAAGTCAGGCAAGTGCGAATATAATTCGCTTGCAAAGGGTTCCGTGTATATAATATTTGAGAAAAAACAGTTTTTGTTAGTATAGTTTTACGTTTATTTGAAATTATAACTAGTAAAAAAAATTTTAGTATCGATTTAGCAAAATCCCTACACCCATGAATTTTTTAAATTTTTTCTGTTGTAATGTTCGTAGATAAGGGGGGGGGGGGTACAAAAATATTTTACATTTTTGAAAATAAGACGACTGTGCTTTCAAAAATTACAAAAAAACTCTTTTGCACTACAAAAAAAAATCACTCAATCATGTTCATTAGAAATTTGAAATTATAACAACAAAAAAAAGTTTCTGTTTCGATTTAGCAAAATCCCTGCACCCATGAATTTTTTAAATTTTTTCTTTTGTAATGTTTGAAGTTAGGGGGAAAACAAAAACAATTTTTACATTTTAGAAAATAAATCGAAAACTGTGCTTTCAAAAATTACAAAAAAAACTCTTTTGCACTACAAGAAAAATCACCTTTCATATGACACCCCACATGCCATGGTCAAAAACAATTTTTTCTCAAAATTTTTACTTTAAGCCCCCTCTAATGAACATTCGAAATTATAACAACAAAAAAAAGTTTCTGTTTCGATTTAGCAAAATCCCTACACCCATGAATTTTTAAAACTTTTTATTTTGTAATGTTTGAAGTTAAGGGGGGAGGGACAAAAATAATTTTTACAATTTTGAAAATAAATCGAAAACTGTGCTTTCGAAAATTACAAAAAAAACTTTTTTGCACTACAAAAAAAATCACCTTTCATATGACACCCCACATGCCATGATCAAAATAGTTTTTTTTCAAAATTTATACTTTAAACCCCCTCTAACGAACATTTGAAATTATAACAACAAAAAAAAGTTTCAGTTTCGATTTAGCAAAATCCATACCCCCTAGAATTTTTTTAATTTTTTTCTTTTGTAATGTTTGAAGTTAAGGGGGGGGGGGGGAAATCATTTTTGCATTGTTGAAAATAAATCGAAAGCACAGTTTTCTGAGGAGGGGTGAAAACACTATTTAAAATGTGGTCAAGTGGGGTGTCATTTGAAAGAGCACTTAATTGAAAAAACAAAGCAATTTTTTTTTAGAATTTTGCGATGCCCAGTTTTTGAGTTATAGTAATAAAAGTGCTACTTGCAGACCGTTTCCCCCCCCCCCCCCCCAACTCTACGTTTCGACACTGATTGACAAAAAAATTTGTAAAAATTCACAGAGTTAGGAAATTTGGTAAATTTTGTACGAAAACTATAGCGAAGTCTCCAATAATTATATTTCTGTGTGTTTAGAAGACCGGGGTAGAGTGGGTAAAAAAAAACTTTTTTTGACCCAAGCGAGTGGGATGTCATTTGATAGAGCACCTAATTTAGAATTCGTTGCAATATTTTTTAGAATTTTGCGGTGCCCAGTTTTTGAGTTATTGTCGAAAAAGTGCAAAATCTAGACCGTCCAGACAGAAAAATTTGGAAAATTTCACAGAGTTAGGAAATTTGGTAAGTTTTGTATCAAAACTACAGCACAGTTTTTGAGTTATGGATAAGAAAGGGCAAAATTCAGAACATGCCGCCGCCTACGTTTCGACGATGACTGACAGAAAAATTTGAAAATATTCACAGAGACAGGAATATTGGTAAATTTTGAATGAAAATCATAGCGAAGACTCAAATAATTATATTTCTGTGTGTTTATGGGATGGGTGTGGGGAGGGAAAAAACTATTTTTGACCCAAATGAGTGGGGTGTCATATGAAAGAGCACTTAATTTAAGAAATATTACAATTTTTTTTAGAATTTTTCAATGCACTGTTTTTATGTCATTGAAAAAAAAATATTTTTAGTATGTAGCCTTTTCACCCCCTAAATTTCAACACTCGATTGACGGAAAAAATAATCAAATTTAATCCATTTACAAGCTGGTGTAATTGAATCTTTTTTAAGTTACAAAAAACATCTATGGATAATATTTAACCTGAATTAACATTTTTTTTGCCATTTTTGATCAATGTGGATTTGATTGTAATTTACTATTGACATTTACAATTTAACATTTATTTTGTTATGTGTCTATGGTCTGGAAATATAAGGACATTACAACACAACTTTTTGTCAATAATTTTTGATATTGTGTTCTTTTAAATTCACGGAACCCTTGACGAGCGAATTTTATTCGCACTTGTCTGACTTTTTTCTTTTGTAATGTTCGAAGTTAAGGAACCACGAAGTTAAAAAACCACTCGTTTTTGGTAATAACTCAAAAACTAAGCAGTTGAGAATTCCATGAAATTTTTTTTTAAATACTTCCATTATTTTAGATTTTTCTAGACCAAACTCGATTCCTTAAAAACAACTTTTGTTTTACTATCTCCTTATCTATGTCCATAAAATATAGATAAAAACAAATATTTAAAATTTTTTTTTTATCATCAGGTGTGAAACAACACATTTAATAACTATAGACAATTTCAAGTTGATAGCTCTTATAGTTTGTGAGTAAATTGATTATGTAGAAATTCGGACGGACACCGAAGTCTCACCAATAGGGTACCGTTTTTACTTTTTCAAAGTATGGAACCCTAAAAACGAAATATTTCTATTTTTTCGAAACGGTGTTCCGATGATTACAACGTGAATTAATAAATAGTAAGTGGGTGGATTAAATACAATTCTATTTACAAAAGGTAGCTTATTATACAGGCTATACAAAAATGCCGGTCCAAAATGCAACAATAGAATTTTTAAATCTTGAAATATTTGGCTTTTTAGTAATATCAGCGAGTTCGATTCACATTACACTACCAGTGTAATGAGATCCCTTTGATCCCAGTTACTTCATTCAACATAGAACAAAGTTAATGCTACCGCGTTGGATTATAATTTACCCCGCAATATATGATAACAAACTGTATTTTAGACAGCCGAATGGTTAATCAAAGTCATGTAATATCGTTATTTAGCACACAAAAATCAGTATTATTAAACACGTATGGACTATTGAAAAAAAATAAATACAAAATTTTTATAAATACAGTTTTTGAAAAACGAACTAAAAAGTAAAAAATAATTTTTGCCAAGACACAATGTTTAAATGGTATTCAACACATCATGGTATTCAACACATCATAGCACAGTAAACATTAGATTTTTGACTATTAGTAATTTTGATAGATAAACAGCTTTCCGATCCCATGTGTTACATAAAATAAAAGTGGGTGACGCATTTAATATAGAAAAGGAACAAATATATGCTTATATTTATCTCTAAAGCCGGGCATTCACATACAACAGAAACAGAAACTAAAAACTATTCAAAATTTAAAACTCTATTATCAAAATCTAAAATAATAATTAATATTATGTGACAGTTTCTGGTCAGTGACAGTTTCTGGAACAGAAACAATTAAATTTTAATTGTTTTTGTTTCAGCCAAAACAGACGAATTTCCAGTTTCTGTTTCAGTTTCTAAATTCGGTTTTTGTTTCAGTTGCTGTCAAATTCGAACGAAATTCAGTTTCAGTTTCTGTTTCTGTTGTATGTGAATGCACGGCTTAACAAGAGAGACTACCAACGTTTATTGCCTTTCTATACTGAATGCGCACTCACTCTTATGTTATAAGAATCGAAAAACTGTGTACTGTATTCAAAAAGTGTATTTTTAAATTTTTTTCGTTTATTTTATTTTGGAGTTTTTAGTTATATAATTTTACATCAAAATAAGTTAACCACATTATTATGTTGACTACCCACGCACCTGAAATTGAATTTTGATACTTGGAAGCACTGTCCAGTAAGAGTGTTAGGTAGTTTTTTTATTTTTAGAGTTGAAACTGACATGCGTAGAAGGACATTATGACTCAAATCTGCCATCAGTTCCACATACAATTGCTGGACAGGGCTCTCAAGTATGGCACTTCATTTCATGGGCGTGCTAGTCAATATTTATATCCTTCATTACAATAAAAGCAATTTATTTTTCAATCTTCGCTTGTACCTATTATTTGACTCATTTGGACATACTTACCAACTTTCTGTTGCGACTTTGGGTGGTGTTCTTGGGCTAAGACCCGATGTGTCTCAACTGGGGGATTTTTTTAAAGACATGACAGGTAAAACGATAATTTAATACACCTGCTCAAAAAGTCCTTCGCTTCTACGGTCAAGGACATAGGTGCAAGGATGTAAGGTAAATCATTACACATACTTGTTTTTCCTTACAACATCCTTGTTTTTTTATTATATTATTTTTATTATATATTTCTTAATATATATGCAGCTTGCTGTCTGTTTGGTATTCTCGTTGTGGGAATTCATTTAATCAATTTGTTGTCTTTCTCTTGATATTTACGAGTTTAGTATTCTTAATTAACCATCAAATAGTGTTTCTTTTTAACTTATTTTTCATTTAATCAAGTTCTGTAACGACCAACAAAAATCTGTTCAATAGAAATTTTTATTTAAAATATGAAAACAGTATTACATTAATCATACCTTAAATATACATTACTCATACCTTAATTATACATTAATCATACCTTATTTATGATTCGTATTTTATGCGGAGTTCTTTCAGCCAAAAAAAAGTGATGTACATAAAAAAAATTGATGTAAATCAATTGGTCGTGTTCTTTCAGACAAAATTTTTGATGTTTTTTTTTATGTAAATCAATTTTATGAAATTGAGATTTTTTGATAAATTCGTCTTCCAGCAAAAACTAATACAAACACACACGTCAAAAACAATAACAAGCTTAATGCCATTTTTTGGATTTATTACTTGTGGATAGTTTTTTGTGATTATTAGGTGAATTTTATAAAATTAAATATAAATTCTGTGTAAAGTGTATAAATATTTTGTGTTTACACAATTATTTTAATGTAATTAATTAAATTTAAATTTAAATCAAAAATGTTTTGTTTTGTTACCAATACAACAATAATTAAAATCATGCGGTTTGTCTGTTCTTTCAACCAAGTTGAAAATTCATGTACATCAAAAACCTGAAAGAACTCCACATTAGTATATAACGTCACATATTTTTCTCCTCAAATAACTTAATTAGATGTTATATGTTTGTGTATGATCAATTGTTTTTTCGTTACTTTTCTTTCTATGGGAAACGAATAAAACAAGAAACCAAAATAAGGTAAATTGATCATGCGCAGAAGCATTGATGCTGAATTATTGATACAGGGCATTTTATACTATTAGTTTTCGCTGGAGTATGTTTGCAATATGTATAATTGATTGAGTTTTGAAAGATCTTCTGTTTTGTTGATTTGTTAGTATTTGAATTTTTGTTGATTTGTCGTTTCATTTGTTGTATTGGAACCTTCGGTGGATTTGCAGTGTGTGGGTTAAATGTTTGTCGTTTTAAATGAAATGTGAATGCCACAGAGAGATAGGTAGGTATTTAAAAAAAAAAAAAAAGTAGATGCTTTTAATTAAATCGACATATATAGCTAGTTAAGTTTTTGATTTCGGTTGAGTTCAGCTTTTAACTTTCAAGTTAATGTTTAAGTTAGCAAACATTTGGAATTGAAAAAAATATGTTTGGTGGCTTTAGAATAATTTTTAATTGTATAAGAAGTAATTTTTGAGTTCTGATTGATTGATTCTTGGAAAAAAATCTCTTTTGACTTTTTTGGAATTTGAAAAGTATTTTATTGTAAATTAACGATTAAAATATTCTTGTAATTTATAATTCAATTAATGACAACCATAAAAAGATTATAATTACACAGTTTGTATAGTGTCATTGTGTATAAGGTTATACGTTTGTTTTTCTTTGTTTTAATATATGACTCTGAAATATATAAATATGAGCTCAATTAATGTAGTGCGGTGTATTTTTAAATAGACAAAACAGTTTTGGATTTTATGAAAAATTAATGCACGATATAAGTTTTTTTTTTCATAACAATATGTTTGGCTTAGTGCAAGTTTAAATAAGACAGTTGTAATAGTGAACTGGTAACTGTAAAAATAGTTACAAGAAGTGTAAGAAAAAGTAAGGGTCTTTAGCTGGTTTGTTGATATTTGCTGGAGTGTATTGGATCTGTTGAGTTGTCTCGGAGATTAGATGCAGCCAGCGGCATTGTTCAGATGATTTTTAGAATTATTTGTTTTTTGACATATAAAATTAAAACAAATTGCTTTTTTCATTTTTTGTTTTGCTTTCAATTTATCATTAATTCTTAATTAATATGTACAAACAAACTATGAATTGTCCACTATACATATCACATATATAATATTTCTTTTTTTTTTTTTAATTTTCTCTTAAATCAATTTCACTAAAACTACTTGTGCAATAGCGGATCTTTAACCGTGATCAATCAAGATTTTCAGAAAGAAAAAAATTAACTATTTTTAATTCGTTTCACCAAGAAAAATGATTAATTTTTGATTGAAAATCAAAGGAGACTGATTTAATTTTTATTTTAAAATCAAATTATGACAAGCCAAATATCTGAAATGGCGGTCTTTATATTTCAACTTAAATAAACGAGAGAAAAAGAATACATAAGCAATTGACTACAACACAATAGTATTAAACGTTTGTCTACCTCAATTTTTTTTTTCACAATGGCTTTAAACCGGTCTCCAAACAAGCATAATCCAAAATTTTTCAATCTCCTGACTAATTTTGTTGACGAAATTAGAGCAAAATTTCAAATTTGTGAAGTTATCGTCATCGGTGACTTCAACGTCCACAACAAATCGTGGTTAGAATTTTCTAAGACGACCGACGACAACGGCAGGCAGAAATATTTGCCGCATGACACGACCTGACGCAAATTATAAAAAGCCCAACTTTCACTCCTCGTTATGGTGGTGATAAAAGTTTTCTCATAGTTCTCTTTCTTACATCTATGCTATAGATATTACGAGTATCGATGTCGATAAGGGTATAGTATTGGAAAAACTGATTTACTAAAAATTAGAGCTACCAAACCCCGTAAAATATTTCACTTCTTAAACATGGACCCCAGTGGTCTCTCAAATTTTTTTCAAGGTTTCCACTTTTGATCGTCATTGTTTTAATGCTGACGATGTAAATGTTTCTGTTCGAAACTTAGTGAGTGATTACTCAATTCGGCATTAATAAATTTCTTCTCAATAATGAAACCTCAACAAAACTATTTGTTTTCGAAGGTGGCCAAATAAGAACTAAAATCAAACTTAGATTATTCTTCTTTTTATACGTACATCGAGTGCTTTCAATTCACAAATGTTTACAAAACCAACACCTCAGAACACCTGTTGTTGAGGAACCTAGGTCTTAAAATGTATCTATATATTGTTGTAACACATAATGTAGTTTTTATTACACAACACTTTTTATTAATAAAAAATATAATGCCACTGCCTTATGTGTTTTTTTGACTAAGACAACCTTTGGGAAACTATATAATAGTGATAAGAACTGAATCCAAAAAAACATGGTGACAGTTATGAAATTCAATGTAATCCATAAAATTGTCGATCGATCTAGCTTCGAACCAATAAGAAAATTTTAAACTCTAAAAAGTTCATTTTTTTCATCAGGACTGTCTATCTTTCTCCCCAGGGCAAAATCATGAATTAGAATTTATAAATTAAAAATTTGGATTTTGCTATTTAAAATAATAAAATTATGAATTTCGAATACAGATTTTGCTACTTAAAACTTGGAATTGTAGCTTAAAAATTTGGTTTCTTGCTGAAACGTAATCGATTCTATAATTTTTAAAATTCAAGTTTCATCTAACCTAGGACAAGAAGAATTCTTCTACAGTCGGCTTACACTCAGTATTGTCGTCAAAACAACAAAATTAATTGCCCCATTTGCTGTGTGATCATGTCCTGCAAATTCAACTCATTATTAAACCAAAAACATATTTCGTTTTTACAGTAAGAAATTAAGTTAAGACTATTTTATTTTCATATTACATGTCTGGGATATTAAATAATTTTTAGACACTAAAATTTAAATAATTTCAATATCGAAAAAAATCAAAACAGAACAAAACAATAAAAATGATAATATTTTTTTTTGTTTATGATCATAATAATTATCTCAATTTTTCTCTAAAAAAAGAACGAACATCAAAACAAACAATTCCCAAATGTATCATTGAAATCGGTGTCATATTATACATATATAGACATCAATGCGAGTGATGTCTCAAAACAAATTTCCTTATTTTCTCAAGAATCTTTCTCTTTTTTCAATATTCAGACAATTTGGCGTTTTTAAGTGCCCGAATAATTATTTATCTTTAGAATTATCTTACGACTTACGAAATGATTTAGGTTTATTTACTGATAAAATAGAGAAGAATTAATACTCGTAGACTAACTAACCTTTGACACAGGTTTTATGTTAGCAGTTTACTTGAAAAGTGAGAACATAGATTTCTGTGAAAACTTAAGTTTTATATTTTAAAAATATGTTAAGAAAATGGATTTAAGTGTTTTAATGAACACAATTGTTTTTTTTGGATGGGATCATAATTTATGGGTCTGGGTCTATAAAATTATATTTCGTAAGTGCTCAAGTGTGTAAATCTATGTGTTGTTCTGTAAATATGAAGTGCTTTACACTGTGAAGTAGTGGTCAGACTATATTTTTCATATTTCTAATGCAATACTTTAGGGATCAATAAAAAAGACATAAATATAGCAATAATTTTACAGTTTTTTTAAGAACAACAAAAATCCCGTAAATTTTTTATATCCTTAAAAAATTTCTTTCAAGATTTTCCATTTCTTTCAAAAAATATAAATTGAATATATCTATCCTTGAACCCTTTTACTTTTTTACTTTTTACAATAAAATCTTTTGAAATTCCCCTTTCTAATTGAAACGGAATATGAATAGAAGAAAAGATTTGTTTTCATTTTCAAGGATAAAAATAGCAATATAAAGATTCCGAATACTGGATTGTTGGTTTCAATTTAGCTTTGGTTTCAAGGTTTCTTTTCTTTGGAAGAAAATGGAAAAAAACTTCTCTGATATTCCAAACAATTTTTCTTACTCGAATTTTAAGCTCGATTGCTGAATTTTTAATAAAAAATACTTGAATATTTAGTTAGTTAAGGTAAAGTATATAAAGGATGCGTTTGTTATTTTACAACAGCGAAATTACTATTCTTTCTCTCGTCAATCAACTCAAGTTTATTCATCCTACTCATATCAATTTTATTTTTATACGTATAGTCCAATAAATGACGATTTTCTGCTCTGAATTTGAATCTGAATGAATTTGTAACGACGGGAATCGATGGAAGAGTGAATTTTAATGATTTAGTTTTCTATGAAGTTTTTTTCGCAAAGTCATTATTTTTTGAGTTATTTGTGACTGAAATGTCAATTTTCCACAGTTTTTTCCGAATAACTCAAAACAAACAAAACTTTAGAAAACAAGAGAGATAAGTTTTTTTATTGTTGCTATAAACCCAATACTAACTGTGTAATGGAAGTCGGAATCCTGGCGGGGTATTGTTTATTGACTACCACATGTCTAATTTTTTTTTACAGTTTATATAATTGTTTACTACTCTGATACAATTGTCCTAGTAATTAGTGTCCGCTAACTAGCCAAAAAATCGAATAAATGTCATAATTTCAAAGACGATAGCCTACGCTCATCTCTTCATCCACGATATATCAACATTAGTCATTAATTTTAGATATTTGTTATTAAATATTATAAATTGAAAATTGTTTTAAATAATTTCGTAATAATATAATGATTCATTATAATAATCAAACTGTCGCTACACAGTCGCTACTATGTAGATTTGTAAACGTAAATCAGAAGTCCATTGGTTTATTTCAAATAATTATTATTAATTGTTAAGATTCGATTTGTTAAATATGTATGCAGTTTCAGTGGCGTAGCTAGCATGGGTGGCACCCGGGGCGGATATTGTGGTGTCACCCCAAAAATAAAAACTGTCAATAATAATAAAAAGCCGATAAACGTAATTTATAATTTTTTTTAATTAATACAAATGAGCATTATTATTATAAGCCCGCAAGTAATTTTTAACTAATTTTAATTTGCTGAAACTCCTCTCACACGAAGCCACTAATACGCAAATAGTCATAAATAACTTTAGTGCGACCGTAAGATTCGGAAGAAATTCTAAAAAATCCCATTCTACGATGAATTTCAAAAAGTCTAGGTACACCCAGTTAGAAACTGTAACATTGGCTGCTTTTAAATGCCTCCTCACCCTTTGTATCTCTATGAGGAGTTCTGTTGCCGATACCGCATCATAAAAACCAGTAAATTTTGATACCGATAATTTTAACTCTTCACTGTTCGCCAAAAGCTAAGTGTTTGTCTGCACAACCTCGAACAATGAAGCTAAATCTTGAACTGAGTTCGGAGTCTAGAACAGTCTAGTTCGGAGTTCAACAATGAATCGGTCAAGACATTCCAACATGTCCTTTTTAAGTTGAGCTCTCAGTGTCAGTCCAACATCAGGTGCAAACTCACCACCCGTTCGTTTTTTGCGTTTTTATGACGAATTCGGCTTTCCATTGGAATGTCATAGTCCTCCGATTTTTTCGCAGCAAGATCTATTGCCTCTTCTACAATGAGACTTCGTTATGAATTGACTCTATTTTTGTAGCTAATTGATCAATATTCAAGCCCGTGCTTTGCAATCCAATCTGAGCACAGATATTATTTTTCTTAGAATATCATTCCAAAACAAAAGAAAGCAAAGAAACGAAAAATCACATGCTGCATTGTTAAGGTTCTGTGCAGCGCCTCTAGTGTCTACATTTTCTTGTTGATCACTTAACTTCTCAATTTCAGCCACAATCCCATCAAAGTTTTCGGCCAATACTTTTACTACAGCATACTGAGCACTCCAATGCGCTGTTAAGAGTATTTTAACAGTTGCTTTGTTGTGTTTAGCAAGTACTTCCCAGCGGCTAGTCGAAGCAGAAAAACATGTAAAAATGGCTTCCACTGACGAGTGTTGGCCGTATAAATTAATTGAATGATCTTTGCAGCCCACAAAAATTGCTTTGTTATTTTTGCTTTAATAATAGCTTGCACTTCTCCATGTATACTACTCATAACAGCTGCATTATCATAACCTTTGGGAGCGACAATTCATAACATCTATACCATCATTTTCAAGATTTTTACACTGAAAAAAACATGTCCTATTTCCAATCGAAATGCAGTTGTCTCAACCTCACCGTGCGGGCAGATATGGCGAATCGAAATACGAGATTGATTCAACAACCGTACAATGATAAGCCGATGCAGTTGAGACAATCAGATGAAATATTTATGTGGAAATAAAATATAGTTCTATTAATCTCAAATACTTAAATTTTAAAATGAAAAATTCATGATATAAGGCCAAAGAAATATGTTTTCATGGAAATAGTTATTAACTTTATTCAACTACTGTTATATTGGATAACACTTTATATTTTAATTACACCTCATTCTGTTATCAGGAAAATGTTACTGAGTACTGAGTAGTTGTCCCAATCACGGTGAAATTGTTTGTAAATATCTTTTCTTTGCATGAATAATAAACTGCTATCTTCGAGATGAGGTTATCATTACTTCAATTTTTTTTTCAGTGTAAGAATTTCATCGCTTAAATCAGCGGCTTTTTTCCACGTAAAGGAAAAAATCCAAGGAATACTTCCTTGATTTCCACTTTACTACCATCAATTTTCACATAACGAATCACTTCTGACATTTGATCAATATGTGAAATGTCAGGTGTGCTATCAAACATAATTCCAAAATATTTAACCGATTTAATTTCGTTGACAAGCTTAAACTTTACGTGGATCGCTAAAACATTTATGAACTCATTTTGTATATCTGGTGACAAATATGATACTTTTGGTGATTTACCATGCTCCAAATTCAAAATGTGTTCTTTTAACACTACATCATACTTTGACAATAGTTTGGTTAGTTCTAAGAAATTGCCTTTATTTGAAGAACTTTGTCCTTCATCATGTCCATGAAATGCTGGGTTTTGTTTAGATAAAAACAAAGTTATATCCAATAATCTTGATAAAAGATGTTTCCACTTCTGTTTTTTATTGTATATTAATTGCAAGGCTGCGTCTCGTATCGTTTTATGAATTTTTAACCTCATTTCTAAAGTTTGCCACTTTTCAAAATTCTCCAGATGTTCATTTGAAGTTTCATGCTCGGCCACTTTGGGATTTAGTTTCCACCGCTTCTGATATCCAGTAGTAAATGTTGATTTTGTATTATTATTATTAGTGACAGCAAATACACGACAACAGAAGCAATACAGGACGCAAGTTATTATTTACAGGAGAATAAACAATCCATGGCCGTAGAATTTTTTCACCATTATTCATCATTTTATAAAACCATTCTTTAGAAAGATGGCGAATATCACCTTTTATGTCTAACCCGTGTCTAGATACAGTAACAAACGACCCTTCTCTATTTTGAAAATGTTCACTTTCTTTTTTTATGATTTCAATGCGAACATTACCAAATACGAGTATATTCCAATGTGATACATCTCCTAAGTCCTGAAGTGATTCACCCATGCAAATACTGTCTTCGATAGTAGAAGCATTAGCGGCATTATCACTGTCATTTTCATTATTCCTTTCTAATTCGTCATCATAGGTTTTCATTATTAACTTCCCGATATGGGAAGTTATTGTTTTTGGGTCGATTTTCGAAATCAGAATTTTTTTGATATCTTTACGTTTCATGACCTCCTGAAGCTGTTTAGACTATTTTTAGCTGGCAGTCTGTATGTGTGTGTGTGTGTGTGTATGTATGTGTATATCGCTGTGTGGAGAATTTTTGCCCAACGCTTTCTCAACAACGGATGGGTCGATTTTAACGAAAATGGTCGCAATCGATGTATCTTGTCGTAACTTAGAGCCCAGTCCTTTTCTAGCGAAATTAAATCATTTGTTTTTTAGTGGTTTCCAAAAAACTGAAAATTATCTCTTGCAAATATCATAAGATTAATAAATAATGCTATCAAGGTCATGAAGCTTCCATATTGTTTGTCATCATATCAGACATTTATAATGACATTTGTATAAACAATTGCTATCTTAGTTTTTGAGATTTATAACAAAATGTGAAAAAACTACGTGTTATTTTCTTTATGCAAACGCATGATATCTGGTTGAAACTTTTGTATGTAAATGAGCTGCAACCGCATCCGGGTTTACTTGATTATCAAAAACCGGAGTTATTTTCTATATTTGACAAAAAGGTCAGAGGTTCGAGAGTAGATTGCCTGGTCAACTGTTTATTAACTTCCCGATATGAGAAGTTATTGTTTTTGGGTCGATTTTCGAAATCGAAATTTTTATAATATCTTTACGTTTCAAGACCTCCTGAAGCTGTTTAGGCTATTTTTAGCTGGCAGTATGTATGTGTGTGGGTATGTGCGTGTGTATCATCGTATGTGGACAAATATTTGTCCAACGCTCTTTCAACAAAGGATGATCCAATTTCAACTTCAATGGTCACAATCGATATATCTTGGCATAACTTACAGCCCAGTCCTTTTCTAATGAAATCAGTTCATTTATTTTTTAGGGGTTTCCAAAAAACTGAATATCATCTCTTGCAAGTATTGCTAGAATAAATAAAGCTATCAAGATCATTTACCTCCCATTTTGTTTGTCATCATGTCAGCCATTTATAATGACATTTGTATAAACAAATGCCATCTTACTTCTTGAGTTTTTTTAAGAAAGTTTGAAAAATAGACGTTATTTTCATTACGCAAACGCATGAGAACTTGATGAAACTTTTGGATTAAAATGGGCCGCAAACGCATCCGGTTTTATTTGAATATGGAAAATGTGCTATTTTGAATCAGCTATTTTCAAAATTTGGCATAGGAGTCGGGGAGCATGTCTGTGGTTCGTTGAACAACTTGTTTTAGACTTCTCAGTCTTGACATTTTATTTTGTTGAAACTTAGAGCATAAGGTTTTTGTAATGTTTATAGTAGTTTTGCAACTTGCTGCTTTTGTAATGTTCGAAGTTAAGGTGGGGGACAAAAAAATAAACACACTTTTTTGGAAATAACTTAAAAACTAAGCAGTCGATAATTCATTGAAATGTCTTTTTGAAATATTTGGATTTTTTTTGATTTTTTTAAACCAAACTCGATTCCTTAAAACAAACTTTTGTTTAACTATCTCCTTATCAATGTCCATAAAATATTGATAAAAAATAATATTCATAATTTTTTTGTTGTCAAGAGGCGTGGATATTGTATAACTGTAAAAAAATTCAAGTTGATAGCACTTATAGTTTTGAGAAAATCGATTATGTAGAAATTCGGACGGACACCGAAGTCTCACTAATAGGGTACCGTTTTTACTTTTTTAAAGTACGGAACCCTAAAAATGGTGATATTGTTTGAGAAAAATCGAATAAATTTTAGCAACGTTGACAAAGTAGACTTTAAGTAGACTCCACCGCTAGTTTTTTTAAATATATGGTCCAATGAAAATCTTTTTTCCAGTGTAACCAAAATATGAAAAAATGACGATTAATTGCAAGTCTTAGAAAGAAAATTTTAATTTATTAAAGTTTTAAGAAAATATTTTTATGTTACCTATTTAACTTAACGGGAAGTTCTTGGCGTGGCCGCTATGGTCACACCCTACCCTACTAGTTAATTCTGTATTGTTGCTGTTACTTTCCGAAGATGAGCCAATATTCTCTGAAACATTCGTTGCATCAACGTGATAATCAGTTTCTTTTGATGAACCTTGGATATCATCGGGTTTTGTAACATATTTATAGATTTGGTCTTTCTCTGCTGGAACCAACTTTTTCTTTAAAATTATGAACTCCTCGTGGCATATTTATTTTTTGGGATATTTGCTAAATGAAATCTAAAAAATATTTTTAATTATAGTATAGGTATCAGCAAAGCATTAATTCTAAATATATTTGTAGGATACATAATAGGTACATAGTTCATAATAAGTACACTGTGTTAACGACTAAATACACCGCCAAGAAAATTAATTTATTTAAATTTCCTTGTAACCACTTATATTAAATAATATTTGATAAAATGGAATATACAAATCATAGCCTAATATTATAAGGAACTATTTAAAAAAATATAAGTATGAAATCCTAAAAGATATTTTATATAAAGAATTGAAACCAAAATTAAATATCCAATTAGAATCATGCTCAATAATTTACAAAATTGAATGTGATTTTTGTGAAAAATTTTACATCGGAAGAACCGGAAAATGTTTTAAAGACTGATTTAAGGAATACCTTCCTAAGAAGAAAAATAAACAAAATTTTAAGTTTATTTTTGCAAACCATTTACATAGTTATTAACAATAGCTACACCACTTTTAAAAAAAAATTGAAGGCTTTACATTTATGTAGCCAAGGATCTTTAAAAGAATCACTTAATGAGTTTGAAATTTCCAAGGTATTTAAAACCCAACAAAATGTACTTTTAAATGATAAACTTTCGTTTAATTCAAATATATAAATATATAAAACTGAAAACAAACAGTATGAGTATGTATCAACCTACAAAAATTTGCAAAACTGCAGTAATTGCATAACTGCCATTTTATTCTACAGTAATTATTTTTGTGTCCATTGAAAAACGATCTATTTCAATTTATTCTTTGAGTTTCAAGATAAAGGAAAAAAAATTATTTTGAGATCATTTACAAACACGGTAATTTGATTGTTTGTTAGTTTCCTTAGGTGTTTGCAATTAATTTGTTTGAAATGTAAAACATATATTAGGTAGTAAGGTTAAGCGGATATTTTAGAAATAATTTTGGAATAGAGACATTGTAACTCAAGGGTGCCACCCTATCGACAAAGGGTGCCACATTATCGACGTAAACCACTTTTCCTATACATTATTCAGCATATGTGTTTTCAGACCTGGTCATTAAATAATCATGCTTGCATACTAAATAATATATCGTAAAAAACGGTCAATATGGTATCTATGGGAATATTCAAAGCTATTGAGTAATTGTGGTGATGGGATTCAATGCTCAACATGTTGATTCGATTAATATTGTTAAAATTTTATTTCACGTAATACCTCAAAAATTTTAAAAAGTAGAATAGATTCTTTTTGAACCAATAACACATTTATAGGACACATTTATAAGTTATCACAATTTATAAATTAAAATTATATGGATAACCTGGTTAAAATGGTTTCTAAGTGATTTATCGTTGAAAACATGTGATGGTTTGTTTAAGTTTTTTACGTTCGGGTGTCACCCCAAAACGGTTTCGAAGTGATTTATCGTTGAAAACATTGTGATGGTTTGTTTATGTTTTTTATGTTCGGGTGTCACCCCAAAACGGTTTCGAAGTGATTTATCGTTGAAAACATTGTGATGGTTTGCTTATGTTTTTTACGTTCGGGTGTCACCCCAAAACGGTTTCGAAGTGATTTATCGTTGAAAACATTGTGATGGTTTGTTTAAGTTTTTTACGTTCGGGTGTCACCCCAAAACGGGTGACACCCGGGGCGCACCGCCCCCCCCCCCCGCCCCCCCTAGCTACGCCTCTGTGCAGTTTTGTGTCTTAATTCGGTTTTTTCTTATCTCCTCGTCTCCTACTATTTAACAGAAATAAAAGTTCCTGAATGTTAAGAAAACATTTTTGTTGTAGGAACAAACTGAAACAACAAACTTCTCATGTTATTAAGTTTGGTTGATTAAACTAAAGTTATTCTTTTATAATAACAAAAGGTTCTCATTATTCATTACCCAAAACTTGAGTACTGACGACCAATATGATTTTAGTAAATAGTACACTTAGGACCGGTTGTACAATAGCAGTTAAGCTAAAGCTTAGTAGAACCCGATAGTAGCTTAGGTTAGGTTACAAGCTAGGTTAGTTTCTTGAACCGCAATTGAACCAACAAAATTTGGCGCTCAACTTGAAATCTGGCTTAAGCTCATACTCGCGACTAAACCGCAATTGTTCAACGCGTAAATGAACAGAATATCAGGCTTAGCATAATTTCAGCTTGAACCTCGGCTGAACTGCAATTGTACAACCGGCCGTAAGTATTTTTCAGTCGTAATGCCTTTCTAATAAAGGCATTACGACTGAAAACATTTTTAGTAGTCGTAAAATTGGAAAATGCATCAAACAATTCGGTGTTAAATAATATGTCCGTGATAAAATCATGTTTTCCACAACTTTGGATGAATTCAAACAACTTTACAATTTATTTTTTCAATTTATTTTTCAAGCATTTCAAACCGATTTAAACACACACAATAAAACGTCAATAAAAAGTAAAATTTAGAATGCATTTAGGGGATTTTTACGACACCTACAATATTTTCTTCAGTTTTTTAATTGAAGAAATATTTCGTGGTTATTCAGTTTTTTTAATACTTTTTGTTGTTGTTTTCTTCTTTTTTATTTGTTTCGGTTTCCTGTTGATGATTGTCGTATCATTTTTTTAAAGAAAGAATGAGTTTATTATTTCTCAATATGAATTTTTTGTTGTTTCGGAACGGAAATAAATTTTTTTTGTATGAAATTTTCAATGATAATTTTTGTCAATCATTTTTGTAATTTTAAGTTGCAAAATAGTTAAAAGTACTAAAGTTGCATAAAACATTCTGTTTTTTTTTAATAATTTATACATTGACTATAGTACAATGTTTAGCAATTTATATTTACTAGGAGGGCCCGGCGTGCTTCGCTACGCTTATAAATAAAGTTTTTGCGTAGACATTTTGTTGACGTAGAAGCAATGATTTCAAAAAGTGGTAATGAGAAATGCTATCATATAATTTTTAATTTTTCTTTTTAAATATATGAATGAAAAATAATCAGAACTCTAGCTGATCAGTTCGGATATATGAAAAATTAGCGATCAAATAAGTTTTCAAGTAAGCTTCGTATGAAAAATTAGCATATGAAAAATTAGCGATCAAATAAGTTTTCAAGTAAGCTTCGCTAATTTTTCATATATCCGAACTGATCAGCTAGAGTTCTGATTATTTTTCATTCATATATTTAAAAAGAAAAATTAAAAATTATATGGTAGCATTTCTCATTACCACTTTTTGAAATCATTGCTTCTACGTCAACAAAATGTCTACGCAAAAACTTTATTTATAAGCGTAGCGAAGCACGCCGGGCCCTCCTAGTCAACATTATTACGCATATTACGCATATAATCTCTTTTATTCCGACAACTCGATGTACCACTCACATCCAAACGACGTTTACGACGTAGTCTTGGCATCGAAATAAATAAATATATCAATATATCAAAAATATGAAATAACTCAATTATCAAAATATCTCAAAAATCTTTATATCAATAAAAAACAAAATAATCGAAAAATATCGAAAACCGTCCTTCTTGAAAGATAAAAGACGACTAAAATATAAAATAAATACGACGAATGAAATGAATATAAAATAAATATAAAAATTTTCGTTTTTGTTATTGCGTTGTTCGGTTCGATAGCTAATATATAAAAAAGAAAAATTTTAAAGCATTGTTTTAAAGCAAAAAGAAAGATGTATGTAAACTTATAATGCATATGTATAGAAAAAGTTTTCCGTATATAATAACTTTTTTATTTATGATCCGATTTGTTTGAATCCGGATCCGACTATAGGTTACACTAATATCAGTTAGCTGTGAAAATTTCAAATGAATCCATCTGCGAATAAAAAAGCCTAATGCTCCACAAAGTTTTAATCTAGCCTATTAATATATAAAAAGATTATGATTTTAATAACTACAAGTTTAAATTTCATTACAATTGGTTAATTGAGATGGGTTATATTTAATTTAATTAAATTAAGTCAAATCTCAATACATAGTTCCAAACAAAAATATTGCGACGCTGATGCATAGGCTGACTTCACCACAGCTCTGGAAACATAGTGCTCTGCATATATAATGAGCTAATATCCATCAAATACTTAAATTAAAAGCTAGCCAATGTTATAGATTTCGCGTAGTTCTAATTATAAAAATATTAAAGAAAGCAGTAGTATCCCATCAAACATAAATTCTGTTGTACGAGAAAAAGTAAAACAAAATTTTAACCGGAAGTGGCAAACAGGAAGTTGGAATGCAGAACTGTTGTGAACCGTACTAAATGCTTATGTGCAAAGTTTCATCCAATTCGATTATCAGGTACAGATGTTATTGAGCTTTCAAAAAAACAGGTGCTCCGGGGACCTCACACCACTATGGTCACTATCGCTCAAAAACTAATCAGTTCTTTGTCATGCATATTTGCATCTTTTTCGAATGTTTTATGCTCCCAACAAACATAAAAAACATTGGGTAAAAACCATCTGTTGTATGGTAGACCCACCAGCCCCTTATCCAATGTACTCCAAAAGCTGATAAAATCTTTCTCATGATACTTGAAAGCTTTTACCAACGTTTCATGAAAATCGATCGAATTGTAGGCTACAGTAGGGATGATAAACACTTGAAAAAAAAACTTTTTAATCGGAAGTTGGTATGCAGAAATATTGGAAACTGTACTAAAACCTTATATACTAAGTTTCAATAAGATCATAAGCCGGGATTAGAAGTTATTCAAGATTTAAACTTAGAGGTTTTCGGGAGATCCCCCGCCATTTTGTCCAAATTTGAAATGAATCCAGATCTTCCAATTTCAAGTGAACCTGTATCATTTGCCAAATTTTCATCAAGATCCTATGCAGAAATGTCACCCACACACACACTCACCCACGCACATACAGACGTACACCATAATTTTTATTGGCTATTTAGATTGAGGATGGTCCAAAACAAAAGAAAAAACAAAATTTGGGGTATGTAAGATTTTTTTTTTCGAGATAGATTGCATTACTTTACACAATTTAAAATTGTGGTGAAGTAAAAATAAAAATAAGCATGCAAAAGAAAAAAGAAAGAAAAAATTGAAGAAAATAATTGAAGGTCAATACTCTACTTCTTTAGTTTTTGACATAATATTTCGTTATATTGTACGATTTAACTGTAGGTCTGTAGCATACTTAATATTCATTTTACGGTATAATCCTAAATTTATGTTCTTGTATATGAAGCTTTCCTTTTCGTTTGACCATGAATCCCTTTCTTTAACATGTATATAAATTAATGCAGTTATTTTGGTATAAACTTCTAAACATGACACCAACCCTTTCTTCTTTCTACTTTTTGTATGCATAAATTTCATTAGGTTAATTGTACCAATAAAATGAAAGTAATCCTTTGTTTATTTCTTTTAAGAAAAATAAAATCTTACAAAACAAGAATTAATTGACTAAACGGCACCAATACTTTCCTTCAAAGATATCCTTCTTTGGATGGTATTTAAATCACGGTTGGTCTTTTGTTCCAAATATTAGAACAAAGTAGTGCAATAAAAAAGGGGTTTTTCGTTTTTAAAATTTTTGTCAAATGTTAAAATAAATTGTTTGTCATAACAATAATTAGAAGATGTTTGTCGGAAAGAAAATATGTAACTGAATGTTCATGAATAAGTTTGAAATATTTGAATTATTTAATTACCAAAACTAAGGTTTTACGAAAAGATATTTTGAAAAATAATTTTTATTTTATTATACGGTAAAAAAGGTTTAAAATACTAGCGGGGGATTTTAAAATAAAAAAGGATTAAATTAAATGTTTGCAAACACTTTAATTAATTTTGTTTTTGATTTCTGATGTTCCGCTTTTGAAGATTTGTTGGATTTGTTTTTTTCTTCTTCAATGAAATACATAATGGGCGATATGCATAAAAACTAGTAAACACTAGTTAAACTTTACTACCTAGTTTAATACAAAATTGCTAGTATAGTAAAAAATTGGTTTGAGTATGAACTAAACTAGGAGGATAGTATTAAAAAACATCGCACTAGGTTGTTGCTATGGCGTTTACTAGGAATTTAAATAACCAACTTTTTTTGAGTTGTCAAATAATAGTAGTTTAATCAATGAGTGAATAATGAAGTAGTTTAATCTCAAGCAAAAGTTTAAAATTTGAGCGAGGCACGAATAAAATTCATTATTCACGAATCGATTACAATACTTTATTCTCTGACAAAGAATTGTGTATAAATATAAAAACATTTTCTTCAATTAAAACAATAAATCTTTATTGTTTTAATTGATAAATCAAATTTCTTAATAAAAAAACCCTGATGATAAAAAACGCCCTTCACATACAATCAAGCAAGTTCAACTAAACGAAATAAGAGAATTAAAATTAAAATTTGATTTTTGAGCAAAACTTATCAAAGCAATTTTGATTATAATTTGAAAATAATTTTAATGAAATCAAAACAATTTGACCAATTGGAATCGTACCAATTGAATAATGATAATTTTTTTATAGGAAAATTTTCATTAGACAATAGGTTAAGTTCATTAGGTTATAGGTTAGAAAACAATACAATAATACATACTATAATTATCGAAAAAACATACAAATAAAGCTGATATAATTAAATGGAAGAGAATTTTTTTTTTTTTTTTTTTTATTAATAAGTTAGACATGTTTAGCACACTAAATATGAAATATTCATTATTTAGACTCTTTGAATATCCGAAGATACCATGTCAACTATAAAGGAATGGAAGGAATGGGGATATAGGGATAACTATACTAATTTTTTTAAATGATAATGGACATTTTCTTTAAATGCCTGAGGAGAAAATTCATCGGGAAATACAGAGGAGGGCAATGAGTTCCATAATTTGGCCACTCTATTGAAATAGTCGTTTTGGAAGGACACAGTTCTACAACGAGGTATTTGTACAACAAATGGATGGGATAACTCGGCAGCTCTTGTTTGTCGATTATACTGCGCACACGATGGAAGAATATTTTGAATTTCCTTAGAGGAGAATTCGCTAAAGTTATATTTATAGTATATTGACAATTCAGCCACATTTCTTCTGTGCTGGAGTGAATCAAGCTGGTCCGTTAGTTCGGTATTACCAATCAACCGTATTGCTTTTCTCTGTACAGAGTCTAAACAATTTATTGTTGACTGACAAGCACCTCCCCAAACATGACAGCAGTACTCCATACATGGACGAATAAAGGACTTGAAGATTAACAAAATTTGCTCGGGATTGAAATACTTTTTACATCGACTCAAGAATCCTAATTTTTGCATTGCAGATTTAGCGAGGTTGAACACATGTTTATTCCATTTCAGGTTATTTTGAATATCCACTCCAAGAAGTCTAACTGATTCAACCTCACGCAATTCCTCTTGGTTTATTTTAATAGGAAAATTTTTATGTCGCTCCATTCGTGAAAGACGGCAAAATTTGGTTTTGGTTGGATTAAATGAAACGAGATTACGATCACCCCATTCCATTATACGCTCCAGATCTTTGTTGATGGAATCAATTAGCAACTCTCTATCAGTGGTAACTGCAGTATGAGATCGAAATTTAGGAGATGCATGTGATGCATGTAATGTGCTGTCATCAGCAAAACTATGGATTGGGTGCACTGTGGAAATAAGTAAGTCATTAATGTATAGAAGAAACAAGGTTGGTGAGAGTGCCGAACCTTGGGGAACCCCAGCATTGGTTGTGAAAATATTGGATGTGATACCATCTAAATTAACATGAAATTGGCGACCTGTAAGAAAACTATGAATCCATGAGACAGTAAGATGGTCTATGCCATAAGATTTTAATTTAGCTATAAGATTTTTATGCCACACTTTATCAAATGCTTTAGAAATGTCAAGTGAAATACTGAATGTTTCACCGTGGTTTTCCAGCGATTTGTTCCAGAGATGGGATACGTAGGCTAACAGATCACCTGTTGCATGACTTCTACGAAAACCATACTGCTTATCATCAATAATTTGCGACATTTCCAAATAATCTATCAAATTGTAGTTAACATATTTTTCAAATATTTTAGCTAAAACCGACAGAATTGCAATTGGTCTATAATTGTTAGGGTCTATCTTACTGCCTTTCTTTGATATGGGTTGAACGCTGGCCAGCTTCCAAGAATCGGGAAATATTCCGGTTTTATAAGATAAATAGAAAATTTTTGTTAAAATTGGAGCTAGTTGCCTAGCAAAGTTTTTAAGAATGAGGGGTGGAATACCGTCTGGGCCAGCAGATTTGTTGATATTGATAGAAAGAAGCATTTTCCGTACAATATTGCAACGAAAAATAATTGGTTTCATTTTCGTTACAACTGGGGGAATGAGTGTAGGAGAATGGGAGGGTTCAACTATGTTTGAGTTTTCTGCGAAAATACGACCCAATAGATCCGCTTTCTCTTTCGAGTCGCTCACGGGAATGTCATTCAGAACTAAGGTTGGAATAGAGGATCGAGTAAAATTGCTCTGGACTGATTTAACTGCCTGAAAGAAACTACGTGAGCCAGATGGGTGCTCGGCGAATTTCTTTGCTTTCTTCTGGATAAACGCGTCTTTGTCCAAGTCTATTTTGAATTTACTAATATTTCTGGCTTTCTTATAGGCGCTATGGGTTTCAGGTGTTTTATTAGCGTTATACGTCTTGAATGCTTTGCGTTTATTCCTCACTGCCTCATCAACATCCCGTGTGAACCAAGGCTCAGTTTTAGGAGTGATTAATCGATTTGGAATAAACCGCCGCATTCCTTCTTTTATGATTTCAGAAATTCTTATTACCGATGTGCTAGGATCTTGATCAACACAACAAATAGTTTTCCAAGGTGTTTCGTCATAAAAGTTTCTCAGTCCCTCCCAGTCAGCGCGTTTATAGTTCCAAACCCGGCGAGGATTTGCTTTAATTTGTGTCGGTGATGTAAATTGCACTATTGCTGATATTAGTAAATGGTCTGATGTTCCGAGGGGTTGTTCAACTTTTGTCTTCGTAGTATCTGGTTCGTTTGTCAAAAACAGATCCAGCAAATTATTGTTATGATGTGAATTGTCTGCGATTCTAGTGGGACACTCTATCATTTGCGTCAAACCGTGATAATCTGCGAGTATCAGTTCGGCTTGTCTTCCTACGTCGTCAGTGCGCGATGAATACTTAAGCCATTCTTTATTATGAATATTAAAGTCTCCAAGAATGGCCAGTCTTGCTTTGGGGTAGTCCGTGGTAATCTTGTCTAGATTAGCCGATATTTGATCGAAAAAGGGACATCCTGGGGGAGAATTTGGGGATCTATATAATCCTATTATAAACATAGTTTCATCAACACCTGAGATCTTCAGTGCTATAGAATTATGGTGCTTAGAGTTCAACTCGTAGGCCTTAATTCTCACACATGAAAGTGAATCTCGAACAAATACACAGACACCATGCTTGTTATAAAAGGAATGTTCCAATTCGTAACTAGGTATCCGGTATTTGTCGGGATCCAACTTCGATGCTTTGCCACTAACAATTGTTTCGGTAAGAAACAATATGTCAGGTTTATTTTTTTCGATGTAGTGATGAACCTCGTTTAGATTCGAATTGAGACCTCTTATGTTGGTGAAGTCAATGCTAAGTTGTTGGTTCACTCTGCGGCCATTTTGTTGAGACAAAGACTTACCCTTTGACATTGCAGGCATAGCTACTGAAATTCGGCCAGGCTTAAATTTCAACACTAAACAGTACAAAAGAAACTGGGTATCTCTGTCACAAAAACACGGTAGCAAATTTCATGCAACAGTAGCACGATAAGAGAAAAGCAAAAAAAAAATGGGGACACAAAATACACTAACAAAATTGACGAGCACAAATAAAGGGTTAAATTCGAAATTCCTAACTTTTGTCAAAAAAAAAAAACATTTCATTATCAACCAACTGACACTTTCCAACTCCCAAAATAAGTCCGAGGTGGGAGGAGCTAGATCATGTCACAAAACTTCAAATAAAAAAATAAATAGCTTATTTGTTAAAGAATAAATAGCTTATTTGTTATATATCTTCGTACATATTATATTTCCTTATAGCATATCTATTTATTTAGTAAATTTGTAGAATTTTATGTTAATAATTATAAGAAGAAGCTCAATATTAAAATATTCATTTTATTTTATATTTTTGTGTTTGTAAACTTACATGACAGTAAAATAAATTGTGTTGTTTTATTGAAGAAAAAAAATCTTTATTCAGATTCCGTATTTAAGTAATAATTTCTTCTAAAACCTTTTATATTTGATCTTTCATTAGTCAGACATGTAAGATATTAAATGAAGATGCAGCCCAATTTCTTTTCAGAATAATTGGCGATAGACTATTTGTCATAAGACCTTTGAAGGTTTTCGTAGATTTGATACGTAAACTTTCGTAAATAGCTTTCAACTATCAGATGGCAATTTGTGTGTTGTTCCTGAGATTTTCCAGTACGCTACTCCAATGTTTTGACTTTTGAGGTGTAAAATGAACTGTGCATTGAATTCATTGGCGCACCTCTTATTATTAGTCGTGGGTATGCCGTGAATCATTATTATTACGTTTCTAGTTTGGAATTGCGGCTTACACAGTCTTTTATTTTTGCGATAAATCATTGGTTCCACCGCTCAAGCAACACTCGGTTTTGTCTCATTTAATGAGCTTATTACAAATGTGTGATAGTCGGAGGCGCTCCTCTTACTAGCGATGGTATGCCTTGGCGATGAGTATGTTGAATTATGCTCGAATCATTTGTTTTGATAAATTGATGCCTCGTGGCTTGGTGCAACAGGTTGCCGGTGGTATAACCAAATGTGTGTTAACTAAATTGTTGAAATCACTAATGACTGTTGAATATAAGACTTGCTCCTGTGTTTTAGATATATATGTTATTCTTGCAAATAACATGTAGTTCTCAGCATTAATATTTATTTTTGGATTAATTTGTTTTCGTTACAGTTAAGCTATAAGGAAATACTATTGTTAGTTTTTGTATTTTTACTGTTATAAGTTGGTATCCGGCTTTTATTTCTGTTGCTATTGATTATGTTAAGGACACAAGGGGATTTAAAGCTCTAAAATTAGCAAAAAACGTTTCGTTAGGCTGGTAAGGTTAGAATGACTTGAGAACGATAAACGGAAAGGACTTTTGCTGTTTAAGAACTATGCTTTCGAAAACCATCTAGAGCTTCTCAAGTGCAAAAACTTAAAAATTTGAATGTGGTTTGGGCTAGACTAGGATTGAATAATTCTAGTCAAAGTACGTTAGACGAGCCAATCCCAACTACCCTTGCAATAACATTGACATGGCCCAAAAATGTGGGTTAGAAAATAATCCTGCAAAAAAAGAAGTGATTCTTTTTACCAGGGGATCCCTGATATTGGCTCCATTGCTCTGGAGGGAAGTGATCTTGCACTTTCAGAACTAGCAAAAAATATTACAAAATTGCTTTCTCCAAACTATGGGAACTATTCCATCAGAAAACAATTACGGTAGGTTTTATGAATAATTCCTGCTGTTAAGTCTGTCACAAATTTGATTTTAATTTTTTTAATTTATTTCAAAATATACAGTTTCAATTAATTCTTACCACGTGATGGAAGTAGTATCGATGTGACTGCTAGAGAGCACTGTAGGCAAAAAAACACAGTTGTCACGCAGTTTTAAAACTTTATGATTTTTGTTCTCGGAAATATCAGCATGTAGGCAAATTTTGTATATGACAATTTTGACTAAAAATTTTTACGTAATCACTTCTTATTGGCATGGGTCGAACGTTAAATGGGTTAAACGTTGATCCGTCTCATTTGCTAATCAATTTGCACGTTCCGCATTCCGCCGACATTTGAACGATTATTTAAAAGCCGAAGTGTATAAACCCATAAAATTCGGAAAGAAACGTGCAAAGTACGTTGAACCAGAAGTAAGAAGCATTATGAACGAACAACAAGTCTGTAAGTGACACCATTCGTTATAGGTATTGCATCTCATTGATTCCGAAATATTAATATTAATTACTTTACTCTGGAGATTGGGTCGATTCGGCTTCAGTTATTTCAAGAATAGTAAACTACTATGTCGTAAAAGCTTACTATTTCTAAAGGTGTCTAAAATTTACCGTTCCTTCACCCGGCTTACCTTAAAAAAAGAAGGAGGTTATGTGTTTAACTGTGGGTTTTATTTTTTATGTATGTTCACCGATTTCTCAAAAACGGCTCATTCGATTTGGATGATTTAAATTGTATTCTATTTGGGGGTTTATTTAGAGAGGGTCCCATAATTTTTTTTATGATGTGAAAAATACCGTTATTCAGAAAATTGGAAAAAACCATATTTTTATGCATTTTCGTTGATTTCGTCAAAACATATTATTCTGTTTGGGTGTTGTGGGCAGTATTATATTGCTATACTTGTCAAGGCTATCGTAAATAATTTTCTATGACGGGAAATATGTATGCCGTTTGTGCAAAAAATCGTAAAACCATAATTAATAGATTGTCACTGATAAAAGTTTTTTTCCGGCATTTGAAGTTATTACTTTTAGAACGCTTTCTAGCCGGCATTTACTTTATGACCACACTAAAAATAAAAAAATAAAAGAACTTAAAAAAAAAAAGAGAACCGACTTCAGAAAAAACAAAAGAGGCACAAAAAAGTGAAAAATAACTCAATTGTCGCTTTTAGAAACAAAAATACGTTACATTTTGATTAATTTAATTTAATTATACCTTACTATAGACAAAAAAATTGCGCTATTAAACAAAGTTACTACATTAAAATAGTTATTTTTTATTATAATTATTATAGTTATTATAGTTGTTATAATATTTATTATATTTTAAAAGTTATTTGTAGTACAAAACTGTTTGAAGTCAGTGCCACATTGACGAAAAACCGACTAATATGTCTCAGGCTTGGTACCGATTTCCAACAGTTTTGAACTACAAATAACTTTTAAAATATAATAAATATTATAACAACTATAATAACTATAATAATTATAATAAAAAATAACTATTTTAATATAGCAACTTTGTTTAATAGCGTAATTTTTTTGTCTAGAGTAAGGCATAATTAAATTAAATTAATCAAAATGTAACGTATTTTAGTTTCTAAAAGCAACAATTGAGTTATTTTTCACTTTTTTGTGCCTCTTTTGTTTTTTCTGAAGTCGGTTCTATTTTTTTTTTTAAGTTTTTTTTGAAATAGTTATTTTCATTTTTAAGTTATGTGTTAATTAGCTAGAATAGGGAGAGTTGGTCTTGCAGTTCTCTCTTAATTAATTAATTTAAGTTAATTTAATTTTAATTTGATTTATGAATGGAAAATTTCTGTTAATGACGTTGTTCAGGAGAACCAGGGGCGTCAATTGGGTAGGGCTGGGGGGGCATTTTCTCCCCCCAAGGATCTGATACTATCAATAATTCAATACATCGATTCAATAAAACCAATCGTAGTAGAATTATACACTATAAAAATTTCAATGCACGGTTATTTTGTAAATTCGTCTAATTTTTAGAAGATTTACTTAACTAATATACCAATTTTATCGCATACTATTAATTGAAATATATCTGATAATATAATTATTACGTTACATATTATTTCGGCCCGACTAAAGTACAGTTCATCGCAATATTCAAACCGTTATCGTTCTTTGTATCAAGGACTAGAGCGCCGCCGATATGAAAGGCGGTGGTATTGCTTCTAATCTTCTGATGAAATCAGTTTTATAAACAAAATACGATCGTTCTTCCAAAAACGCTGTGGGTGCGTATTTTGACAAAATTCTATCGTACTATAAGGTGCGCGGCATTACCGCATTTAGAAGAACGATTGTGTTTTGCTTATAAGATATTCGTGTCTGAGCCAGCCATTGGTAATTTATATAAACTTAAAAGTAAGTACATGCAGGAGAACACAACCTAATTATTTTTTTTTAATAAAATGTGTTGTGTAGTAGGAATTACAATATGTGTCACAATAACACTTAAAAACCTTTTAAGACCAAGGTCCCACAACAACATACGTTCGAAGGTGTTGATGGACGTAAATCTTCCTTTGTTTTATTTGTTTATATATTTTGTTAAAGAATGAATGGATAACTAAACAGTGGCGTCATTTCACCAAAATCTTGGGGGGGCGAGAATTTAAATGACATAAAAAGATTTTTTTCGTAAAACATTGCGAGAAAGTGGGACGGTGAAAACGTGCTAACTAGATTGTGCATAAATTTACTATTTAATGCTTTCCTTTACTATTTGTTTACTATATAATTCTACAAAAATTCTTTTATTTTAATTGGACATTTTTCAACCGTTAGGAAACGTGCTTACAGTTTGCTTACAGTGGTTCGTACATTTTCAAAATTCTTTCTAGTGCTGGCATTACCGCCAACCAGCGAGTTTCACTTTATCCAATAAGTTGGTTATGTTTGACATTACTTTTGCCGCAGAACTCCTTCAACTTAAACCAGTAAAGACAGTAAAATATCCAAATTTCTTTAACCTTGCCATTTAAATCAGAAGCACTTCTTATTGCATTATTTAGAATACGGGCTGCGAATCCAATACCCAATACATTCTGGTTCAAATTCGCGTTTAGCTTGCTTTTAAATTTTCACCCCTTGACGTGACACCACTAAAATTGGTGTTCGTGTTATCAGCGCAAATTGCAACTAGCTTTTTGTCAACGTTAAATAACAACAAGAAAACAAAATAACAACAAAACTTGTTTAAGCTACTGGAGCTGGCGGCTTGTAGCAACGCTTTTTTATGTTTATCGGTATCTATATGTCTTTTAATATCATAATGTCCACTGTTAATTTGCGAATTCACTCCGACTGGTAATACAATAATCTTTTGCGTCGTTATATTTTGATTTTTTTATAAAAGGATAGTCCAATTCAATATCGTATGAGAATTTACGTAAACGTTTTCTATCCGTCTTGATTTGCAGGAGAACTTTTTAAATATAATTTTAAAAATAAGTGTAAATTTACCTTTTATAGTAGCTTAAAACTTTTGTTACACAAGTAAAGACTGCAAAACAATTGAAACAATTTATTTTAATTTTACTGAATAATTAATAACTTTTCTGTATTCTGTAAGTATAAGAGGCATATAGTATACCTCTCGTTCTATCTTTTGCAAATCTATACCATTTATCAAGTTTTTATGCTGTTTACTTTGTTTGTTCTTTATTGAGAAAAAAAATTAGAAATTAGAAAGTAATAATTTTACTTTTGAGCTACCTAGTTAAAGTGTGTTTAAACAGAGTTTGAAACGCTACTTATATTACTCCTTTACTTTGTTCTTTCAGAGTGCGTAGCTTAAAAAAAATATAACGCTCCCACACAGAGGAGTGAAAATAGTAAAATATCATTCTTGCTACTAAATTGAAATAAATATTTTCTTTCAAATACTCATAACTTTTATTTTTGCTTCAAATTTGATGCTTTGCAACGTAAAATGCTTCGAATGATTCGTTCAATTATTCTTGTATTGTTAGAAAAATGAATATAAAGGATGACTAATTTTGTTCTTTTGCAAATCGAATGAAATAACAGGAAAATGTAATCTGCTCCAAAGGAGTAAAATCGAAAAAACAAATATTTTACTCTTACGAGTAAGAACATTACTATACAAATATTTTACTCTTACGAGTAAGAACGATATTCAAATTATGAACATTTTAATTTTTGAATATTATTTCAAAGGATTGAAATGAGTGCTCGAATAAAGTAAAATTGTAAACTCTGGTTTGAAAATTTAAATGTTTATGAATTTATACCGAAAACTGCGTCTTTTTAAGTAAAATATTTTGTATTTTATTTTTCACAACATACTTTCGATCTCTCGTATATACACCGGGGAGATATTTCTATAAACAAAGAAACCTTTTCGCTGAGGTAGATGTGTTAGACATCAATAGATATTTGCAAAATATAATGTAAATTATTGAAGTGAAAAAAAACTGAGTTTGGTATTTCTATGAAAATTATAGTTAAAACACTATTTAGTAAAAAAAATATTGCACTGGTATGTTCTCTCAATATAGTTAAATCAACATATACATAACATCATACAAACTGCAAGAAAAAACTGTGAAGTCATAGTTTTGAATAAGATATTGCGCAAACTGTACGTAGGTAGATATAAAGTTTTTTGATTATTTCGATAATGGGGGCAAATGTGGTGGAAACATTTGTTTCGTGGGACGTTTCGTGGGACAAATTTCTCCGTGGGACAACGCAACGAAATGTGGGACATTTCCACGCAACGTGAGACGTCTGGGCAGTTTACTACCCATAAACGTGCGTAAATTTTTCATTTGATTCAAAATTGTACAATTATTGCGAGCTTCTTTTAAATCTATAAGAAAAACCTACCACAAAAAAAAATAGTTTCTCCCTCCCTGTATAAAAAAATGAGCAAAGATTGACGTTTAGGATACATTTTAGATTTTATTATAACCAACCAAACATATAATTTTTGCTATTTTATGAATTAAAAATATAGTCCATATATCGAAAAGAATTTGTCAGCAAGTTTTCATAACATATTTTGAAAATATTTACATAACTTAATTTGTTCGTGTCGTTAGAAAATATTGCTTGTCCATTATAAAACATTCACTATTATAAAATCACTGGCAATAACACAAAAAATTTAAAATACTCCCGTAATTATTTTCATTCACTTTATAAAACTTAGCACAACTATCAAGAAAACTTTAGATATGTTATAGGATTTTACATTTAGAATTGTTTTTAATTTATTGTTTTTAAAAAAGTTGTAAAGTTTGTACAATATGATATAGATAAAAAACAGGGCCAAACAGTCAGGGTTCTCAAAATAAGTGGGGCATGGAGAGATCAGTTTTTATTGTTTAAAATTTTTTTTTTATTTTTGATCTACGGGTGTGACAAACCCGCGTACTCCAGTCCCTGCTATTGACATACGAGTTAACGTGAGATATCACATACCACTGGCAATAGCAGTGAGATATCACTAGCCAAGGTGACATCTTAGGGTTGGTGGCGGATGAACTGTATTCAGTCAACGGTAGCACCCTCAATCTTAGCTGTGAAATAATCCTTGATGATGAGACGCTATTGCTTCCTTGAAGAAACGAGCCTTCATATAACTATGTGTGGGCTTTAATCATTAAGAAAGATGGTGCGTCAAAGGATCAAGGAATAGGCAACCGGCTGGATTATTGGCAACTACATTTTTATTTTGTTTCAGCAAATTTTTGCCAAAATTTGCTATTTACTTTTTAATCTACTTTTATTTTCTCTATTCTATCATAAAATATTGGCCTATGTCATATTTTGTCAGTGATAGGATTTTTTGTTTAGTTATCCATTCTTTAACAAAAAATATAAAAAAATAAAACAAAGGAAGATTTACGTCCATCAACACCTTCGAACGTATGTTGTTGTGGGACCTTGGTCTTAAAAGGTTTTTAAGTGTTATTGTGACACATATTGTAATTCCTACTACACAACACATTTTATTAAAAAAAAATAATTACGTTGTGTTCTCCTGCATGTACTTACTTTTAAGTTTATATGAATTACCAATGGCCAATAACAATTGAAATTTGAATGTTAAATACTGCACTATGAACTCTCGAGGAGCCCCATACTAATGAAATATTTTGTTACCTCTGGCTCAGACACGAATATCTTATAAGCAAAACACAATCGTTCTTCTAAAAGCGGTAATGCCGCGCACCTTATAGTACGATAGAATTTTGTCAAAATACAAAAAACTGATTTCATCAGAAGATTAGAAGCAATACGACCGCCTTTCATATCGGCGGCGCTCTAGTCCTTGATACAAAGAACGATAACGGTTTGAATATTGCGATGAACTGTACTTTAGTCGGGCCAAAATAATATGTAACGTAATAATTATATTATCAGATATATTTCAATTAATAGTATGCGATAAAATTGGTATATTAGTTAAGTAAATCTTCTAAAAATTAGACGAATTTACAAAATAACCGTGCATTGAAATTTTTATAGTGTAATTCTACCACAATTGGAGTTTTTTTTGAATCGATGTATTGAATTATTGATAGTATCAGATTCTTGGGGGGGGGCCAATGAACCCCCCCAGCCCTACCCAATTAACGCCCCTGTAACTAAACAAAAAATCCTATCACTGACAAAATATGACATAGGCCAATATTTTATGATAGAATAAAGAAAATAAAAGTAGATTAAAAAGTAAATAGCAAATTTTGGCAAAAATTTGCTGAAACAAAACAAAAATGTAGTTGCCAATAATCCAGCCGGTTGCCTATTCCTTGATCCTTTGACGCACCATCTTTCTTAATTATTAAAGCCCACACATAGTTATATGAAGGCTCGTTTCTTCAAGGAAGCAATAGCGTCTCATCATCAAGGATTATTTCACAGCTAAGATTGAGGGTGCTACCGTTGACTGAATACAGTTCATCCGCCACCACCCCTAAGATGTCACCTTGGCTAGTGATATCTCACTGCTATTTCCAGTGGTATGTGGTACGTTAACTCGTATGTCAATAGCTGGAACTGGAGTACGCGGGTTTGTCACACCCGTAGATCAAAAATTAAAAAAAAATTTTAAACAATAAAAACTGATCCCTCCATGCCCCACTTATTTTGAGAACCCTGACTGTTTGGCCCTGTTTTTTATCTATATCATATTGTATAAACTTTACAACTTGTTTAAAAACAATAAATTAAAAACAATTCTAAATGTAAAATCTTGTAATATATCTAAAGTTTTCTTGATAGTTGTGCTAGATTTTATAAAATGAATGAAAATAATTACGGGAGTAATTTAAATTTTTTGTGTTATTTCCAGTGATTTTATAATAGTGAATGTTTTATAATAGACAAGCAATATTTTCTAACGACACGAACAAATTACGTTATGTAAATATTTTCAAAATATGTTATGAAAACTTGCTGACAAATTCTTTTCGCTATATGGACTATAATTTTTAATTATTAAAATAGCAAAAATTATATGTTTGGTTGGTTATAATAAAATCTAAAATATATCCTAAACGTTAATCTTTGTTCATTTTTTTATACAGGGAGGGAGAAACTATTTTTTTGTTGTGATAGGTTTTTCTTATAGATTTAAAAAAAGCTCGCAATAATTGTACAATTTTGAATCAAATGAAAAATTTACGCACGTTTATGGGTAGTAAACTGCCCAGACGTCCCACGCTGCGTGGAAATGTCCCACATTTCGTTGCGTTGTCCCACGGAGAAATTTGTCCCACGAAGCGTCCCACGAAACAAATATTTCCACCACATTTGCCCGAAATAATCAAAAAACCTTATATCTACCTACGTACAGTTTGCGCAATATCTTAGTCAAAGCAATGGCTTCGCAGTTTTTTCTTGCAGTTTGTATGATGTTATGTATATGTTGATTTAACTATATTGAGAGAACAAACCAGTGCAATATTTTTTTTACTAAATAGTGTTTTAACTATAATTTTCATAGAAATACTAAACTCAGTTTTTTTCACTTCAATAATTTACATTTTATTTTGCAAATATCTATTGATGTCTAACACATCTACCTCAGCGAAAGGGTTTCTTTGTTTATAGAAACATCTCCCCGGTGTATATACGAGAGATCGAAAGTATATTATGAAAAATAAAATATAAAATATTTTACTTAAAAAGACGCAGTTTTCCGTATAAATTCATAAAAATTAAAATTTTCAAACCAGAGTTTAAAATTTTCCTTTATTCGAGCACTCATTTCAAACATTCGAAATAATATTCAAAAATTAAAATGTTCATAATTTGAATATCGTTCTTACTCGTAAGAGTAAAATTTTTGTTTTTTCGATTTTACTCCTTTGGAGCAGATTACATTTTCCTATTCTTTCATTCGATTTGCAAAAGAACAAAATTAGTCATCCTTTATATTCATTTTTCTAACAATACATGAATAATTGAACGAATCCTTCGAAGCATTTTACGTTGGAAAGCATCAAATTTGAAGCAAAAATAAAAGTTTTGAGTATTTGAAAGAAAATATTTATTTCAATTTAGTAGCAAGAATGATATCTTACTATTTTCACTCCTCTGTGTGGGAGTGTTATATTTTTTTTAAGCTACGCACTCTGAAAGAACAAAGTAAAAGAGTGATATAAGTAGCGTTTCAAACTCTGTTTAAACACACTTTAACTAGGTAGATCAAAAGTAAAATTATTACTTTCTAATTTCTAATTTTTTTTCTCAATAAAGAACAAACAAACAAAGTAAACAGCATAAAAACTTGATAAATGGTATAGATTTGCAAAAGATAGAACGAGAGGTATACTATATACCTCTTATACTTACAGAATACAGAAAAGATATTAATTATTTAGTAAAAGTAAAATAAATTGTTTCAATTGTTTTGCAGTCTTTACTTGTGTAACAAAAGTTTTAAGCTACTATAAAAGGTAAATTTATACTAATTTTTAAAATTATATTTAAAAAGTTCTCCTGCAAATCAAGACGGATAGAAAACGTTTTTTTTTTTTTTTTTTTTTTATTAATTAGTTGGACATGTTTAGCACACTAAATATGAAATATACATTATTTAGACTCTTTGAATATCCGAAGATACCATGTCAACTATAAGGGAAGGAGATGAGGAAAATGGAAGGAATGGGGATATAGGGATAACTATACTAACTGTTTTAAATAATGATGGACATTTTCTTTAAATGCCTGAGGAGAAAATTCATCGGGAAATACAGAGGAAGGCAATGAGTTCCATAATTTGGCCACTCTATTAAAATAGTCGTTTTGGAAGGACACAGTTCTACAACGAGGTATTTGTACAACAAATGGATGGGATAACTCGGCAGCTCTTGTTTGTCGATTATACTGCGCACACGATGGAAGGATATTTTGAATTTCCTTAGAAGAGAATTCGCTAAAGTTATATTTATAGTAGATTGACAATTCAGCCACATTTCTTCTGTGCTGGAGTGAATCAAGCTGGTCCGTTAGTTCGGTATTACCAATCAACCGTATTGCTTTTCTCTGTACAGAGTCTAGACAATTTATTGTTGACTGACAAGCACCTCCCCAAACATGACAGCAGTACTCCATACATGGACGAATGGACATTACGTTTACGTAAATTCTCATACGATATTGAATTTGACTATCCTTTTATAAAAAAATCAAAATATAACGACGCAAAAGTTTATTGTATTACCAGTCGGAGTGAATTTACAAATTAACAGTGGACATTATGATATTAAAAGACATATAGATACAGATAAACATAAAAAAGCGTTGCTATAAGCCGCTAGCTCCAGTAGCTTAAACAAGTTTTGTTGTTATTTTGTTTTCTTGTTGTTATTTAACATTGACAAAAAGCTAGTTGCAATTTGCGCTGATAACACGAACACCAATTTTAGTGGTGTCACGTCAAGGGGTGAAAATTTAAAAGCAAGCTAAACGCGAATTTGAACCAGAATGTATTGGGTATTGGATTCGCAGCCCGTATTCTAAATAATGCAATAAGAAGTGCTGCTGGTTTAAATGGCCGGGTTAAAAAAATTTGAATATTTACTGTCTTTACTGGTTTAAGTTCTGCGGCAAAAGTAATGTCAAACATAACCAACTTATTGGATACAGTGAAACTCGCTGGCTGGCGGTAATGCCAGCACTAAAAAGAATTTTGAAAATGTACGAACCACTGTAAGCACGTTTCCTAACGGTTGAAAAATGTCCAATTAAAATAAAAGGACTTTTTGTAGAATTAAATAGTAAACAATTAGTAAAGGAAAGCATTAAATAGTAAATTTATGCACAATCTAGTTAGCACGTTTTCACCGTCCCACTTTCTCGCAATAGAAATTCTAATTAGCTAGTATTTGGAAGAATGTTTGCATTTGTCCCATATTTTAACGATTTGGCTCTGGTCAGTTTAGGGTAGACATAACTCTTTCTCTCTGAGACAAATAAAGGAAAACAAACAAACAAACAAAAAAACGATTCGACATAAGAGGAGTCACGTAGGGATTGCAATCCCGTGGTGTTTTATGGATCCTGGGACTAAGTGACTCATAAATTTTAAATCCCGGGATGCCTGGGCTCGTATAGAAAAACCATCCTTTTTTTATGCTTCATGATCTGCTGTCGTTTACAAATTCACTCTCTGAACAGTTACAAAGCAAAGATATAATAATTTCTAGAACAAGCGCTTTAATTAAAACTACTTTCTTGATGCTTAAACAATGCAGAGATGATACTAAATTTAAAATTATTTTTAACAAATGAAGGGATTTTGCAGAACTTTGCGACATTCGCTTCAATGAAACAACAACGGAAGACAAAGATCTAGCAGAGTAACCGAGGTAGCTCAAAATCATTTTATTTTTATTTCTTAGTCAATGCATTTAACTGCTTTGTCTTACGAAAAAAATCTTTTTATGTCATTTAAATAACATACCACCCCCCCCACCACCCCAGATTTTGGTGAAATGACGCCACTGAGGAGAACCCTTGCTCAAATGAGCTAGCAGCAGGGTTTATTTTGCCGGAGGACCGGCACAGTCTACCAGACCTCTTACTACAAACTGTGGAAGCGATGTAGAAACTATCATCCATCTGATCGGCACAAATAAAATCCTGTACGTCCTATCAGTTATCGCCAACGATGAACCCATCAAAAAATCTTTTGCTAAGATATAGAAGAATGAGTAATTTCTTTTTAAAGCTTACGTTTTAGTTTAAAGGTGACTTTTGAAAGGTGATGAATCATGATGAACAATTTTACGAAGCGTTAAACAACTCCAAATATACTGAGCGTTTGAACCCTAAAAAACAAAAATGCAGATAGTCTCTAACTCAACCAAAATATCAAATTCCCTCTTGTTAAATTATTTTAATGATTGCCAATTTGTACAAAACTCGTTGAACATTTATTTTTTGATTAATGTAACAACCAGCAAACTATTAAATGTTATTGACATTTACTAACGTTTATCACAATCAAGTTATTTTTATAATAACTATTTGATGTGATTATGAATATTTTCATGCGATTAAATTGATAAGATAAATTGACATTTTTGCAAAAGTATGTTAAAAAAATTTTTATGTAAATGGAATTAAATAAAATACAAAAATTACATGACGTTTATAATTAAGTAAATACAGAAGGAATGAATTGTTGTTTTTGTTATAATTATTGCAATTCTAAAAAAACGTGTTGCTGTTAAGCTATTCAATTTTGAAAAAAAAAAATTAAACATGTAACAGCTGTTGTTGGAAAGATTATTGTATAAGCAGTTCAATAAATTTACTAACGACAAAAAATGATTTAAAATTATTCCGAAATTTTCACTAACTCTAGTTATCTATACAACCGAAATTAATTACATTTAACAGGTCCATACCACACATAATAATTTAATATTAAATAAATTAAAAAACAAAAATATAAACTTAAAACACAAAATACCTTTAAAATATAATAAGTTGTGTTTACTTATATTATAATTATATTATATAAAAATCTAATCGTTTTTAATTGTGTGGGCGTAGTTTTAGTTTAACATGACAATTTTTTTTAAATTAAATTTAATTTGTGTTTTTACATTAAAAACGTTTGTTTTATTGTTTCAAATAAAATTTTAATTCATCTAAAACAAAAATTAAAAAACAATTAAACTTTAAGTAGAAAGAGATTGGCTACGTTTTTATGTTTTTGGAGGAATGGCTCCAAAAGTAATATATTTTGTTACTGAACTATAATTATATAACTATGTACATATGTATAATGTTAAAATGTTTGTAATTGTGTTCCGGAAATCGTTCATGATAATCAGTTCTGATTTCTGAATGACTTTGCTGAATGGAAATATTTTCAAGAAATCATGAAGCATAAAATTTTTTCTAGTTAAATGTCTCATTACTAATATCACCTTGTATATCATCACTCGATCTTAAACAAAACCAATACAATACATTACTAATATCACCTTGTATATCATCACTCGATCTTAAACAAAACCAACCATTTCTAATAATCTAACAAGCAATTACTTTTGATTATCTTCTGATTAGGAATTATAAAATACAAGTCGGCTGATAAAAAGAAAATATGTGTATTAAACTGATTAGACATCGCGGTTACTATTTTTTATTTTAATTTTATTATTTATTTATTTTGTTTTCTTGTTGAAAGTTTTTGACACAGCAAACATTACTTTATTTTTCCTGATGCCGACAAATAGTTATCAGTATATGCATGGTAGTCATATATGGATTAGATATGTCATCGACAAAAATTTATAACTCACACAAATATTGTTACTCGTTTACTTACAATTAAAATGTATTTCGGTTTTGATAAGAATAAGTATTACTCTATTCCGTTTCAAAATTTGTAATTACAAAGGATTTTCTACCTTAGTTTTTGTCCTTGATTTCAAAATTTCTAAGCCATAAAAACGGTTTCTCTTTTCTTTTTACTTATCATAAAATTTTAAAATATCAAAGTATGGAATAATAAACAAATAGGGTTTGTGGGCGTTAAATTGCTGCCGTATACATAATTCTATTTTTTTTTTTAAGTTTAAAATTTTATTTTTATTGGTTTTCGCAAAGAGTGGAGTAGTTAGTTATTTAAGAAATTTCCAACCCTGTACGTAAAAACAAAAGCTGAAACTTTCAAGGAAAGTTCTATTTAAAAGGGAACTGATTATGAGACTTTATTATGTTTGATTGTTTTGTTTTGTTTTGTTTTCTTTTCTTCTTTTTATGTTAACGTATGTTATCTATGGTACTCTGACCTCTAAATATAGCGGTTCTAAATTTCAAGAATTCCGTGATATTTGGCTTGACGAGTTGTTTTCAAAAATTCATAACTTCAGTTCTATTCAAGATAGGAACTTCTGTTTTGTTTTATTTTAAAGTTAAAAGATGCTAGTTTAAAAAACAAAAAAGTACGCTCAACTGTAAATATTTTTATTTTTTGTGTGAAAAAAAAATTTCCAAAAATATTTATCATTACTACAAACAACTACAAACGATTTCGAACAATCTTGTATACTCCGATTATCAAAATTATCACTGGAGATGCAACTATTTTAAGGATTTGTGTGATATTTATTCCAACTACAAACAAAAAAATTTTACTACAATCACCTAAATCGTTTGTAGTTTCTGAGATCATAAGAATATTTAATTTTTTTGCTCAACTGTAAATTTTTTATTTTTTGAGTGAAAAAATATTTCATTACGAATTATCGGATTATCAAAATTATCACTGTGTACAGGGGATTCACCATTTTAAGGATTTAAGTAATATTTATTACAACTACAAACAAAAAAATTTTATTTCAATCATCGTTTGTCGTTTCCAAAAAAAAATTTTTTTCCTCTATGTTCGGGTTCCAAGTTCACAAAGCTCACCTCACGATGTATTTTTATAGAATTAGTTAAGCAGAAGGTGCATACAAAATAGATTAGAAGAGGTCGAATTATAATGGATAGTAAGTTATATCAAAGCCGGATGAAGGGCGAAGGATTGTGTTTTCGTGCGGGTGAGAAAGGGAGGTGGCGAAGCCCGCGGGACACCCCCTAGTTTATAATAAATACCGTTTAAACATTTACTATCATAGAAAAAATGCTTTTCCTATACGCAAGATAAAAACAGTTTACGTTCGTAAAATTGTCCCACTTGACGTAAGTCCTTCTAGTGAACAAATTTTCACTCACGAAAAAGCATGTTTCCTCCTCTTGTAGCAAAATGTACTATTATTATTACAGAAACTATTTTGTATTTTATTCGTATTAATTATTAATTTTATTAAATTAAATATTTGTTTGTCAATTGACCAGAAGAGATTTCGAGACAAATTGCCGTGGAATTGAAACTCGAATGGGTATGATACAAGGGGTGGCACTTCCTAAGCGGTTGCAACTCAGAAATATAGACGGACATATTTTGTAAGCTTCTACATCAAAAAGTCATTTATCGACCTAAAAAGATCCGGATCTCTATGCTTTCACATAGTTCCCTTATGCGAGTATGATACAAAAGGTGGCACTTTCTAATGGGTTGCATATCAGAAATATATAGTCACATATCTAGTAAGCTCATAAATCGGAAGGTCATTCATCGACATGAAACGATTCGTATCTCTATGGTGTAATATAGTTCCCTTATGCGTGTATGATACAAGGTGTGAAACTTTTTAAAGGGTTGCAAATCAGAAATATAGAGTGAAAAAATTTAGTATCAGAAATATGGAGTGAAAAAATTTAGTAAGCTCCTACATCGGCAAATCATTCACCGACATAAAAAGATCCGTATATATATGCTTTAACATAGTTCCCTTATGCGTGATGATATAAGAGGTGACACTTTCTAAAGGGGTTGCAAATTAAAAATATAGAGTGACATATTTAGTAAGCTTCTAAATCGAAAGATCATTCACCGATATAAAAAGATCCGTATCTCTATGCTTTAACATAGTTCCATTATGCGTGTATGATCAAGGGGTGGCACTTTTTAAAGGGTTGCAAATCAAAAATATAGAGTGATATATTTAGTAAGCTCCTAAATCGGAAGATCATTCAAAGATATATAACAATCCGTATCTCTATGCTTTAACATAATCCCCTTTTGCTTGTATAATACAAGGGGTGGTATTTTCTAAAGGGTTGCAAATCAGAAATATAGATTGACATATTTAGTTAGCTCTCAAATCGCAAAATCTCTTCCCGACATAAAACGATCCGTGTCTCTATGCTTTAACATAGTCCTCTTACGCATTTATGGTACAAGGGGTGTCCCTTTCTAAAGGTTTGCAAATCAGAAATATAGAGTGACACATTTATAAGCTCTTAAATCGGAATTTTATCCACTATGAGAAATTTGTGTGTCGATCCTGTTTAACATAGTTCCCTTATGCGTGTTTGACCTAAGGGGTGGTTTTCCAGCTAAAGGGTTGCAAATCAGAAATAACCCAAGCAACACAATAAGTGATTTTCAACTACAGTTTGGTGTAAATTTACCTAATTATGTAAAAATTACGTCGATTCAACCAGTTTTCTTGACTTTCAAATGAATTTTACTTATAGGTAGTTAATTAGGTTGATTATACGTATTTTTTGCCCAAAAATATTATATCAAAATAATAGTAGAATTTAAGTCAAAACCAGCACATACCTATACCTAATTTTTACCTAAAATCAACCTCAAAGTCAATTTTATTTTGAACACGTAATTTAGTCGCAAAATGAGGAGAGTTTTACCACATTTTTCACCTATTTTCAACCTCAAATAACATTTTTTCTAAGTTGAAAAACAAGGAAAATTACACCTAATTTTACCTAATTTTCCACTTCATAGTAAGCTTAAGTCTTGTAAGGTAATTTATAATCAAATATTTGGTAGAAAATAACTTAAAAACTAATCTATAAGTCGATTATACCAAAAATACTATTTTATTGTCGACCTCATCTTCGAAAATTAGTAAAAATTTACTTAAATAAGAAATATGTTACCTATTTAAAGGATGTAATTTAACAAAAAAAAAATTATACGTAATATCTTATTGCTGTAATTACAAAAATTAGGAAAAACATTTTTTTGAACAATGATGTACAATTTTGTTTGATGCAATTTTTGTAAATTTAATTTGAATTTACATATTAGATAGAATTATTATTAATTATTAACAAATTAAACCAAAGTTATTTAGTAAATAATGAAACTGAGTAATTATTCATTATTTGTACCCTTAATAAAATTATCGACTAAAGATTAAATAATTATAAGATTTTCATATATATTTGGGTTATATTTATTTTTCTATAATGAAACACATATTGGGTTTTAGAAAGAAATTCAATAGACAATGGAAAATTAAATCTCCATAAAAAAGTTTAATTGAATATGCCATTATACTTGTGCAATTAGCAGCAACAATACTTAAATTTTTATACAATACGATGCTGGTGTACCAATAGGTAGAAATTCACCAAAATAGAACGCGTAGAAAATCAAATGCAACCAATTTGGTAGAATGTTACCAGTTTAAGTAGAAATTTCTTAAATAAAAGATTGCGACCTAATTTAGGTTATTGTCAACTTAAAATTAAGAAAAATTTTCTTTAAAGTCGAAAAATTATGTGAAATTTACTTTAAAGTAGATTTTGCTTAGTCCGCCACATTCAAACTTATTTTTGTTGAAAGTATTACTTCGCCATATTGTTATCTAAGTGAGATTTTTGGTAAAAGAAAATTATTTTCAAAGAAATGAAAAAAATATATTTTTTTATCATTTATTTTTTTTGAAGCCCATTAATATTTTTAGAAGTACAATCCTAAAGTTTATCAATAATATTTTTTTCGTTATAAAAATTCATTTTTAAACCATTTTATTGCGAAATATAAAATTAAAATTTATTATAAATTATATATTAAGTGAAAATTACCTTTTTTCATCTTTTTCGAATTTGACATGGTGATGCCCAAATACATATTATTTTATGATTGGTAAAGGAGAAGATAAAATTGCTTATAATATTACCTAGTTGGTAACTTACAACTAATTAGGTTGAAAATAGGTGCAAAGCAACCTAAATCGACGTCGATTTGACGTGGAATCTTCCTAAATTAAGGAGAAATTTACTTAAATAGGTAGAAAAAGTAGGAAGAAAAATACCTAAATAGAATATTTTACCCCTAAAATTACGTCGAATCGACGTCGAATTTTTCCCCACATTGGTCGATTCGATGTCGATTCGATGTAATTTTACATCTCATTATTAAGGTTTTATAACCTTAAAGTCGAATTTTAATTACAATGTTACCAATTTTCGACTTATTTTGTTGCTTGGGAAACAGTTGCTTGTTTTTATCTTTTGTTTTAATTCAAGAACTACATGTTATAAAGAAATTTTTTAATTTATGGTATTTTTTATGTGCTATCTTCGCTTGCACTCTGGTTTTGGGGCAGCCTTGAGAGCTCCCAAATAGCTCTCAATAATTAGTCTATTCACGACCCTCTGGAGTAATTTTTAAGGTGTGGGGGGCTGAGTGAACGTTCACTCAGCCCCTCCATTTTCAAATGAAGATTTCTGCCTAGGCTGTCGAGCTCAAAATTTTATTCTTTCGTCTTTTGAATTCTGAGCTAAATTTTTTTTAATTTTTGCCTGGCGAGGGGGCCAGCTGCACAGAGGTGGTACTCTGTACTGCTGATGAAATAAATAAATAAATAAACATATGAAAACCTGGCGAAATTTGATTTCAATTTTGCAGCTTTAAACACGCAAAAACTATTTCAATTAGTGAGCTAAACTTGATTTCCATCTTTCTGGAGTTCATGATCATTTTTTAGTTTTAACTCATTGATCGGAAATGAGATTCTATGATAATTTATATATTTGTATCACAGAAACACAGAAGTTAATATTGTACCCAATTTGAGCTCTCTAAGTCAAACCATTTTTTTGTCTACATCTGACTAAACGTATCACATTGAATTTTTTAGGACTTTTTCACATTGTAAACGCTAATAACTCAAAAACTAAAAATTCAAAATGATGAGGTGTGGTGTGAAAAACCAAATGATGTGGTGTGAGAGCCCAAGAACGTGTACTTGACGCCCAGAATAAAGTTCAAATCAATGTTAAATTATTCAAATAAGGATACGAGCAATAATTAACCTCACAATTTTATGTCATCAGCTATCTGTAACTGTATCACTGATGGGTGGTGGTGAAACGATGATTATATTTCCAAATGTAGCAAAGTTTGTAACGATGACGTATTTCGAATTTTACTCTAAAACAAGAATATCCATAAATAAAGAAATGCTCTAAAGATTTGCTAATTTATTTCGGCTCCAGCTTTCCGGCGTTCCGGTTTAAATTATTAAAATAATTTATTTCAACAAACATAAAATATTTATGTGTGCTACAGGTTAATCAACCAATGTTTAACAATTTATCAGTTGATTGCTTTGTTGCGTCACTAAATGATAATTAAAAATGTATGTTTACTATCTACTTGAATGATCATAAATTTTGTGTATGATGAAAGGGATAGTAAAGAAAGAAACAAGAAATTAAGAAGTTTGCTAGTTATACTCGAGCAAATGTTCGATCAGGTCATTATGTAAATTAAATCGAAAAGACAAGTTTGTGATGAATGGTGTTAATATGCCACAAATGTCTAATATATGTAGATTGTTTAAACTAATAAATTGTTCAAAAGATTTTTAAAATTAATTCTGTTTTTGAAATTATATGTTTTCAAGGCATGATGAAAAGGTTGGTGTTTTACTTTGAACTGGTGAGAACAATTGGTGAAAAGCAAATAAGTAATCGTGTTTGTGTTAGAAAACGGCTTCGGAGAAAGCAAAACCGTTGTTTAACATACTAGTTGTTGTAACAAAGTTGGATTAATGGTGGCTGAAGAAAAATAACAAGGATGATTTGTGAATTGGATGTTCTTCGCAATAAAAAAGAGCGAGAAGTTGAATATAAATAGTAATTTGAGCCTAATTTATAAATTAGCGCCTACAAATATAGCACGACATCAACATTTGAAATTGGTAGATTTATTATAACGAGAAATATATATGTGCGAATTTTTTTCATCAGGCAATGATTTGGAAGGATATATGCTGTCAGTGCCGGAGATGAATAAAAATTCAAATCTTACAAAGGAAAACAATAATTTTAGAACTAATAAAAAAAGGGAAGATGTTATCGATTTGAAGTGGATTATAATAAATACCAATTAATGTAAGCTTATGATTTATTTTATATACTATTTTTGTTTTTACATATAGTTTGTTTTTCTAAATTACTTTTTTTTTGTTAGTTAAATTTTGCTTAAATTGCCACTAAGCGATAGTGTATTTTTGAATAGTATTTGTAAAATAAGAGATTTTCCAATCCGACTTCGCATAATTCAGTTTCCCGTTGCAATCATTTTTTTATAAAGAGTCCAATTCTTTACAAGTTTAGCAATTAAAATCAAACCACAACCTTAAAATGGTTGTGGATATAAATCGAAGTTTAACCGTTGTGTAGCGAAGTTACGAAATTCTAGCGCCGCGCTTGTGTTGTCTGAGTAATGGTGATATACCTCTTAAAAATAAGGAAAGTGCATGTCAAGCTTAAGCTTTAAGCTGCAATGATTAAAAGGTATCTTGAAGTTTAACCACCAGTCTATTCATGAATGTTCGAGAACCTTGCTTAGAAAAAATGTTTAATCCTCATTTTGTTCTCGAACTCAAAGAACTCATCGGGTTGTAGAACTGTTGTAACACTTTTTCAAATGTGAAACTTCACACTTATTGACACCGACAGTTTGCATCTTATACCATTAAAAAATCAATTTTCGCTTACCAAATCACTGTTATATAATCTAGTTATGTTTAGCACTTTCATCACTCACAAGAGGATAAGTTCGTATTGTTATCTAAATTAAATAGACAAGCGAAGACGACCGTGTGCTAGTACTTGGGTGGGACCTTAAACATTTCCGAAACAGTTGATAAATATCATGAAATAATCAACACACCCCAGAAGAAAAGTTTACAAAAAGAGAAACTAAGAAATCTCTCAGGAGTATATATCTTGGTATCTTCGTGTAAGCACCCAACCTTCGGGCTCAAATTATACAATATTATAAACGAAGTACTTGATCCTTTTGGATATAATCTAGTGAAAAATTAGACATTATATTCTGTATAATTTAATTCGACGCTAAATCAAGCGATGGCAAAAAACCGTATCGCACCGCTAAACATTACATAATGCTTTAGAGTTAAGGGCTTTTCACCGAAAAATTTTTCAATAGGATATAACCCCTCGAAAGCTAAAGCTGATATATTAAGTGACCCAAACCTTGAAATAAGTACTGGCTTAATCAATTGTTTCTCAATCGATGGTCCGAAGGAAGAGATGAATGGTCCGCGAATATTTTATATTTACTTATTTCAATTTTATTTCATTCGAGCACTTTTCCACTCCTCAAATGTGAATACTATTTCTCAAATTAAAACTTTTTCTACGATAGCATATAAAATTCTATTTTCTTGCAGGCTTAATCCCTTGTGAAAATGTTTTATAAAGTGTTTAAATCAAAACAACCATTAAAAAAATAGAATATAAATTTTGAATGTTATGTTGCCGATTTCTAATTTAATAATTTATAATAAATATTGTTTATATATTTACTTTGCAAAATTTCATTTCTAATGCGAAATGAAAACGTAAGAGTAAATTTTTAATTTTTTTATTTCAGTCTTATGGAATCGATTTTATTATTGTCTTCCATTCCATATGCAGAAAATGAAAATTAGTACTTATTCGTCATCTTAATTATATATTTTGATCTTAGATTATAAAATACACAGGATAAGTATTATGTATTTGTTTACGTCGATGTTTCTTTTATTAACATAAAGTAGTGTGCGAATTTAACGTGATAGTATTTGCATTGAAAAAACACAGTAGCCTAGAAATTTAAATATCATCGAGGTTTTCCGTTGCTTGACCAAATATGCTTACACAATAACAGACTTATGTAGATGTTTTGTGTTTAACATTTTTACCGATCGGTAAATGACCAACCTATTCAATTTTATTTTATTTTTCTCAAAAGTATTTCGATTAAAATAAAACTGATAATATTAAAACTGAAATTTGATCCTAATTAAAATTGCATCATGTAACGCCTTGGTTTTGTTTTCATTTCGGATAATTTTAGACTAAAATGGATATTGTTTGACGATTAATTGTTTTTGGTTTTGTTTTCATTTAGAATGAAATTAAAATAAAATATATATTGTTTGGCAGTTATTTATTTCTGGCAATAGAAGAATAAAATTGTGTTTTTTACTATAAATGGAAAGAGATAACCATGCTGCATGGGATCCTGTATTTTTGTGTTTATTTTGACAGGAGCCTTTTTTGTGGAAATCATGAATGAATGCGAAATTTAAATTTAAAAAACCGCTTCAATTTTTTTTATAGTTTTATAGTGTACATACACAAAATATCTAAAATATTGCTTATCCTGTATATTTTATAATCTAAGATTTTGATAGTAATAGTTGCAAAATTGAACAAGCCATTCAGAAAAATAATCTATTTCGATTTTCAATACGAAAGAAAGCATCAAATTTCAAGCACAAATTAAATATTTGAGTGTTTGGAAAAAAAATTTATCATTGCGGTACTTAAAAATAAAGGTTTATTTAAACAGCTGTTAATTTTATTATGTTGCGTGATTGCTGCGGAACACAATATTAGTATTTTATTGGGTCACTGGTCATTGTTTAATGATTCCAAGAGAAAAAAATAATTAAACGCGAAGCCAATACAACGTTTTATCCTTCCGATTCAAATTCCGATTTAAATTAAATTATTTTATTAATAACGAACTAAAACGACATTTTTCGGATTATTTAGGGTACAAAAAGTTGAACTTTAATGTCCTAGGACTTTATAAAATTTTATAAAGTCCTAGGACGTTAAAGTTCTACTTTTTGTACCATAAACGTTGAACTTTAACGTCCTAGGACTTTATAAAATTTTATAAAGTCCTAGGACGATAAAGTTCAACTTTTTGAGCAAAATTTAAAACTTATTTCTTTTTATTTTAATAATTTTCCACTTTTCAGTATGAACTAAAATTTTGTATTTACCTCAAACGAAAAGTGTTTTTAAAGGTACTCACTAGTAATTTCTAACTAGTAAAAAACTAGCTCGTACTTTAAAGTTTCACTTTTCGTTCTAGATAAATAAATAACTATTAAAATTCATGTTCTACCCATGTTAAGTTAAACGAATAAAAAACAAAGAATTTTATTATTTTTGTACCATTAATTCCAAACATTGAAATAAATTTTAATCAATTTCGATACCTATTTAGGTAACTGTTTGGCAGTTTGAAAATGAAATGAGCTACAATGAAAACCAAAAAACGATCATAAAAAAATAAATTTCAATAAAAATAAAAAATTTATTCAATTTAATTGTAGTAACCCTTGTCTTTTTGAATATTCGAGAGAAGATCATGCGCATTAGTTTGAATTTTTTGTTTTTTATATAATTTGAGCGAAATTTATTTTTCAAATTTATTATAAAAACAATCATAAAAATTTATCTCAAAGTTCAATACAATCAAAATTGGTTTATTGTATTCCGCAGCATACACGCATACACAGAATAAAATTAACCACTGTTTATTTTATTCTATTAAGACCAATAACGCACACAATTTTGGTTCTAACAAAACAAAATTAAACCTATATTTATAGTTGCCGGAAGTATAAAACAATTTATTTGATTGATTGTATTGTACTCTGATTACATAAAAAAATAAATTCAAATTGATGCGCATGTTCCTCTCTCGAATATTGAAAAAGCAAACGCTACTATGATTAAATTGAATAAAATTTCCATTATGAAGAAAATTAGTATTTCTTATGATTGCTTTTTGGTTTCTCAATTCTCATTACTTCATTAGTATTAGCAGATAAGACTTCGATGTCTTTCATTGTAGGTAATTTTCAAAACATCTGACAATTAAATACGTATCGAAATCGGATAAAATTTATTTAATTGTTTGGAATTAATGGTACAAAAAAGTAAAATAAAATTCGCTGTGTTTTTTTATTCGTTTTACTTAAATTAATACATGTTACTCAGATGGAAGAACAAAACGTTGTATTGGTTTCGCGTTTATTGAATTTTATTCTCTCGCAAATTTGCAATCCTCGCTCGTGCCTTGCTTATTTGCTCTGAAAGAATAGAGTCAACTGGTTGTTTAAGAAGCGCTTTAAACTATGTTTATTACACATCAAAATTCATTCTTTTCTTTTTTGGTTTCTTTGAACTTTATTTCGTTAACCCCTCTTGTTTTAATTATTTAAACTACATTACGTTTGTTAGTGTGAGCAAGATATAACCTGCACTTGCATTCATGCAAAATGAAATATTTCGCAAGGTCCGCAATAGAATTTTAAAATATTAATTGGTCCTTAAAATGATTTCAGTTGAAAAGCACTTTAGTCTACTGTTTATGGAAACAAAAATTAAGAACGTGCTTAGAAAATAAGAAACTCTAACATTCGTTTTACAAGCTCATAACAATTGCATATTCTCATGTTTATGTAAATAAACATTAGAGAGACATGCGAAGAGGAGCAAACCAACTGTGTTTACAGTTTCCACATACATATTTGACTTCAGCTTCACCTTGAACATGATTCTATCAAATCATTGCAAATATTTAAGTCATTTTGATCAGCTATAATATATATCAAAAACATGTCTCAAAAATATTTATCTTCATTAAATAATGAAATCAAAGTATCTCACAATAATGCGGTATTATAGACTTTATTGAAAGGAAGAATATAAAAATAAAAAATTATCTAATAAAATAAACGATAAAAATAAAAATACTTAAGTAAATAAAATAAATATAAAACTTTTAAAAATTAATTACTCTTTGTTATGTCATTAAAAAAAGTCAATAATTTTTATAATAAACATAATTTGACAGAAGGGAGTTTTTTTGTAAATAAAGTATCACTCTAACAATGATATTTTGAAAACGCAAATTCTTTGCAATATACCACCTAGAATATCTACATTATTTACACACTAAATTATCATCCGCTAATCGAATAAAACGCAATGACTGTAGGCGTTTAGTTTAACAGTATTAATTATAATTACATTACCTCACCTACATTACCAGAGTATCAAGCATGAACGACTACAACAAGGAAAATATCAAAAATCATAAAATTATGTTTTGTTTTTCAAATTAAGGAGGATCACATACATCAAAAAAGTGTATTTGAAAAAAGAAAACGTTTATTCGGTTGTATCTTAACCTTTGACAGAATATGTCATTCATTTAAAATAAAAAAAAATAAATATTTTTTCTTTGGTATTTCTGTTTTTTGTTGCTTGTAGTTTTTAGATTCTGTTAATTTTTAATTATTAATTCCAATATTTTGTTATATTGCTCATAAGAAATATATTAAAAAAGCTATTATTCGGTTGAAATTATTAAATTAACTTGACCCTGATAGAATGGGAGTTTTGTTTAAAATTTTATTTGTAAAAATGAATAGCTGCTATACATCATCATAGAAAATACATTAATTTTGTTTGATTTTTTTTGTAACTTTAGTTTTCCCAAAGGCCAGTCGGCAGATTAACTAATTAATTGATCAGAACAAAAATGAGCTATGCTTCTGAAGTGGTTGGATTATAGAGATAACCGGTGTGAAAATATATTAAAACAGTTTGATGAAAACTACTTTGATGAGTTTCACCATTTTGTTGTTGTTGCTCAAAATTCCAAAAGTAAATGATATGTTTACAAAACAATAGTACATTAGTCTCACCCGTTTTCAGTATCCACCCTTTTTATTTATACCCATAATTTTATTTAAATGTTTTTTTTGATGTTTCGATTTATGTAGGTTGAAAATATTATTTTAGGTTGAATATTTAAACATATGCAAATTAAACGTTTAAGAATAAAAATCAAGATTGACAGGAAATAGGAGTTACACTTGACATTGTAACATCAGTTTTATAGAATTCGAATTTTGATTGTAATCTTTTGATTTGAAAAAAATTCCAAATCTTAAAATGTAAAATTTGTGAACTTTGAAAGATTTTCTGTAGACCCACTTCAAGTTATTCAATATCGTCTGCCATCCGTATAGTTTCTATTTTGTGTTGACCAGACCGTGTGCCGAAACTTGATCAAAATCGTTTATTTAATAACTAAAAATTTAAACAGAAAATTAATATGAAGTGCGATCAATAGTTGGGAATTGGGATGTAGATTTTTGAAAGTCGTACAAAGACCTTATGAATGGTTCAGCAACAATAAATGACAAGACTTAAATTTATGAAAGTTGAATACACAGGTGTTGCGAAATGCAAATTCTTCGTTCTCATATAAACCTTCCGAGTACATACACTGAAAAAAAAAGTTATGATAGGTATTAAAAGTTTATAAAACTTTAAAGTTTAAAGGTGTCTGGCAGGGGGTTTCCACGACAGTAAGTGTCTGGCAATGGGTGACGTGACTTCTAATACTATCCCGAAGAATATATAACAAATTAGCTTTTATACTTTCACGAAACTTTGGAGGCCCCTTTGGAACCTGCCCCCTGCCAAAGCCACTATGATCCAAACTTCATATGTCGCAAATCGTTCCTACCTGAGTAGGGAGTATGCGCAGAGAAACTTTCAGCTTTTATAAAATAACGAAGGTCTGGTCCCCCGTCGCGGGCTCTTAGTCTATTAATTAAATCTACGAATTTGTTAATGAGTTGGCGCTAATAAACGCCATTTATTAATCTTATAAATAAGTTTATGAAGTGATAAACAAAGTTATCAATTGATAATGTATATTTATAATATTCACGAATTTATTTATAAATTTTGTTTGAAAATTTTATTATCCTGTGCTGCGATTATGGCAAATTGTGAGCTTAAATCTTCGAAATTATTTCGTCAATAAATATTGTTTAAAAAATTATTTTGTCAGTAAAATTTTATGCGAAAGGAACCGTTTGTTATTTGATATTCAAAATTGAAAATTTCGAATTTTTAATTGTATGCAAAAACCAATACCAAACCAATACCAATTAAAATTATGCGTATTCATACACAACTTGATGTCATAATTTGTTAGTTTTTTTCACAATTAAAAAACTCTATAATCGCAGCACTGTTCATACTTTCAGAAATAATTTAATTAAATACATTAACTTACAAAAAATATACGATTATTCTTTTATAAATGCTGTTTTATAGTATACATTAATGGGTTATCAAACGATAAACATATGTTATAAATATTTCGTATTATTCGTGTAAAAATTTATAGATTTCATAAATAATTTGGATTTTAAATTTAATAAAACACACTCTAAAAAATCGAAATATGAAGACGTAAATTTACCATTATAATAAACCTTAATTTACGTCTTTTTTTAAGTAATATTCCTCTCGCAGTTAAAAATTCCACCAAGAAGGTGTATTGTAATTATTTTACGTAAATTTTAATTTTTTTGTTGTGTTTTTACGACAAAAAGTGTAAAAATGCATCCAAAGATTTAAAATTTGGATGTTTGGTTTTTTTACTCTTCCATCGTTGTAAATTTACGAATTACTATGTGCGAATAAAAATACGTTGGAATCAGAAGTTGTTTATTCTTATACATTTGTTTAAGTTCGGTTTCTTTTTATAATGCTGTGTTTTTCAAACAATATGTAAGACTTCATTATGGGGGATCAAAAAACACCATTCAACATTAACAGATCATGGATACTATGTACGTTTGAAAGCTCTTTTTAAATATATTTACAATTTTATTAATCATATTTATTTATTTTACAGAAACATCGTTTTGATGAGGAACGAGCATATATTTTTATTGAACGCGTTTTTACATCAGAACACAAAGGATTAATAATTATAATAATATACTTAAGTTAAGCTTTTTTTTATAATTTTAATATGTTATTAAAAGATATCTTAAACGATAAAATTCTTTGCTAGATATTTTTTCAAAAATAACTCAGAAAATGCGAGTGGATTCTAAAAATCATATCAAGCATTTTTCAAAAATCAATAATATAATTTGAAGGTTAATGGCCATTAATGAGTGATTTATAAAACGAAAATTGAATTTTTTTTTATTTGATGTTATAATTTTTTAATGAATTTTTAAATGATTTTATTTTTATGAAATAAAGATTCATTTTTTATGCAGCAAAAATATTTTTGTATTTATTGCAAGAACGCCTTTATTGATTAATTTACACATTGTGACGTAAAATTCAGATAAATCAGTGTAAAATAATGTAAAAAAATAAGTCTAAAGTTGTATTTTTACATTCAATATTACACAAAATTAAGTTTAATAATACACACTTTTGTGTATTTTAACATACAACTAATTGCGTATTTTTACTGATTTAAAGGCGGTGGTTGAAAATTACCCTTATTATAAATGGTAACTGAATGCCATTTATAATAAATGTAAATTTACACGTTTTTTTTTTAGAGTGCAGCGTTAATTGATCCCTTATGAATTTTTTTTTCAGTGTATATGATTTTTCCCGCACCAGAATTAAAACCATTCATCTACCGATCTCGGATCCCATCAACTGGCCAATGTGGGGCCAAGGAATGACTACGAATAAATTTTTATTTGTTGGCACTGATGAGGTACGAGTTCGAATCCCAACCGAAACACGCAAAAGAGAAAAACAGAGTTTATATTTAAAACCATACCTTTGAATTGAAAAAATTCAAATTAATTCTTTAGTTACATGAGTTTAATTGCTCACAAAACCCTGAATACAAAAAAAAAAATTTCCCCAAAATGTTGGCAAATATGCAACCAAGTGTTGATCATTGATTTCCGCATTAATTGCAAACAATCAATAATGACTATACACTCGTGACTTAGAATGTTGACTATAATAGATATATTACACATTCTATGAATTCGCCTAATAGTACTGTCAAGAAAATTCAACGCAAAAAAATCTTCATTCAAAATTAATAAAATTTCCATAAAAAATTATGTCTAACTGACGATTGAGAAATTCAACTTAAGTAAGATAACTGGCAGTTATTGATGAGGTTTCAACTTAGAAATGTCATCGCCTTGGTGGCGTAGTGGTTAAACGTGTCTGCCAAAGGAATTGAACTCGTTGTTGCCATTGATGAGGTACGAGTTCGAATGCAATAATCTAGACTTATAATGCAATAATCTAGATTTTGGTTCTCACATACCAATCCCGACCATCAAGATTTCTTTAAATTTAATGTTCCTACTCGTAATCACTTAAAATGAACGTTTTATAAGCAAAAAATATGCAAATGTCCTTGTTTTTACATATTTGACAATTTTTTGACACACTTCCGGTACAGCTATCGAACACATCGTCCTTTCGGCTCTTACCATTGAGTAAACCTATTTTTAGAATGAAAAATTTTTGAAATCCCTCCAGCCGTTTTCTAGATTTCGTTGGTTTTAACGGCCGGCAGACAGACATACATTTTTTTTGGCTTTTTTAGAATCAGTAGGTCATAAAACGTCGAGAAATGCCAAAAAGAGGGGGTAAGAATTTCACTTTTGGCTCGTGAACGTAATACTTAGGTTTTTTCAAAACCGAAGTAATTTAAAAATTTTGTTTGGATGTTTGTATGTTTTAAAATTTGAATTGAATTTTAATGTTAAATGTTAAATGAAAATGTTTGATAGTTAATAATAATTTTTAAAAAAGTAGTAGAAAAAGTACAGTCTTCTTACTCGCCGAAAATCATAATTTGAATCTCGCGACCATTACCAACCTCGGCTATCGCCTCGGCTGATAAACTGTCCTCTCGCTTCAAAATATGTTGTTTTCGGCATCGTTGAAGAATATACAATTACTCCGTATCAATTACTCCTCATTTATAAGTCCTATATTCGTCCCTGTATGGAGTATTGTTGTCAAGTTTGGGGCGCTGCATCTGTTACCATCCTGGCTCTTTTGGACTCTGTTCAAAAGAGTGCTATATGAATTTTTGGTAATCGAGGTTTAACATTAAAATTTGATTCCTTACAACATCAGTGTGACAGTGCGACCTGTTGCTGATCTCGTTGTTTTTTATAAATATCGTCACCAGTAGTGCTTGGATGAAATCAGATCTATAATGCCTCAGACATATATTTTTCCCCGTTTAACTCGTCAATCGGTTTGTGCAAACAGTCAAACTTTCGATATTACTCACTGTGATAGTAACAAAATGCAAAGTGATTTCTTTGTGCGTACATCGTACAAATTGAATGCTTTGCCTGAATCAATAGTCTCGAGTGCCTTTAATCCACAAACATTTAAAAAAAGCGTCCACCAACACCTCAAGACCCATGTTGTTGTGGGACCTATAAGGTCTTAAAAGGTATCTATGTGTTTTTGTTACACATTTTGTAATTCCTACCACACAACACTTTTTATTAAAACAAAAAACCAGGCAACGAAAACTTAACACTGTTAGAATAACATAATAAAAACACAAATTTCAAATATAATAAATTAATTGTAGTCGTTACTATCTAATGCCAACCTGTAAACATAATGTAAACTCAGTAACCCATTGATTTATTCTGAATTACTATCGATCGCAGTGAGCTGTTGTTAAAACATTATTTTTAGTTCTAGTTTTTGTTTTAAGTAATTCAATACAGAGAGTTGGTTAAGAAAAGTTATGTGAATTGTTAATTATAATAATATATGAATAAATTAAATATAAAAGTATTAAGTGTTGTTATTTTTGCTTGTTTATTCGCCGTAATTGTTAAAATAATCAAACCAACTACAATTTCAGAAGTGGGATAAGAATCAAGAAAGATTAAGATCAAGGATTTTTTTTTTCTTTGCAAATTCTTAATGTGGTTGAAAAGTTCTGGATTTTTTTTTTGTTTAAAACAAAACAATGTATGTTTTATAAAATTTTCATTTATTATTTAAAAAAAAAACAATCTTTGTTTTAAAATATGGATAGTTTTGAAAAAATTTAAATGGTTAAAGAAAAACAAATTCAAGAATGTGCTACGAGGAATTTAGATGTAGATGGTACATGAGCAGAATTAATTTCGCGGATTTTAATTTATGAAGCTGACAAAACAAAAGGCTTATAAATCTTGATGGTACTAATGTTTTATTTGACGTAAATGATGAAGAAAAATTTTACAATACTGATCAAATTAATATGGAATTTCTTCAAAGGGATTATTTAAAGTTATGTTTATTGGAATTGTTAGATCAAATGCAGAAAATTTTTGATAATCGTCCAAATTTATTAGAATCAAGACGGAAGTTTGAACAGCGTTCGTGGAATTCAATTGAAAAATTTAGCGAATATTATTATGACAAAATTATTTTATCAGGTTGCCTTGAAATTAGTGATAAAGAATTGGTTGATTTTATTATTGATGGTCTTGGTAATGTTGATTTAATTATTCATGCAAGAACGCAACGGTTTAAAACAACAGATGAATTATTAAGTGCATTTAACGATGTTGTTCGAGAAAAACCTGCAAGTAATAAATTTTGGAATTATAATAAATTTTTGAATATATCACGGCAAAAAAATTTTTATTCGCAACAAAAACCACAAACCAGCCAAGTAGATCCTGGATCTTATAACTATCTTAAACCAGTATATCAACCAAACGGAAATTATAATAATGAATCACAAATTAGATGCTACAATTATAATTCTTTAGGGCATGGATTAAGACAATGCAAAAAACCAATTAGACGTGACCATTAGCGTGGTTCCTATTTTATTCGTGGAGAGATGAGTCATTTTGCAAAAAATTGTACATATAAAACAAAAAATGAAGAAACTCAAAAACAGGAGTGACTAGATGACGTTGTATTAGTCGAATATGGTGAGTTAGGAAAAGGTTTTAGCAAAACTATGTTAGTTAGCATATTTGATACAGGTAGTCCTGTTTGTCTTTTTAAAGAAAAATATATAAAATTTTATGAAAAGGATTTACATAAAAATACGTTTTATGGAATTAATCGAAGTAGATTAGTAATATTAGGGAATATTAATTTGTTCTTAAAATTTAATAATAAAGTTATTCACAATAAAATTTTAGTTGTTCCAGATAATACAACGCAATACGATTTGTTATTAGGGAAAGATTCTTTTAAATTAGTTAACTTAGGTTTAGTTGATCTGGATAAAGATAATATGGAAAGTGAAATTAAAGCTATAATGTTGATAGATTATTTAGATAAAACGAGGATATTAATATTAATTTAAAATTAAATCCCGTTTTAAATTTAGTTCACAAAAACAAATTTCACTCTATTTTAAAAATTATTTAGAATCAGGAAATAATAATTTCTCGAAAATTGATTATGTTATGAAGATTAATCTTTCTAAAAACGATCCTTTTAATTATTCTCCAAGGAGATTATCGTATCATGAAAAAGGAAAATTGCAAGAAATTGTTAATGATTTATTTAAAATAATATTATTCAACGAAGTAGTTCTCCTTACTGTTCTCCAATTATTCCCATTATGTCTATAATTCTTATTATGGCATTTATTCCAATTAGTCCAATTATTCTAATTATGCTAATTATTCCAATTATTCTAATCATTTTAATTGTGCCAATAATTTCAATTATGCCAATTATTCCCATTATGCCTATAATTCTAATTATGGCAATTATTCCAATTATTCCAATTATACCAATTATTCTAATTATTATGATTATTCCAATTATTCTAATTTTGCCAATTATTCCAATTATACCAATTATTCCAATTATTCCAATTATGCCAATTATTCCAATTATGACAACTATGACAATTATTCCTATTATGTCTATAATTCTGATTATGGCAATTATTCGAATTATTCTAATTATGCTAATTATTCCAATTATTCCAATCATTTTAATTATGCCAATTATTCTAAGTCAATTATTCTAATTATGCCAATTATTCTAATTATAGCAATTATTCCAATTAAACCTATTATTCCAATTATTCCAATTATTCCAATTATTCTAATTATGATAATTATTCCAATTATTCCAATTATGCCAATTATTCCAATTATTCCAATTATTCCAATTATACCAATTATTCCAATTATTCTAATTATTCCAATTATGCCAATACCAATTATTCCAATTATGCCAATTATTCCAATTGTTCCTATTATTCTTATTAAATTATTCATATATGTATGTTATTTATTAGTATATGTTATTCCAGTTATTCATATTATTCCTATTATATTATTCAAATATAAATTATTCCTATTGAATTATTCCTGTTATTCTCACAATTATTATTTGGACGTATGTATCATTATTTCTTGTGTATCAGTATCCTAATAAGTACTTGAAATCAATATTTTAAATAAAATAATATTATTCTCTGATTGCTTTAAAATCGGAAAATTATAAATATTATATTAATCAAGCCATTTAAAACTGTATTGCAGTAAATGTTTGAAATTTGTTTTATGAATTTGTTTTATTATTTGATAATAGAAAATTAATATATTATAATTATATAAAAAACAATTTGTTAAAATTTATTAATTTTATTTTAAATATTATATTATTCAGAATAATTATTTTAACAACTAGTGAACTATAATTGATTTGAAATAAAAATTAAGTAATTTAATCGGGACGATTAAAATGTCAGGACGGCCGAGTTGTAGTCGTTACTATCTAATGCCAACCTGTAAACATAATGTAAACTCAGTAACCCATTGATTTATTCTGAATTACTATCGATCGCAGTGAGCTGTTGTTAAAACATTATTTTTAGTTCTAGTTTTTGTTTTAAGTAATTCAATACAGAGAGTTGGTTAAGGAAAGTTATGTGAATTGTTAATTATAATAATATATGAATAAATTAAATATAAAAGTATTAAGTGTTGTTATTTTTGCTTGTTTATTCGCCGTAATTGTTAAAATAATCAAACCAACTACATAATTAAACAAATTTAATATGACCATTACAAAACATTAATATACATTTTTTTTAATTTTTAAATTAACACTATTCTAACAATGTTCAATATACATAGTAATTAATTGATTGAAATTTACATAACGATTTTTCATCGAAAATGATGAGAATATAAGCAAAATTCTTAATTGTTTTGTTTCTTTTTTTTTATTGTCTCTTTCATCGCATATAAATTATACATTTAAACTTCTATGTATCATCCGATCAAACAACTTTTCTAAAACTCAATTAATTTGAACAGCTGTATTACATTTACATGTAATACTATGAACCTACATAGCAAAAAAAAAATTCTATGCAGACACATAAAATTATTATTATTTAGTATTGAGTGTAATGAAACTAAAAATAAATGTTAAAATATTATTGATATTCATATATGATCGCTTTTATGTCTGTTTTATTTTCAGGCCGGAATTAAATTAAATTGGCAAACCATTAGCGAACTTCTATATATATGAATATTCTTACTTTAGAGAAATTTTCGAAATAGTCAGTCGTTACAAAATCTTTCTTCAACCGCATTTTGTTTTTCTGAACTAAATGAAGATAACGCAAAATGAAGCTAGTTTGTTCAAATTGTGTGGAATCGGAAGCTGCATCAACAAATATGAAACAGTATTTTCCGTTTTTTCGTTCAGCTGGAATTACTAATTCTACATGGTTTGCGAAGCTGAATAAGTGCTCATAGTAATAACTAATAGGCTCTTAAATGCCCAAGAATTTACCGTTATTATGTTCACCAACCATATGGCTGTGCCACCTCAAAGCCAAGCACTTTTCACCTAAAAACAAAATGGTATCCAAAATTCTTATTAAAATTTGCCTCTATTTTTGCTTGGTTTTTGATTTGATCGCAAATTACATAATTTGTCGATTGAAAAAGAATACCCGTAATTTTAACTACATTTCACGCCACTGTATGTAACAATGAATATGGTTTCTGTTGTGTACACTGAAAAAAAAAGTTATGATATGTATTAAAAATTTAATTAAATCTACGAATTTTTTAATGAGTTGGAGCTAATAAACGCCATTTATTAATCTTATAAATAGGAGTTTATGAAGTGATAAACAAAGTTATCAATTGATAACTATATATTTATAATATTTACGAATTGATTTATAAATTTTGTTTGAAAATTTTATAATCCTGTTTATGCTTTGAGAAATAATTTAATAACATACATAAACTTACAAAAAATATTAATAAACTGATTATATATTAATAAACGCTGGTTTATAGTATACATTAACGGGTTATCAAACGATAAACAGAAGTTATAAATATTTCGTATTATTTGTGTAAAAATTTATAGATTTCATAAATAATTTGGTTATAAAATTAAATAAACAGCGTTATAAACAATTTTCATTAATTTATTTTTGAGTGTACGTATGCAGGTATTCTGTCGAACAATTGTTTCCATGATTGAGCTTTAGAATATTCTTGAGATGAGAAAAATTTTCCCTAATATTCGTACTAAATAATTCGACACGGTAGGCAATGAAAGGTATTTTTATTTGAGCTCCAAACTAAGCGAATCAAAAGCGCGTATGGTTTGTGTTAATTGTTTTGATTTTGTGAGAAAAAAGTAAATATTGGTCATGCATAGTGTTAAAAATTAGTTGCAAATAAAACCGTCCAAAACAGGATTTATTCACGTTGTCTTTTTATGTCCTCCATAAAACAATTATACACAATTTAAATTTCATTTCATATAAACTTTGATTTTTTGTTTACTATTAATTTTTTTCAAATCGTATGATGCAAAATTGACCGCTTTGTATCGTTGCCTTACGTTTGTAATCACATATATACGGTTTTAAGGCATCAATTATATGACCCATCTTTCAAATGACAATCTTCTTAACTAAGCCTTTGAGCCAAATCAAATTAATTACATCATCGTGTATGTTCATGGTAAAAATTTAGTGTAAGATCAAATCCACATATACTTTAGCTTTGGTTAATAATATTTTTCGCTTATATTTTTGGTCAGTCTGGGTTCTTTTGAAAAGCCGGGCCCTTTTAATAAAAAACCAAACCTGGGGAAGCCACTTTTCCACACCTCGCTAATGAATGTTTTATTCTATTTGTAATAATTTTAAATACGGTTAGTATTAATTCAGTTTTATTTATAATATCTAATGATGTATAGCGTGGGTGACGTAAAAATAGTTGTTCTGTTGAGTATGTGTAAGGCAATTTATTTATATATTTAATTGCTCTCTTTTGCAAGATAAAAAGCTCCTTCATCTTTTTTTTTTGAACAATCATTCCAGATAGGATTTAAATACACTATTTGAGATAGAATATATGAATTATAAATCATAAATAAAGCTCTATTTGGGACCAATTCGCTAATCTTCTTTAGGGTGAAAATATATGGAACTATACTACTTTTGGTTTTATCGGCGTGCTTGTCCCATTTTAGTTGGTGGTCAATCAAAAGTCCAAGATATTTATATTGCTCAACTCTCTCAATTGAATCACAGTTATAAGTCAGCTTATAAAGCAAGTCGCACTGTTGAAAATCTATTCGATTATTCTCAAAAACCATATATTTGCAATGCAATGAGTTCATTGCCAAACTTTTCTGCAATGAATATTTTACACACAACCATTGCACGTCTATTGCAGAAATATTGCAGAGTTCTGCAATAGTCTAATTGCGGCTTAATAGTATTGCAAATTTTGATGTAAATTTTTTCTAAAAAAAAAAATGTACATATGTATGTAATATATAAAATATGAATCAATAGTTTTTGTAATAATATAAAATAAATTTGGTATACAACCTGTGTTATAATAGAATCTATAAATTATGTAAAGTTTTAGTAGTTTGTTTTGTTAAAGAAATTGAGAAATTAAAAACTTAAGATTAGTGCTACAGCAAATGCCACAGTTTCGCAATCCAATTATAGATTCGATAATTATTCATGGGGTTCTTGATGTGATAGTGTGTTGTTGTTAATGTTATTCTTGTCATCATTTATATGCTTATAGATGTCTTCCAAGGAATTAATAGCCAGAGGAGAAGATTCTGTGTTGTTTATTTTTGGTTGTCTAATATAAATACGACCTTTATTAAACCATACTGAAGAAATCATTTTTTGGTTTTTTAGTTTTTTGCTTTCTGCCAACAAATTAGAATAAAAGTTGATTAGTCTATCTCCAATATATAAATTTTTGGTTGGTGAAGATTCTCCTTCAAATATTTGTTTAATTAATATCGGTCCAAATAATTTTGATTCCTTCATACAGTCTTCTTTCATGGAAATATCTTTGAATCTAACAATTATTTGAAGGTATTTGTTATTATCTTTTGTTTTAGTGGTTTTAATTTTATAGAAGTGAAACATGATGTCATTTTTTTGAAACTTTAACAGTGTAGCTATTTTTGAGATAATTTCATTTGAATCAACATTCATTCATTCATTGGCATACCAGTTATGATAATGCCTCTGCTAAATTCGTTCCAGCGATGCTAACTTTTGTTGAACAACCTTAACATCATCACTTATTTTGTTAGTATTTTTGTTGAGGCTCTTTATTTCAGTTTTAATAGTATTATTTTCATTTAAGAGGTATGCCACTGTTTCGTTACTTTTGTTTATTTTTGCATTAAGATTTTCAGTCATAAGCGCAGTTAAAATATCTTTGTTTGATGGTTCAGGTTTTTTTAATATTTCCTTATAGATGAAATATCAACTTACTTTTCACTTTCATAGGCTTTTCTTGTAGTTGGAGCCATTTAAAAATTCGTTTTAAGAAGATTGTGATTCTACTAAGTAAATAATATTCACTGCACAATTTTACTTGAGGTTAAGTGACCACTAACATATGGCGGATAATCACATTAATTAAGTTTTAGAATTCTAGTTCGCACTAATTAAACTTTTAAGATAACTATTATAGTAACTTTCAACCAGCAAACTATTGAGTAATTATTAGTATTTTATTTATCAGATACAAGTTTTTTTTTTTAATATAAAATAATAATATTTAAGCACATCCAAAGAACGTCAACTCTACTCATTCGCCATTTGTTCTACTCATTCGCCACTTCATCAAATGCTAGGAATATAAATGCCTGGTTCTATGATTTATTATTCCTAAGCGCCATAATTTTATAAATAAGAGGCATGGTATTTTACGAAAAATATTCTTCTTTATATTCATATTTTGTTCGAAAAATGTATCTAAACGTATCTACCTACACGTATCTATAAGTATACAATATTTTTTTAACAAAGTTACTCATTTTTCCTAATTAGTCGTGCTATTTATAAAATTCATTGAATAATATTCATAATAAGCTCCTTAGCGATTTTTTGAACAAGTATTCCTTATAATTATATAATACACCTGGCTTATTCACGGTTGAAAATTAAATTAATTTAACCATAGAATTTACCCTTTTAAGCATAAAAAAATCTAGATTTCTATCTGTGTATAATGGTTTCTACTTTAGCTCGCCCAACAAGCTGAACAATATAACAATCTTAACAACACATGCACCGGCAGACATGATACATTTGTTGCTTACTATCTATGAATATCATCGAGTTCTTGCCCCAATAACTTGTTTGTGTTAATCCAAAAATATGAGACTCTTCCTTTAGTTTTTTTTTCAAAATCATGATATGGCATGTTTTAGTCCAATACAAAATGTAAAGGAAATCCCATGAACTTGTTAAAACAAAGTTATATACTTGTAAATAAATTCTCAGTTTAACTGTCCCATATCTTTGTTCTTCCTCATTTTAACACATTATTACCTATCGTTATTTATCTAACACATTTTTAATCCTTTATTCAAAAAGTATTTCAGGAAGTCAGTAAAAAGACAAAAGTCACTATTATTCTAACTTCCATCTGTTCAAATAATTAATTTAGTAAGTGAAAAACAAAAATAAATATTTTTGCAAAATAAGTTAAAGAATGTTCCTCACTTGAACATTAAATTATGGAAATTCCATGTCATTCGGTTGTTTTTTTTTAAATTTTTTCCTTTGCTGTAAAGTAAATAAAAATTGTTAGTTTATTGTTTTTAAATTTAAAAGGATTTTTATCAAAATTAAAACAAGAATTATTATTTAAGTGTGTGAATCATAGATTTTTGTAGTGGTTTATGGAAATACTTAAAAAATTGGTATGTTAAAGTGTTGTGTGATAGGAATCACAATATGTCACACGTCACAATTCACATAAATACTTTTTAATACCTAGCAAGTACTCTTTAATACCTACCAAGTCCTACAACAAGTAAGAGATTTAAAAAGTAAGGTATATTTCATTTATTTCCTTCTATATCTCTGTGAGATATGGAAGGAAATAAATGAAATATACCTAAGGTTCTTGTTTGATTTTAGTTAGGTCAAATTTTAATGGCATATAGTGATTGTTGGCTTGGTTTAACGATCTCTGGTTTAATACAAAGAAACTAAATTACGCAAGTCACAAGTGTAATGTATAATAATGGCTAATGACACAACTAAGATTTTGCCACTCTTAAACATTGAAATTTTAAAACGAAAAACATTAAAATTCATATTCAGCCACGCTTCACATGTCCTTGTTATAATATATAGTAATAATAAATCGAATATTAAAATAGAAGGAAAAAAATTCAAACAAAAGTCAATTTTAAAAACAAATCTTCAAAAACATATTTCTTATGCATAAATAGATCCTTTAAGGATAACAATAAAATAAAAAAAGGTAACCATTAAAAACATTTACGTTTTTACATTTTTATGATTAAAACAATATTTTATTACATTTGAAAAAAGGAGCAAAACTTAAGGAAAACAACTTAAATATTTTTATTTTAACTGATCGTCAGCTATTGTTCTCCAAATTTTCGTCCTTTTCGGCAACTGTTTTTTGATAAATTATTTTATTAATTTATTTTTGTTATAACAAATTAAATTAGTTTATGATGTTCCTTTTTGGTGTTGTTGTAATTTTTAATAAAACTATAAAGATATTTTTTTTTGTAAACTTTGTTAGGAGGGATATGGAGGATATTTTTTATTACATAGAAATTAATATATAAAAAACGGAGTGCAGTTGAAGTTTGGTGTTATAAAAAATTGCTACTAGTTAAATCGAGGAAAAAAAATGTTTCCGCGGGGAATGTCTAAAGATTAATCGCCTTCTTATCTTCATACGTTCATAAATTTTAATTTTACCTACTATCACTTGAAATATTTTTTTATATCTTATTTTCTTTTATTTCCATTTCTTTATTTCCTTTACAAATAAAATCAATTTAGTTGATTAGAGTAAAAGCGTTAATTATGATGATTTAATCTGATTCATCCACCGAAAAACGAACCATGTTATTTTATTTATCTTATCACCAAAGTACAATACATTTCACTTTTTTTTTAATATTTCAACCTAACCGGTAGCTTTTGATATTTGTCTTTTTTTGGTTTAATTGAACAAATTTAATCAAACATCAATAAAAAAAATTAATTTTTAATTATTTATAAAACATAATTAATTATAGTAATTTGTAAATTACTGATAGGGAGGAGATTGCTTGTCGCCAAAAAAAACAACAAATGCCAATATCTTTTAATGAAAATTTATTAACCGTTTGAAAGAAAGTTGATTAAATTTAATGATTTTGTTAATAAATTGTTGTAAGATGAGAAGATTTGTAAGTAATTAAATTAGTTAATTGAACACGTGAATTATTTGTTCGGGGAATAATATATCAGTGAAAGTTATGGATAAAATCAAGCTTTTTTTAAAGAAAATTTATTTATGCATTAATCGAGGTTCAAAAACGTGTCACACGGTCATATGTGGTGTTTCGGTGATATTTGATGTTGGGTCAATACTAATTGATTATATTTCGGAAAGCGTTTTATTTATTATCTAACGCCGCGTTTGTAAGTTTTTCTCAATATTTATAAATTTTAATCGGTGCAGTCGTAAGGAACTCAATATTATACTTAAAAATATAAACAATAATGGTTAGATCCGTTGCTATCGTATAGATAAAAATCTTAATAAAATCTTGAATTTAAATTGATTAGTGGCCGTTCTTCTCTAGTTGGGGTTTGTCTCCCATATTTGTAGATCCATAATGTCATGCATTCAATGTCAGCTTAGTTGAAGTATGAAGAACGGTAAAACGTCTGTTCGTAGAATAAGTAAAATAACACAAAAAATTGACAATAAAATTGAAGTAAAAAAAAATGTGATGTTAAGTCGATGGACCAAAAACAAATTTTTATCTCGTCGCTGGTCGATTGGGTTAAATGGTTAACCGGTTAACCATTTATGGATATGGATAGCGGTTCCATCCCCGAACTGGAATTTATCTGGAACGGATCTTACACTTTTTAAAGCAATTTTTCAATCTATTCAATTGAATACATACATTCAGTTCTAGTGACTTAGAATTGTCTAAAAAAGACACTGAAAAAAATTGAAGTAATGACCTCATCTCGAAGTTAATGGTTAACGGTTAACCAAGAAAAAATACTTGCAAATAATTTCACGGTGATTGGGACAACTATCTGTAATCGTTTTCCCTACAACAGATTTTTTTTATTTTTTTTAATAAAATGTATTGTTTAATAGGGTTTAGAATATGTGTCACAACAACACATAAATACCTTTTAAGACCTAGGTCTAGACCTGGGTCCCACAACAACTGGCGTTCTAAGGTGTTGATTAACGCTTTCTTTAAACCTCTGCGGGTTAAAGCCACCTAAGACTAAGTGTTCCGGCAATCTAGTCCATTTGTACGCAGTTCGGACAAAGAAGTCTCTCCGCGATCTGCCAGTATGACAGCGCGGGATCTTTACCGTTTCACTGGTTGCGGCAGCCGATTGGCGTGTGGAACGGGGGTAAGAATAAGTTTGAGGCATGATGCCGCTGATTTCATCTGAGCACCGATGATGACGATATTTGTAAAAAACAACGAGGTCAGCAACAGTGCGACGATGTTGTAGGGAATCAAGTTTTGATGTCAAAGCTTGATCACCCACAATTCGTATAGCCCGCTTTTGAACAGAGTCCAAGAGGGCCAAGAGGGCCAAGAATTAGGTTTATTTAAAATTTAAAATGTTATATGCAATATAACAGTAGATGAATAACGTTAAAAACTAATTCCACGAAAAAATTTACTTTAGCCTTATATCAAAATTGAAGTATTTGAAATTAATTGAACCTTATTTTATTTCCAAATAAAAGTTAGGTGAGGTTGTCTCAACTAAATCGTTCTGTATTTGTAAAGCTCTTGAATCAATTTCGGAGATCGATTCGCCATATCTGCTCCCACGGCGAGGTTTAGACAACTGCTTTTCGAATGTAGAACATGTTTTTTTCAGTGTAGTTAAAAACAAAGGGTAGCGAAAGGGTAGCTAACAGAATTAGGTTGGTGTAGTTGAGAGGGGCAGAGTAAATACTGCTTATACTCAATGATTCTGCACGATGGCGAGTCATTGGCGCCATAAAACCAATGCAACTCAAGCGTCTGTTCTCCATGTTAGGGGCGGCTTGGAGCGGGCGTCTGTCTTGGATCAAGCGGCTCGCTATATAAAAGTGTTGAAAGCGTCTGTTCTCCATATTAGGGGCGGCTTGCAGCGGACGTCTGGTTGTTAAAAGGTTGTTTCTGGTGACCTTAAGATGCAGAACGAACCCATTCACGAAAATTTGGGTTGGGCGAAGGGCTAACACCCCATTTCCGTAAAAAAATTATTGTCATGAATTCTGCACACAGGCCTCGGAATATCTCGGTGAATCCGAGAATTGGAACGACCTCGGAAACTGTACCCGGACTACTATTTAAAAACGTGAACCTGGAACGTGATAAGCCTTAGAAGACCAGGAGAACTCCTAAAACTCACACAACAAGTCAAGAGCTACACACTGGATATAGTGGCATTACAAGAACTAAGATGGCCAGGTAGTGGAATCCATGAAACAGCGAAAGGATACACTCTTTGTTATTGCGATCATCAAAACGGAGGAGAATTTGGAGTTGGATTTCTTATACACCGTCGCGTGAATCAGCATGTTATCGACTTCCGCCCAATTACTATGCTGTTATACACACTGAGAATCCGTACGCAAAAATTCAATGTAACGATCGTCAATGCTCTTGCACCTACTGAAGATAAAGCAGATGATATTAAAGACCTGTTCTTCCTAGAACTCGAAGAAGTCATCAATAAAATCCCTCAGCACGATATAAAAATCGTGGTAGGTGACTTTAATATTCAAATTGGTAGGATTGAAGAACTTAAAACACATATTGGCCCTAACAGCTTGCATCATACCAGAAATAATAACGGTTTTCGGGCAGCCGAGCTGCCTATGATGTATGATGATCTAGTAATTTCCAGCACTTTTTTCACTCACAAGAGAATTCACAAGGCAACGTGGAAATCAAATGACGGAAGCACGGAAAATTAAATCGATCACGTCATGATCTCTAAAAGACACTCTACAAGGGTAACTGACGTTCGATCATACAGAGGTGCTGATATGGACCCCGATCATATGCTTGTCATCTTTAAGTACAAGCGCAAATTATCATCTACATTTAATAGAAAAGCAAAAAAGACCGTGCGCTGGAATGTCGATGCATTTAAACATCCGGAAACGCTGAACAGATATCAGGAAATAATAACACAAAACATAGAAGTGCATGACATCTCTTCTGAGATGCCATTAAACATACAAGAAGAATGGCAAACGCTTCAATCAACCATTATAGCCACACCACAAACTACAATCGGAAAACAACCACCGCAATCACACAACGAATGGTTTGACGACGAGTGCCGCCATTCCGTTGAACATAAACAAAAACTGCGAGAAAAATGGTTAACAAAGAACACAAAGCCTCAGCAAAACTTCAACGTAAAAAGAAACGCGAACACATGAAGAGCTGCATCGAAAACATCAACCAACATGCGGCCAACGGAAATTCAAAAGAGTGCTTTGCCAATGCACGGAATCTGACGAAAGATTTCCACCCAAGATCTACAGCCATCAAAAATGAAAATAATGAGCTTACAACAAGTGAACGTGATGTGCTGGCAGTCTGGCGATCCCACTTTCAAGACCTACTGAATATGACGAATGAAGTTCATCCTATTCGAGCAATTGCTCTATAAACTAAGGAGATTTTTGTCCCTCACCCAGCAATAGAAGAAGTGGAAGCTGCCATTAAAAAACTGAAAAATGGCAAATCACCAGGTTTCGATGGAATTCCCGCAGAACTTTTGAAAAATGGAGGAGCAGCTATGGTCTCACGTATATACGATCTGATTCTTGCAATCTGGAACCAAGAAGAACTACCTGCTGAATGGAAAACAGCTCTCATTGTTCCGCTACATAAGAAAGGTGACCGTCTAAAGTGTGCGAATTATCGTGGCATCGCACTGTTGAACACTGCATATAAAATACTAGCTAATGTCGTACTTGCTTGACTCATCCCGTTCGCTATCATCGGTGACACTGCATATAAAACACTAGCTAATCTCGTACTTGCTCAACTCATCCCGTTCGCTATCATTGATCTATCATCGGTGACTATCAGTGTGGTTTTCGTCCCAAACGCTCAACCACAGATCAATGTTTTCCATTAAGGATGATTCTGGAAAAATGTTGGGAGTACAACGTCAGCATTCACCAGCTCTTCGTTGATTTCAAGCAAGCATATGATAGTATCATCCGTGGACCGCGACAACCTTTGGTCCGCACTCATATGCCTTGGTATCCCAGAGAAACTTGTTTCTCTGTGCAAACTCACAACATCGGGATCAAATTGTAGAATAGTAATCGAAGGGTCAGTTTCTGATCCTTTCGATATAACATCAGGTGTTCGAAAAGGTGATGCACTCGCGCCCATACTGTTTAATTTGGTGCTGGAGAACGCTATGAGAAAAAGCCGAATTGAGACACAAAACTGCATATATAACAAATCTAGTCAAGTTCTATGGCAACGCAGATGATATTGTGCTTCTCGGACGTAGAACGAGCGATATTAAAGATAGTCTCTCTCAGCTTGAAAGAAATGCTAAACGACTTGGATTATGCATCAACACCGGCAAAACTAAAGTGTTAACAACATCTAAGAACATGCCTCCCGGAATGCCCCCCTCCCATCATCAAATGACATGCAGGCAGATATCAAAGCCCGTGTCTCTGCCGCATACAGAGTTTTCTACGCATACTTAAAACTTCTGCGATCAAAACATCTTTCGCGGTCGTGTAAACTCACCTCACACTTTACAAAGCATTAATCCGACCTGTGCTTACATTTGGAAGTGAAAGCTGGACACTGACTGCCTCTGATTGTAGAATTTTATCAACATTCGAGAGGAAGGTCATACGAACAATTTATGGTCCATGTAAAGTTGCTGAAAATCAGTATAGAATCCGAATGAATCACGAAATCAGACAGCTTCTTGGAGGCTGCGATGTAATCGAATTCATTAAATCTAACCGGATTAGATGGTTTGGTCATGTAGAAAGGGCTCCATTAGAATGAGAAAAAAGCGTCCCTACAACAACCAGCTATTCCGTTCGTCGAAGAGAAAGACCTAGACAACGCTGGCGTGATGACATCATCCAAGACCTTCGTGATATAGAATGTCGAAACTGGGGTCAACTGGTCAAACAAAACAAAACGATAGAAATCATACAAAAAACAAAATCAAATCTTTACATTGTTTGGTATAGAAATATCAAAAGGTTAGAATGAGAACAATATATAAAATATAAACTAAAAATTTATCGGAAAATACTAAATTTTTTATTTTATATTTTATATATGTGTTATGTATTCTGGTTTTAACCTTTTGATATTACTATACCAACAAATGTTAAGATTTGATTTTGTTAGCAGAATATTTAATAAACTATAGAACTGTTATAGAATGTAACGATCGCGACATTCTTCAACAAGTTAGAGGATGTATGTATTTCAATTTACAATGGAAGGGATACACATGGAAAGCTTATATTCTATAGCAGTCGTGGATAAAATTTATTGATTAATGTGTGTTAAATCAGAGCAAAAGCTTTACCACATTTCCGACTAACAATAAATAAATCAAAACTGATTTAAATTGTATTTTAAATTTGTAATTTTTGTGTGTTTGTTGTTATACTAAGGGAGAAAGGCAGAAATCGTAGTTCCTTCACACAGCGACATCATGTATGTCTGAAATTTTTTTGCTTATAGTTTATAACCGCAAAAGTAGGCAAGGTCCTTCAGAAGTTTTCATAACGGGATTTACGATCTCGCGTACCTGGGTTGGGTGGAAATTCATGACCACACAAGCACTCTTCTAAACCTCTACTTTTTCGTTTATTATGTGTTGTAGTTAAATTGGTTATATATTGCTTTAGATTTTGTTGTTGTTAGGAATTAGCTCGATTGTTCTGCTGTCACCTATCCCAATTGTTTTCTGGTTTTTCTTTGATTTGTATTTGGGTATATTGTTATGGTATCTTGTGTTTTTTGTGTTTGATCTTATTTTTGTTTTATTTTTCTCTTTATGTTGATTTTTTGCGTTTGGTAAATTTTTTGAGAGTCCTGAGAGTCCATATCTCAGCGATTGGGTTCGAGTCTGTCTCAGATTTCTTAATATTTTTATAATTATCAGAACAAATGTAGTCAGCCGGACTTCCTCCTTTCATCCTGTCCTGTACTGGCAGACCAAACGCTAAATGTATTGTACTGTATCCGAAAATGTGTTTATCCATATTTTCAAAGACTTCTCATTCCGTCCTTTTACAATTTTGTTCATTTCTTAAGTACATTTGTCATTTAAAACATGTTCTTTACTAGTTTAATACAATTTTATCGTCATTCTTTTGCATTACACAAATAATACAGAAAAAATGCAACCAAAACTATGGTTTTTTTACTGTGCGAATGAAAATTTTTGCGGTTTTTCATTTCTAGGGTTCCGTTTTTTATAACGAACCTCTTTTGTTGTCAAATTATATCAATTATCTCGTAAACTATAAATGTTATGGACCTGAAATTTGAGGTGCGTATAAAACTAACCTATCCACATAAAATGACGTATACAAATGAAACTAAATTTGTTTTCGTTTGGTTTACAGGTGTACGATGTGAGTCTTTTGAGAAAATACATTTTTTATGGATTCAAGTAGGGTATCATATGAAAGGGCTTCATTTTAGTATTCCTTAAACATTTATTTTGGAATTTTACATCTCACCATTTTTTGTATAATTTTGAATAATGACGTTTTTGCTCAAAATACATGTGCAGAAAGTCTGCACGCAGTGCTGCATGCATATCTGCATCTAAAATAGATGTGCAGAATTTTTATATATTTGACGTGCAGAATTTTCGTAACAATGACAGTTCGTGTTCTTACGTATTACGAACTATTTCATAAGTGAAAGTTGTCGCAATTTAGAGAAAACTGTCTTTTTAATTAAAAGATAGAAGAAAATAATTGAATCGTTGCCTGTAAAAACGTTTATGTCTAAATTAAAATTTAAGTTCAAATTACATATACCACTGTTTCCGATAATCCTTTCCCAAAAATTTATTTATTGACAATATTAGTTTTAATTATTTTATAATTTGGATTACTTAGAATATTTGAATATCTTTATGAACAAATAATCATATATAATATCACGAGTCGTCAAATAATAGTCGATTATTTTTCATAATCATTATTACGAATGTCATTTGAGGTCCCGAGTGCGCGTAGCGCACGAGGGAAATTTTTGACCTCAAATGGCATGAGTGGTAATGTTGAAAAATAATCGACTAATAATTTGATGACGAGTGGTATTTAGCAGACAATTTAACGAACAGAAATAGTAACATTATTTCAAACAATATAATCCTTTGTTGTCAAACAAAATTAAATATTATTTCTTCTTAGTAGGCGCATAAATGTTATAAATTTGTAATTTATTTTTGATAAATAAACATAAACATGCAATCATTTATGAATGAAAACGGACATTTTTACTATTTGCAAATTGCATTTTCACATAATTTTGTATGTGCATATTTGTTTTAAATTAATATATTAAGTAGGCGGAAAATATTCGAAAATATTCGCTGTTCCTTCCTAACAGAAAAAAATAATCGAAACAAATCGTTTTGATTTGCTAAAAAATAGTAAATGAAGCGTTTTGATTGGACCTTATTGAAACTTTATTTTTTGAGTTGAATTGTCACAAAAATAATATCATTTTCAAAAACATATCATTCATTTTTATTTGAGTTATAAAAAAATAATTCATTTTCAAACAAAATGTCAAAATCATCCATTTTTATCTGAGTTTTCAAGTAGTTTTTGTTTTTTTTATTGTGGTAGCACTGCCTCTGTGCAGCGAAATTAGAATTAGAGATATCTTGCACAATTTTTCTGCATGCAGAATTTACATGTAATTGCTTTCATATAACAACACATGTTCTAATTTCGCTGCATGCAGAATTCTGCACATGTATTTGGACCATTTCTTCATGTTTTCTTATCTCGATTAGCTCCGAACCTAACTGATCGAAAATCTTCAACTGTATTTGGAATGATAGAAAAATTGGTAAGTTTTTAATAAAAAATATATAAAAGTGTCACATACTCATAATTATATATATTAAGGGGTGAAAATGAGAAGGGTTGAAAACACTATTTAAAACGTCGTCAAGTGGGTTGTTATTTAAAAGAGCACCTAATTTAGAACACATTGCAATTTTTTTTAGAATTTTGCGGTGCACAGTTTTTGAGTTATAGTCAAAAAAGTGCGACTTTCAAACCGTTTCGCCCCCTACGTTTCGACGTTGATTGACAGAAAAACTTGAAAAAATTTACAGAGACAGGAAGATTGGTAAATTTTGATGAAAATTATAGTCTCAAATAATTAAATTTCTGTGTGTTTAGGGGATGGGTGTGGGGAGAGTTAAAAAACATTTTTGACCTAAATGAGTGTCATTTGAAAAAGCACCTAATTTAAGAAACATTACAATTTTTTTTAGAATTTTGCAATGCGCAGTTTTTGTGTTATTATAAAAAAAATATTTTTAGTATGCAGTTACCCTTCCCTAAATTTTGGCACTTGATTGACAGAAAAACAAAATCAATTTTAAACCATTTACAAGCTGGTGTAATTAAATCTTTCTTGAGTTACCATAAACAGCTACGGATAAGATTAAACCTGAAGCAACATTTTTCGTATCATTTTTGATCAATATAGATGTGATTGTAATTTACTATTGACAATTACGATTAAACATTTATTTTGTTATTCGTGTATTGTCTGGCAATATAAAGACATTACAACACCACTTTTTGTCAATTATTTTTTATGTTGTCTTCTTTTACATTCTCGGAGCCCTTGGCGAGCGAATTGTATTCGCACTTGTCGGACTTTTTTATATAATTTTCAGTTAGTTTTGATATAGTTGGTTGACAGTTGCTTTTGGAATATTCAGTTAGACAGTTGAGTTTGAGTGATATCGGTGTGGGTGAGGATTTGATTTAGAATGGAGTTGGTTCAAGTTCGGGGAATATTGAGTTTGCTCGTTAGTTGGTTGGTAAGGGTAAGAAGGTGTGATTTGATCAGTGGAAGCAGGTAGTGGAATTACTTAAGGTCGTTCTAAATTAAGAATTTAAAAAAAAAATCGGTCTGGATTAAAAATCTATATAGGAAATGTTTCGGCAATTAAAGTAAAGAGTTAAAGAAAAAATTTCGGTCTAAAATGAATTTGCTTCTGTTAGAAGCATATGTAAACTGCGAGTAAAAATCAATTAATCGGTTGGCACAGTGACTATAGTCGGTCACCACATTTAGTTGTTGTGTCTTCAAATTTGGTTTTGAAGAAAAAGGGTAACCGAATTTGAGGTTATTGTGACAGGAAATTTTTGGATGTCACAAAATAGGTCGTAGTCACCGAATTTTTTTCTTCATCCTAGAATGCATTTTTGTATATAGACTGCTATAAGATGCTAGGAACTATATTTTAGCTTGCCTGAGCGGGACCATGGAGTGAGACGAAAAAAATATTATCAAAATAGATGTAATATT
>OY856186.1:154809500-154874500 GCA_963693315.1 Diogma glabrata
CAATTGTTCATTCAAGATTTATCAAATGGGTGCTTTATTTTTACACAAATAGTCGTTTTTATGTTTGTTTACAAAAGTAAAACAAGAAACAATAATGGAAAACATGGCAGCTACACACAAATTCCCTATTTTTGTCAGAAGACGCAACTTGGGTAATGTGTTACACACTTCTTCCTAGGTGTCACACAATTCCTAATTTTCGTTACTGTTAACACAAATAGGGAATCATGTAACAAAATTCCGTGTTTGTGTCGCGAAGTTAAAACGGTACACACTTTCGAAACCATACCTATTTTGTGACAGGTCTTGACACGTTTTAAGTATTTGTGTAGAAATTGCGTATAGACAAGTACCTACATTAGTTTGTTACATTAAAAAAATGTTTAATTTAATATCAACATTAGAAAAAAACCGTTTGATGTTTGTTGTTGTACCCGAAAAGTGGGTTACTAATAACGACACATTGTTTTGGCCAAAGCACCTGTTACGCTGGGAGGTGGAAAAGCTTAGGGCGGACCCAGATTCGTCTCCAGATACAAATTGGGTCTCCCAGAAGTGTTGTGTTAAATTAAAAAATATTAAAACGTTTGAAAATGGACTTGAGCTAGAAAAAAACTTTGTGGACTTTACGGACACAGAGGCAGAAGAAGAGTAAGTATTCATAATTATTCATATCCTGAGTCATAGGCGTCGACTCCACAGGGGGCACTATTATACGCGTAGGCTAACTCCAGAAGGGAAAAATATGTTTTAATTATTTTTTTTCCATTTATTATAGAAGTTTAAGTTAAAAAAATTTATGTTTATTTGTGTTTTTTAGGTTTTTGAAAACAAAAGCAGAGAATGAAGAAAAAAATAGGTTTAAAAAAAAGTCAGCAGCTCCATCAACAGTAGTAACATCGCAAGCATCATATGACAATTTATTCGCAATTTATGCCAGCAGTGCACCGCCAGTTAATATAGAAGATCTTGATATGCAAATAGAGCCCGTTAAAGAAGTGCCTCCGGCATTGGCACTTGCTCAGGCGCCGGCGCTGGTGCCGTTGACTCCAGTGGTACAAACAAATAACGAAGACGCGGCAGGGATAGATGTGCATCAATTCTTAAATGAAATTGTTGCACAAGTAATAGAACAAAGATGCCACGAAATGGAAATCCGTTTTGATAAACGATTTAAGGAGCTAGACTTACGAATTTCGCAAAACGGTCTCAAGCTAGATCAAATTTTAAAAACTCTGTCATCATCAGAACATCATATTCCCTCAGAAATTTCGGCGTCAGAAAATACAGTTGAAGTTGAAAAATTCATTGGTTTCAATTTCCCAATTACTGATGCAGATCAAGTTGTTGAATTAGAGTTCAAATTGTCCAGAGATGCTCAGTTTAAAAAATTATTGGTAAAATTTAACCATTTAAATTCTGCAGTTTATAAAATAATAATTTATTTTTAGACAAAAGAATTATGCAAATTCGGTGGAACTGGTAAAAATGAACAGGCCGATAAGGTCATATATTCCATTTTTGATTTTTTATTTAACCCTGAACTCTTAACAAAATTTACCTGGACTGGGGCTTCTAGGGGTAGCGAAAATCCGAAATTCTACGTCCACGCCGTGCTACCTGGGTAACGCTAACAGAATTAGGTTGGTGTAGTTGAGAGGGGCAGAGTAAATACTGCTTATACTCAATGATTCTGCACCATGGCGAGTCATTGGCGCCATAAAACCAATGCAACTCAAGCGTCTGTTCTCCATGTTAGGGGCGGCTTGGAGCGGGCGTCTGTCTTGGATCAAGCGGCTCGCTATATAAATGTGTAGAAAGCGTCTGTTCTCCATGTTAGGGGCGGCTTTCAGTGGGCGTCTGTCTTGGATCAAGCGGCTCGCTATATAAACGTGTAAAAAGGTTGTTTCTGGTGACCTTAAGATGCAGAACGAACCCATTCACGAAAATTTGGGTTGGGCGAAGGGCTAACACCCCATTTCCGTAAAAAAAATTATTGTCATGAATTCTGTACACAGGCCTCGGAATATCTCGGATTCATTATTGGAACGACCTCGGAAACTGTACCCGGACTACGATTTAAAAATGGGAACCTGGAACGTGCTTAGCCTCAGAAGACCAGGAGATCTCCTAAAACTCACTCAACAAGTCGAGAGCTACACACTGGATATAGTGGCATTACAAGAACTAAGATGGCCAGGCAGTGGAATCCATGAAACAGCGAAAGGATACACTCTGTATTATTGCGGTCATCAAAACGGAGGAGAATTTGGAGTTGGCTTTCTTATACACCGTCGCGTGAATCAGCATGTTATCGACTTCTGCCCAATTAATATGCGGCTATGCACACTGAGAATCCGCACGCAAAAATTCAATGTAACGATCGTCAATGTTCATGCACCTACTGAAGATAAAGCAGATGATATTAAAGACATGTTCTTCCTAGAACTCGAGGAAGTCATCAATAACATCCCGCGGCACGATATAAAAATCGTGGTAGGTGACTTTAATGCTCAAATCGGTAGGATTGCAGAACTTAAAACACATATCGGCCCTAACAGCTTGCATCATACCAGCAACAATAACGGTTTTCGCGCAGCCGAGCTGGCTATGATGTATGATCTAGTAATTTCCAGCACTTTCTTCCCTCACAAGAGAATTCACAAGGCAACTTGGAAATCAAATGACGGAAGAACGGAAAATCAAATCGATCACGTCATGATCTCTAAGAGACACTCTACAAGTATAACTGACGTTCGATCATACAGAGGTGCTGATATGGACACCGATCATATGCTTGTCATCTTTAAGTACAAGTGCAAGTTGTCATCCACATTTAACAGACAAGCAAAAAAGACCGTGCGCTGGAATGTCGAAGCATTTAAACATCCGGAAACGCTGAATAGATATCAGGAAATAATAACACAAAACATAGAAGAGCATGACATCTCTTCTGAGATGCCATTAAACATACAAGAAGAATGGCAAACGCTTCAATCAACCATTATAGCCGCAGCACAAACTACAATCGGAAAACGACCACCGAAATCACACAACGAATGGTTCGACGACGAGTGCCGCCAATCCGTTGAAAATAAACAAAAACTGCGAGAAAAATGGTTAACAAGGAACACCCGAAGCTCCCAAGCTGATTATCTATGCGCCAGGAAAGCCTCAGCAAAACTTCTACGTAAAAAGAAACGCGAACACATGAAGAGCTGCATCGAAAACATCAACCAACATGCGGCCAACGGAAATTCAAAAGAGTGCTTTGCCAATGCACGAAATCTGACCAAAGATTTCCACCCAAGATCTACAGCCATCAAAAATGTAAATAATGAACTTACAACAAGTGAACGTGATGTGCTGGCAGTGTGGCGATCCCACTTTCAAGACCTACTGAATAGGACGAACGAAGTTCATCCTATTCGAGCAATTGCTCCATCAACTGAAGAGATTTTTGTCCCTTACCCAGCAATAGAAGAAGTGGAAGCTGCCATTAAAAAACTGAAAAATGGCAAATCACCAGGTTTCGATGGAATTCCCGCAGAACTTCTGAAAAATGGAGGAGCAGCTCTGGTCTCACGTATATACGATCTGATTCTTGCAATCTGGGACCAAGAAGAACTACCTGATGAATGGAAAACAGCTCTCATTGTTCCGCTACATAAGAAAGGTGACCGTTTAAAGTGTGAAAATTATCGTGGCATCGCACTGTTGAACACTGCATATAAAATACTAGCTAATGTTGTACTTGCTCGACTCATCCCGTTCGCCGAATCTATCATCGGTGACTATCAGTGTGGTTTTCGTCCCAACCGCTCAACCACAGATCAATGTTTTACATTAAGGATGATTCTAGAAAAATGTTGGGAGTACAACATCAGCATTCACCAGCTCTACGTTGATTTCAGGCAAGCATATGATAGTATCATCCGCGACAACCTCTGGTCCGCACTCATATGCCTTGGTATCCCAGAGAAACTTGTTTCTCTGTGTAAACTCACAACATCGGGATCAAATTGTAGAATAGTAATCGAAGGGTCAGTTTCTGATCCTTTCGATATAACATCAGGTGTTCGACAAGGTGATGCACTCGCGCCCGTACTATTTAATTTGGCGCTGGAGTACGCGATAAGAAAAAGCCGAATTGAGACACAAAACTGCATATATAACAAATCTAGTCAAGTTCTTGGCTACGCAGATGATATTGTGCTTCTTGGACGTAGAACAAGCGATATTAAGGATAGTCTCTCTCAGCTTGAAAGAAATGCTAAACGGCTTGGATTATGCATCAACACCAGCAAAACTAAAGTGTTAACAACATCTAAGAACATACCTCCCGGAAATCTGGATACTGGCGACTATGAAGTGGAACGCGTGGAAAACTTCAAATACCTCGGGTCTGTAATAACATCGTCAAATGACATGCAGGCAGATATCAAAGCCCGTGTCTCTGCCGCATACAGAGTTTTCTACGCATACTCAAAACTTCTGCGATCAAAACATCTTTCGCGGTCGTGTAAACTCACACTTTACAAAGCATTGATACGACCTGTGCTTACATTTGGAAGTGAAAGCTGGACACTGACTTCCTCCGATTGTAGAATTGTATCAACATTCGAGAGGAAAGTCATACGAACAATTTATGGTCCATGTAAAGTTGCTGAAAATCAGTATAGAATCCGAATGAATCATGAAATCAGACAGCTTCTTGGAGGCTGCGATGTAATCGGATTCATTAAATCCAACCGGATTAGATGGTTTGGTCATGTAGAAAGGGCTCCATTGGAAAGAATGATAAAAAAAGCGTCCCAACAACAACCAGCTGGTGTTCGTCGAAGAGGAAGACCTAGACAACGCTGGCGTGATGACATCATCCAAGACCTTCGTGATATAGGATGTCGAAACTGGGGTCAACTGGTCATGGAACGAGATGACTGGAAGCTTATTGCACAGACGGCAAAATCCCTTCATGGGATGTAAACGCCAGAGAGAGAGAGAGAGGGGCTTCTAGGACTCAAGAAATTGTCAAGAGGAGTTTTCAGAAATTTGAATATATAATAGATTTGATATACGATGTTCTGTCACGGGCCGATTCACGCCATACAAAAACGAGGAATGAAAGCTTGATTCGTGACAAAGTTTTAAAACACACGAGCCAAAGACTTTCTCGTAAAAGGTAGGTGCATATTTCATAACAATACCAGCAAAACTGCCTATATTTTTTGATTTCAGGAAACATCAGAACAAAAACTCTGACAAAAACGACGAAAAAATGAAACAGCCGAGAGAACAATTGACTGAAGGCAACGCTGGCGAAGAAAATGTTCTACCAGCTGATAATTCAGAAAATATTTCTAATGAAGATAACGGCAAGCAGGTCACCGAAAATACACCGAGTAACCCGCCGAATGATCATAACATGGATACCTAGTTAATGACTGAATAAGTTTTTAAGTTTAAAACCAGAATATAAAATTTTATTTTTATTTTGTATACTTATTAAGAATAAATATTAAAGACGAATTCAGTAAATTAATTTTATTGAAATAAAAAATACATCATTAAAGTTTTGTTTCTAATGTGTGTAATAAAGGCATAAACACAGTTTGATTGTCCAAATAATCCAGTGCAAAAAGTTTACATTTAATATCCTTTATTTTATATAGTTTACTAACATTTTTTTCATTCTCGTTTGAAACAAATATATTTAGCCGAGACGATAGAAATGGATTTTCAAAAAAATCGCTTCTCTCTGATGTAAGACCAGTGCCATTGATAGAAAAATTGCCGTTTATATATTCAGCATAATTCATAGCAACGATTTCTTGTTTATTAGTTAAAAACCATCTGTTTAAATTTTCGCTTGATAAAACAAAACCATTGGCTAGGTTGATTTTTAGGTAATATCCTTCTGGCGTTCTTTTACTTCCAGAAATATGAGGGTATATTATGTCTGAATTTTGTAAGTATTGCGAGGAGCGTTGTGTTTGAAGTAAGGATATTTCAGTAATTCTTTTAGCAATTTGAGATAGCGGTAGGCTACCTCCACGTACAAGTTGTTTAATTTGAAACAAATAATTTTCAAACGGATACGCACTGAATGACGTTAAAGATCCAAATTTATTTACATCATTTACAACATGACATAAATTATGAACGTTACTGCTTATGGTATCTTTACCATATATACGATAATAATCTTTTACAAAGTCGCGAAATATTTGATGTGCAACATGGGTAAAATTCAAATATTCTTCACATGAACAGATGATAGTCGCGCATGATAATTTTAAAAAATGTGTGTAAACATCTTCGGGCAAAATATTTTTAAAAATAACTGGGCCCACGTAAAGCAAAACTGTTCGAAACTCAAGACCTTTCCAAAACTTTAAAACATCTAATGATCGTATTGATCTGTGAATTTCGGACGGTCTTCTTTTGTTAGTCTTCATTAATAAAGTGGATACTTTTTGTATCAAATTTGACGAAAATTTTGTTCTATAATTGTAACTTCCTGATACCCAAGCACTAAGTAAACGCTTCATTAGTCCAAGGTCCAGTAAATGTAAGGAATCCGCAATAGGAAAGTCCTCTATCATATTTATCGGAAGCTGTGTTAACACTGTAGCTTCTTTATGGTGATCGGAATCCACTTCTTGACGAAAACTTAAATCAGTTCGTAGAACGCAATCAATATTTGGAAAACTCATGCGATGTTTTTCAGTAAAATATTCACCAACTGTAGTACATTTGATGCAGCTGTTATAGCCATTGAAACCTGTGGTACCTAAATAAAATAAACAAAAATATTAGTTTATTTATATTCGACATTCAATTTTAAAAAATATCCACCTTTAATATACGTTCGAGCTGGCGTGTCGCAGATAAAACATTTAATTACAACACTTAAAAGTTGTCCATTAATATGTATCCCGTTTTTGATAACATCATTGGCTTCTTTGACAAAAGGGGTCAATAGTTCGGCAGCATTTGCCTTTTTTTCTCCTGAATATACACCAATTACTGAGACACCCTTTTCAGGAAATTCCGAGAGCATAAAAAGAATAGGCCAAAATTCAGTTTTATTGCTTTTGTGTAACGGCAAACCATCTATATTTATCATCAAAGAGATTGATGTTGGTTCCTTCAGATTAGAAAATAAATCTATCAGGCATTTTTTTAATCCATTATGCCAATAATGCCCAACACCCATGGGTACAATATCTACTGATTTAGGAGTCTTGAGAATAGTTCTACAATCATTAGGCAGATACTTGAAATTTTTATTAGTTTTAAGTAATTGGAGCAAAGTATTAGCAGCGCGATTAGAAATTTTAAAAGACAGAAACGATAAATTTTCAAAAATGTTGGTGTTACATTCTGATGTATCATATTTGTCATCTGCTGTAAAGATTTCATCATCGTCATCATCAATTGCAGCCTCAAATTCATTATCTTCTACTTGACAGTTAGCAGAGGAAGTATTGCCAAGGACTTCCGTACTAGGTTCATTATTTGAACAAGATGGTTGACAATCACTTATGGCACTACTCGAAGCACTACTACATAATAACTTTACATTTGATTGGTCCAAGTTTGATTCACTATGAGTTTGTTTTTTTAATTGAGCAAGAAACAATGAACTTAAGAGTTTTCCTACATTTTGAGTTTTATATTTTGTCGCAGAAGCATTTTGTTGCACCTGCTTTTTAACGGAATCATCTTTAGACGCAGCACTTACACTTTCAAACGAACACGAATTTAAATGCTTTATTTTGCGGTAGTATGATGAGGTTGTTCTAAAATTTCGAACACGTTTACTAGACGACGACATATTCGACATATTATAATAACGACACGTGCACAAAGAAAATCACACCTAACACAATTTATCCTGTGTGTAAGACACGATGTCTGTTGTGTTGATACAGGAAAATAATGGTGAAACTGTTCATAAATGTGCCACACGGAGCATACATGTGAGTCTTTAAAGAAATCGTGGGCAAAATTACTAATTTGTGTCACATGCTTATGCCCTTTGTTTTCTCAAAAACTCCATACCTACAATGTGTCACACCACACGTTCCTAAAATACGTATTTACGTCTTTGATCGTCACAGACACATCGCGGGAATTTGTTTAATACAATTCCTACTTCATGTTACTTCTCTATTTTTAATATGTAACAATACCTTGTGTGTGAATTCAATTCCTACATCGTGTAAAAGATCACACATTGCCTTTTTTGGGCCACATTGTGACGTCACTCAATATTTTGTGTGGTTTTTGACGCAAAATTAATGAAATGTGACTTAACAACGACGTCGCCAATGACACATTTCCCTTTTAGGAATAAAATGCTCACTGGGATGTATATAGGAACTATCTTCAGATAAGAACTTTCTCAAACATAACCCAACATTTCACTTCATTTCCTGCAATAGCGGGTCACTACACCTGACTTCGTCTAATGGTTTGTAATTTATAGTTTGACCAATGCTAGACTAAAGTTAAGACCACTAAAAAGTCTAATGTTAGGACCACTAGCAGAGCCAAACAGAAGGGTAAATACTTCACTGATGATCAATTGAATGTGATAATGACATGCGGAGTGAAGAAGATTTCTGTTAAGTAATTTCTCTATGTGAACGCATGCTCCCTTATCAAACCCTGTGTAAGAGGTAATAGTGTCAAATGACATTCCTATAACATCTTCAGTGACTTACCCAGTGGCGTAGCTAGCATGGGTAGCACCCGGGGCGGACATTGTGGTGTCACCCCAAAAATAAAAACTGTCAAGAATAATAAAAAACCGATAAACGTAATTTATAATTTTTTTTAATTAATACAAATGAGCATTATTATTATAAGCTCGCAAGTAATTTTTAACTAATTTTAATTTGCTGAAACTCCTCTCACACGAAGTCACTAATACGCAAATAGTCATAAATAACTTTAGTGCGACCGTAAGATTCGGAAGAAATTCTAAAAAATCCCATTCTACGATGAATTTCAAAAAGTCTAGGTACACCCAGTTAGAAACTGTAACATTGGCCGCTTTTAAATCCCTCCTCACCCTTTGTATCTCTATGAGGAGTTCTGTTGCCAATACCGCATCATAAAAACCAGTAAATTTTGATACCGATAATTTTAACTCTTCACTGTTCGCCAAAAGCTAAGTGTTTGTCTGCACAACCTCGAACAATGAAGCTAAATCTTGAACTGACTTCAGTCTAGTTCGGAGTTCAACACTGAATCGGCCAAGACATTCCAACATGTCCTTTTTAAGTTTAGCTCTCAGTGTCAGTCCAACATCAGGTGCAAACTCACCACCCGTTCGTTTTTTGCGTTTTTATGACGAATTCGGCTTTCCATTGGAATGTCATAGTCCGCCGATTTTTTCGCAGCAAGATCTATTGTCTCTTCTACAATGAGACTTCGTTATGAATTGACTCTATTTTTGTAGCTAATTGATCAATATTCAAGCCCGTGCTTTGCAATCCAATCTGAGCACAGATATTATTTCTCTTAGAATATCATTCCAAAACAAAAGATAGCAAAGAAACGAAAAATCACATGCTGCATTGTTAAGGTTCTGTGCAGCGCCTCTAGTGTCTACATTTTCTTGTTGATGACTTAACTTCTCAATTTCAGCCACAATCCCATCAAAGTTTACGGCCAATACTTTTACTGCAGCATAATGAGCACTCCAATGCGCTGTTAAGAGTATTTTAACAGTTGCTTAGTTGTGTTTAGCAAGTACTTCCCAGCGGCTAGTCGAAGCAGAAAAACATGTAAAAATGGCTTCCACTGACGAGTGTTGGCCGTATAAATTAATTGAATGATCTTTGCAGCCCACAAAAATTGCTTTGTTATTTTTTGCTTTAATAATAGCTTGCACTTCTCCATGTATACTACTCATAACAGCTGCATTATCATAACCTTTGGGAGCGACAATTCATAACATCTATACCATCATTTTCAAGATTTTTACACTGAAAAAAACATGTCCTATTTCCAATCGAAATGCAGTTGTCTCAACCTCACCGTGCGGGCAGATATGGCGAATCGAAATACGAGATTGATTCAACAACCGTACAATGATAAGCCGATGCAGTTGAGACAATCAGATGAAATATTTATGTGGAAATAAAATATAGTTCTATTAATCTCAAATACTTAAATTTTAAAATGAAAAATTCATGATATAAGGCCAAAGAAATATGTTTTCATGGAAATAGTTATTAACTTTATTCAACTACTGTTATATTGGATAGCACTTTATATTTTAATTACACCTCATTCTGTTATCAGGAAAATGTTACTGAGTACTGAGTAGTTGTCCCAATCACGGTGAAATTGTTTGTAAATATCTTTTCTTTGCATGAATAATAAACTGCTATCTTCGAGATGAGGTTATCATTACTTCAATTTTTTTTTCAGTGTAAGAATTTCATCGCTTAAATCAGCGGCTTTTTTCCACGTAAAGAAAAAAATCCAAGGAATACTTCCTTGATTTCCACTTTACTACCATCAATTTTCACATAACGAATCATTTCTGACATTTGATCAATATGTGAAATGTCAGGTGTGCTATCAAACATAATTCCAAAATATTTAACCGATTTAATTTCGTTGACAAGCTTAAACTTTACGTGGATCGCTAAAACATTTATGAACTCATTTTGTATATCTGGTGACAAATATGATACTTTTGGTGATTTACCATGCTCCAAATTCAAAATGTGTTCTTTTAACACTACATCATACTTTGACAATAGTTTGGTTAGTTCTAAGAAATTGCCTTTATTTGAAGAACTTTGTCCTTCATCATGTCCATGAAATGCTGGGTTTTGTTTAGATAAAAACAAAGTTTTATCCAATAATCTTGATAAAAGATGTTTCCACTTCTGTTTTTTATTGTATATTAATTGCAAGGCTGCGTCTCGTATCGTTTTATGAATTTTTAACCTCATTTCCAAAGTTTTCCACTTTTCAAAATTCTCCAGATGTTCATTTGAAGTTTCATGCTCGGCCACTTTGGGATTTAGTTTCCACCGCTTCTGATATCCAGTAGTAAATGTTGATTTTGTATTATTATTATTGGTGACAGCAAATACACGACAACAGAAGCAATACAGGACGCAAGTTATTGTTTACAGGAGAATAAACAATCCATGGCCGTAGAATTTTTTCACCATTATATTCATCATTTTATAAAACCATTCTTTAGAAAGATGGCGAACATCACCTTTTATGTCTAACCCGTGTCTAGATACAGTAACAAACGACCCTTCTCTATTTTAAAATGTTCACTTTCTTTTTTTATGATTTCAATGCGAACATTACCAAAGACGAGTATATTCCAATGTGATACATCTCTTAAGTCCTGAAGTGATTCACCCATGCAAATACTGTTTTCGATAGTAGCATTAGCGGCATTATCACTGTCATTTTCATTATTCCATTCTAATTCGTCATCATAGGTTATCATTATTAATTCTGTATTGTTGCTGTTACTTTCCGAAGATGAGCCAATATTCTCTGAAACATTCGTTGCATCAACGTGATAATCAGTTTCTTTTGATGAACCTTGGATATCATCGGGTTTTGTAACATATTTATAGATTTGGTCTTTCTCTGCTGGAACCAACTTTTTCTTTAAAAATTATGAACTCCTCGTGGCATATTTATTTTTTGGGATATTTGCTAAATGAAATCTAAAAAAATATTTTTAATTATAGTATAGGTATCAGCAAAGCATTAATTCTAAATATATTTGTAGGATACATAATAGGTACATAGTTCATAATAAGTACACTGTGTTAACGACTAAATACACCGCAAGAAAATTAATTTATTTAAATTTCCTTGTAACAACTTATATTAAATAATATTTGATAAAATGGAATATACAAATCATAGCCTAATATTATAAGGAACTATTTAAAAAAATATAAGTATGAAATCCTTAAAGATATTTTATATAAAGAATTGAAACCAAAATTAAATATCCAATTAGAATCATGCTCAATAATTTACAAAATTGAATGTGATTTTTGTGAAAAATTTTACATCGGGAAAACCGGAAAATGTTTTAAAGACTGATTTAAGGAATACCTGCCTAAGAAGAAAAATAAACAAAATTTTAAGTTTATTTTTGCAAACCATTTACATAGTTAATAACAATAGCTACACCACTTTTAAAAAAAAATTGAAGGCTTCACATTTATGTAGCCAAGGATCTTTAAAAGAATCACTTGATGAGTTTGAAATTTCCAAGGTATTTAAAACCCAACAAAATGTACTTTTAAATGATAAACTTTCATTTAATTCAAATATATAAATATATAAAACTGAAAACAAACAGTATGAGTATGTATCAACCTACAAAAATTTGCAAAACTGCAGTAATTGCATAACTGCCATTTTATTCCACAGTAATTATTTTTGTGTCCATTGAAAAACGATCTATTTCAATTTATTCTTTGAGTTTCAAGATAAAGGAAAAAAAATTATTTTGAGATCATTTACAAACACGGTAATTTGATTGTTTGTTAGTTTCCTTAGGTGTTTGCAATTAATTTGTTTGAAATGTAAAACATATATTAGGTAGTAAGGTTAAGCGGATATCTTAGAAATAATTTTGGAATAGAGACATTGTAACTCAAGGGTGCCACCCTATCGACAAAGGGTGCCACATTATCGACGTAAACCACTTTTCCTATACATTATTCAGCATATGTGTTTTCAGACCTGGTCATTAAATAATCATGCTTGCATACTAAATAATATATCGTAAAAAACGGTCAATATGGTATCTATAGGAATATTCAAAGCTATTGAGTAATTGTGGTGATGGGATTCAATGCTCAACATGTTGATTCGATTAATATTGTCAACATTTTATTTCACGTAATAACTCAAAAATTTTAAAAAGTAGAATAGATTCTTTTTGAACCAATAACACATTTATAGGACACATTTATAAGTTACCACAATTTATAAATTAAAATTATATGGATAACCTGGTTAAAATGGTTTCTAAGTGATTTATCATTGAAAACATTTTGATGGTTTGTTTAAGTTGTTTACGTTCGGGTGTCACCCCAAAACGGTTTCGAAGTGATTTATCGTTGAAAACATTGTGATGGTTTGTTTATGTTTTTTACGTTCGGGTGTCACCCCAAAACGGTTTCGAAGTGATTTATCGTTGAAAACATTGTGATGGTTTGTTTATGTTTTTTACGTTCAGGTGTCACCCCAAAACGGTTTCGAAGTGATTTATCATTGAAAACATTGTGATGGTTTGTTTAAGTTGCTTACGTTCGGGTGTCACCCCAAAACGGTTTCGAAGGGATTTATCGTTGAAAACATTGTGACGGTTTGTTTAAGTTTTTTACGTTCGGGTGTCACCCCAAAACGGGTGACACCCGGGGCGGACCGACCCCCGGCCCCCCCCTAGCTACGCCTCTGGACTTACCAGAGATTGAGTAAGTCAAAAGTGGCCTTGGCTTGACATTTCCCAGTGCAAGAGGAATTTTTGACTACGTCGTGATATTCATGACTCATGAGCGACCTCTAAATATCAATGTATTGTTTCAATATTTATGTCAATTTATTAAAATGACAAAAAAAAAAAAATTAGAGGAACTGCAATTCCGAAATCAAAAATTTTTTTTTCTCCATACAATGTTGGACCACTCTAATATATATATATACATATATATATATATATATATATATATATATATATATATATATATATATATATATATATATATATATATATATATATATATATAAATATATATATATATATATATATATATATATATATATATATATATATATATATATATATATATATATATATATATATATATATATATATATATATATATATATATATATATATATATATATATATATATATATATATATATATATATATATTTATATATATATATTTATATATATATATATATATATATATATATATATATATATATATATATATATATATATATATATATATATATATATAGGTCTATTTCATATTAAATTCAAGTAAAACGGGAAATTTTCACATGAGTGGTTTGGAATCTCAAATTTATCATATGTATTCTGTTTGTCATCGAAAAAAAAAATAAATGTATTTATTTTTTTCCCTTGAAAAACAGCATAAGTGTAAAAAAAATCAAATTTTGTCAAAAAAACATCTTTCGACTGGCCCCAAATAACTTGGGAATGGATAGCCCTAATTCCAAATTTTTTTTTTTAAACAAAAGTTAAAAGAAAAAAAATTATTCGTTTTTAATGATTTGTATCTCACTTAAATATTAGTTATAGAAATTAGTTATAGAAAAGTCGAGTTTTTTTTAATGGAAAATTTAATTTTGTCCACTTTTGCGGATGATATTTCTATAACTAATATTTGAGTGAGAACGAAACCAATATGGCCGCAAGTGAATATATTTCAAATTTGCTCTAATAAAAAAAAATTAATTAAATTTAAGTTATTTGTGATAAAGCGTGATTAAGTTGTAATATTGGTTCTTAAATTAAACATTAAAAGTTTAACTTAATATTGCTTAATAGTAGTGTTGAAAAATGATGAAAACAAGATCTCAAAATAAAATAGAAAATACATGTGACGATTGTGGTAATTTAATCAATGTTGATCAAGATATGGTGGTGTGCAAAAAATGCGATAAAATGTTTCATGTAAATTGCAAAAATATTCTCCCAGTAGAATTAGAAAAAATAAACTCAAATAATCTATGGATATGCTCTGAGGACTGTTATAATTTGGATAGTTCTAATCAATTTGCACGTCTTGAAAGTCTTTTCATAAACTTTCAAAAAATTATGATGGACGAGTTTGATTCACTTAAGAAACAAAATCAGGTTATTTTGAATGAAAATAAAGATCTGCGAAGCTTACTGTGTCAATCGGAAGGACAGTTAAATATTCTTCAAGAAAAGGTGAGTGTTCTTGAAAATAAAATTAACTCATTTGAACAACGTGAACTGGATTCTCATATGCTGATAAGTAATGTACCAGTTACTAAAGATGAAAATTTGAAGGGCATTGTAACAAAACTGTTAAATATTATTAAACCCAATTTTGATCCAGCACAAGTACTATCAGTCAAACGACTTACATCAAAAAAATCAACATCAAAGCATATCACACAAACTTCATTTATACATGTTGTTTGCATAAATTCGGAAACTCAGCGTTCAATTATGCGTTTAAAAAAGAAAATGAAGCGGCCAATATTTTTGAAAGAACTTGGCTTTGAGGGAGAAACTGAGGTAAATAAGATTTATTTAAACGATTTTCTTACAAAACCAATTTACAACTTAATGAAAGATGCTAGGAAATATAAAAAAGAAAACAATTTCAAATATCTATGGCGATTTGATGGGACTTTATTTCTTAAACAAAACGATGGAGAAGCTATATTAAAAATTCACTCACACAATGATATCTCCAAACTACAATTAATATCATCTGTTTAATGACATCATAAATAATTGTAAATTTAATTTTTTCTATATTACTTTCTAATTGAATATTATCAATAATTAACAAATTTTATAACATATACATACTTACTAAATTTACTTCTATTAAATACATTTATGAATTATTTAGATGATGTTGGTGAGGATAATAATTGCTATGATATTCTCAATATACAGTATGATACTGAAATCAATTCTAAACTATTTAAAAAAAATGATTTGGTTATTTTTTATGCGAATATAAGAAGTCTTAGAAGAAATTTTGTTAAATTAATTAATAAAATTGAAACATTCGATACTTTAGTTCACATTATTGCATTGAGTGAGATATGGGCTTATTCGGAAGAGAACGATAAATTTCAAATTAAAGATTATGTTCCGTATTTTTGCAATGATGATTCGTATAAAAGCGGTGGAACAGTTATATATGTTCATATTTCAATTCAATCAGATTTTATCGCTGCAGTTTGCGTTGATAATAATAGTTTTGTAAAAGTTCGTCTCTTAAAATTAAAGTTGGATATTATATCCATTTATAAAAAACACGATTCAAACGTACCCATTTTTATCAGTCAAATGGAAGGTCTAATTTCTTATGGTACTAAAATGATTGTGGTAGGAGATTTTAATATCAACCTTCTTAATGATGACTCTGAAGTTACGGATTATAAAAATTGCATGATTTCCAATGGATTTTCAATTGTAAATAAAATTTGCTCCAACTATGCAACAAGAATTGGAAATGGAGTTCGTACAATAATTGACCATGTTTGGACAAATACTTTTGATCATTCTTTTTCATTTAGTTTATTGGAAAAGGATCTGTCTGATCATAAAAACATTCTTTTAAGTATTAAAGTTAATGATGACTTAGAATCTAATGTTGTATTTGAAAAAACTATTTTGAATTATGAAGCAATTGAAATTTCTGGAGTGCTAGACAACATATATGAATATGACGATGTTTATAAATTTATACATTTTATTTCAAACCTGATTTCGGAAAATAAAATTACATACACTTATAGAAACAAAATGAACAGCAAACCATGGAATTCTAAAAAGATAAAAGAACTTAGGAAAATTAAAAATAAATTATATAAACAAAGTAAAAAATATCCAACCAGTCAGGTTTTTAAGGATGAACTCAAACACTACAAGACGTTGATTGAGAAGCAGAATTTAAATGATAAGACTGAATACTTTAAAAGTAAGTTTAAAGAAAATCGAAATAATCCATATAAGTTTTGGTCTCTTATCAAATCTCTCATAGTCAAAAACAAACCAACTAACAGGAATATTTCTCTTTTAATCAATAATGTTATGCTTCAAGATCAACAGCAAATATCAAATTGTTTTAATGAATATTTTTGTAATGTTGCAAAGGAAATTCATGGTGACATTCCAAAATTACCATATGAGTGCACTGTGCAATATGATATACGCATTCCTTTTAAATTAAGACTGGTGTCTATGGAAGATATTAAAAGGATTACAGCAGATCTTAACCAAAATGCTGCTGTGGGAGCTGACGGAATTTCAACTAAATTCTGTTCAAAATTTATTGATAAATTGGCACCAATTCTTACTGAACATGTTAACACTGTATTATTAACAGGGGAGTTTCCTGATTGTTTAAAAATTGCAAGAGTCTCACCTCTATACAAATCTCTAAGTACTCATTCTGTTTCAAGTTATAGACCAGTGTCAGTTCTTTCTAGTATATCTAAAATTTTTGAAACCGTTATATTGGAACAACTCAAGGAATTTTTAAAGGCGAATAACATTATTAATGAGAAGCAATTTGGCTTTACAGAACAAGCAAGTACGTTAGCAGCAGTAATGCACCTAATGAACTTTATCCAAGTTAAAAGAGATAATGGACTAGTTGTAATAATTTTATTTATCGATTTACGAAAGGCTTTTGATACAATTTTTCATAGAATTTTAATACATAAACTAGAAAGTATGGGTTTTAAAGGTGTAGAAATTAAGATATTTGAATCATACCTCAAAAACCGGAAACAATTTGTCCAATTAGGCAACACAAAATCAAACCTTGGAAATATAGAATGTGGCGTTCCACAAGGTTCTATTTTGGGTCCCACTTTATTTAATTTGTATGTCAATGATGCGTTTTTGATTGAAATGAAAGGAAATTTAACAATGTATGCTGACGATATGGCGGTGCTGTATTCTGGTCAAGATGTCACGGAATTATTAGCTGATGTAAGAATTGATATTTTTAACATATCTAAATGGTTATCCAAAAATAAACTGGCCATGAACCTGGATAAAACCAGTTACATTGTATTTGATAAGCGAATGAAGCAATCTATTCCATATGGGGACTTAGTATTTGAAAATAAAATCATACAACGAGTAGACTCTGCTAAATATCTCGGTTTAATTTTAGATGACAAATTATCTTGGGAACCTCACATTAAAAAGGTGAAGAAACAAATGGCAGCAACGCTGTTTTATATTCGGAGAATCAAAAATATTGTTCCTACCAATGCATTATGGCTAATCTATAATTCGAACATTTTATCTCATTTAATGTATCTAAATCCAATCTGGAGTGTGGCTGCTCAGGATAAAATACATGGAATTGAAGTTCTTCAAAATAAAACTATAAAGGCAATTAGAAACCTTCATTATCGTCACCCAACATATCAGTTGTACAATGAAAATCTTCTACCTTTTCATTTAATATCAGAATATGAAACCATTTTATTGATTTATAAAATTAAAAATGGATTAATAAAAAACGGATTTATTTTAAAACTGGGTAATGATCTACACAATTATAACACTAGGCAAAACACAAACTATTATGTAGACTTTAGAAATACTAATTTTGGTCAGAGAACGCTGATGTTTTATGGACTAGTTCTTTTCAATTCTCTTCCGAATGCTCTAAAAGTTATGGATAAAATAACCACCTTTAAACGTGATCTTAAAAAATTTTTATATAGAAAATATAACTAATATCTATAGCATTTTTATTCTATCATCATCTTACTCTACTTTTATTTTAAATATTATTACATATATTATTATTTATATAGTAACACCATATTTTATTTTATTTAATTTATTATTTTTTTTTTTTTTCTCTCATTGTTAAACATAGTTTTAAATTATTTTGGCTGTTTTGGTAATTAATTTATAAAATTTATTTGTAACGATCTACGCTTAAAAATTTAATTTTTCTGTAGATTTTCAATAAACTATAAATAAAAAAAAAAAAAAAAAAAAAAAAGATACAAATCATTAAAAATGAATTATTTTTTTTCTTTTAACTTTTGTTTAAAAAAAAAGATTTAGAATTAAAGCTATTCATTTCCAAGTTATTTGGGGCCAGTCGAAAGGTGTTTTTTTTGACAAAATTTGATTTATTTTACACTTATGCTGTTTTTCAAGGAAAAAAAATATACGTATATTTTTTTTTTTCGATGACAAACAGAATACATATGATAAATTTGAGATTTCAAACCACTCATGTGATCCAACTTGAATTTAATATGAATTAGACCGTCTAATTCATATTAAATTCAAGTAAAACGGGCAATTTTTACATGAGCGCTTTGGAATCTCAAATTTATCATATGTATTCTGTTTGTCATCGAAAAGAAAAATATACGTATTTTTTTTTTCCTTGAAAAACAGCATAAGTGTAAAAAAAATCAAATTTTGTCAAAAAAAACATCTTTCGACTGGCCCCAAATAACTTGGGAATGGATAGCCCTAATTCCAAATCTTTTTTTTTAAACGAAAGCTAAAAGAAAAAAAATTATTCATTTTTAATGATTTGTATCTCACTCAAATGTTTGTTATAGAAATATCATCCGCAAAAGTGGACAAAATTAAAGTTTCGACTAAAAAAAAATCGATTTTTCTATAACTAATTTCTATAACTAATATTTAAGTGAGATACAAATCATTAAAAACGAATAATTTTTTTTCTTTTAACTTTTGTTTAAAAAAAAAGATTTAGAATTAGAGCTATTCATTCCCAAGTTATTTGGGGCCAGTCGAAAGATGTTTTTTTTGGCAAAATTTGATTTTTTTTACACTTATGCTGTTTTTCAAGGAAAAAAAAAACACGTATATTTTTCTTTTCGATGACAAACAGAATACATATGATAAATTTGAGATTCCAAAGCGCTCATGTAAAAATTGCCCGTTTTACTTGAATTTAATATGAATTAGACGGTCTAATTCATATTAAATTCAAGTTGGATCACATGAGTGGTTTGAAATCTCAAATTTATCATATGTATTCTGTTTGTCATCGAAAAAAAAAAATATACGTATATTTTTTTTCCTTGAAAAACAGCATAAGTGTAAAATAAATCAAATTTTGTCAAAAAAAACACCTTTCGACTGGCCCCAAATAACTTGGGAATGAATAGCTTTAATTCTAAATCTTTTTTTTTAAACAAAAGTTAAAAGAAAAAAAATAATTCAGGGCCAGTTGAAAGATGTTTTTTTTGACAAAATTTGATTTTTTTTACACTTATGCTGTTTTTCAAGAAAAAAAAAAAATACGTATATTTTTTTTTTCGATGACAAACAGAATACATATGATAAATTTGAGATTCCAAACCACTCATGTGATCCAACTTGAATTTAATATGAATTAGACCTATATATATATATATATATATATATATATATATATATATATATATATATATATATATATATATATATATATATATATATATATATATATATATATATATATATATATATATATATAATTATATATATATATATATATATATATATATATATATATATATATATATATATATATATATATATATATATATATATATATATATATATATATATATATATATATATATATATATATATATATATATATATATATATATATATATATATATATATAGAATTTACTATAATCTTCTATATTATATATTATATAATATAGAATATAGAAGTAATGTTAAAAAACAAGAACCAAAATAAACTAGATGCCATTAAAGATGGTCCGTTTAGAATAGTTAAATTGGATGATAGTAATGCTCTAATTGAAAATCTCAATAGTAAAACAAAAAAACAGTCCATAAAAATATGTTATCGAAATTTTAAAATAAATAAAAATTATACTATATTTAAAGAAGCCTAGCTAGAAAATTAAGTATTACAATATTACGTAATATATATTCTAAAGTACGTTATATTATATGTTTTGCTACATTTTGTATAGAATTTAAATTAAAAAAAAAAAATGTTTAAACTTTTTTATAAAAATTGTAAAATTTTTTTTAAAATAAGGAGGATCGTGTTGTATATACGTTGTGCACCCCTACCTATTTAATATTGTATCATTAAACTTGTATGTATAATGTATAATGTATATATAGATTGATGATCGATCATCAGAAAAAATCAGAATTAAGATTATTAGTAGTAAGCATCTGATACGATAAATAGTTAAATATTAAATTGCAATGTCTAATAAATTTAATAAAAGTATAATTTAATTATTAAAATAAATTTAAATAAAATAATTGTTGTTGTTGAAGTATAAATTGAATAGTTTTTGTTAAGGATGCAACACATCATATATATCAAATAACATATATATATATATAACAATATATATATATATATATATATATATATATATATATATATATATATATATATATATATATATATATATATATATATATATATATATATATATATATATATATATATATATATATATATATATATATATATATATATATATATATATATATATATATATATATATATATATATATATATATATATATATATATATATATATAAATATATATATAATAAATTTATTTTTAATAAAAGAAACACTTGTTTGTATTCCGCAAATTAATTTTTGTTTCTAACTTTATTTATTTTAAATAAAATTAAAATTAAAATTAAAAACAGCTCAAAACAGCTCAAAACTTAAAAACAGGTTTTTACACCATTTTCAAGAGCTTCAAAATTGTTACAAAGAAAAAATAATACAACATGTCATTTATATACAAATAAAATTAAATTAAAAATGAAACTAGATCAAAAATGAATACAAGACAATTTTTAAATTTAAATAATAGTAAATTCAAAGAGCTGACATTTTTTAAAACTATTGTTTATCCATTAAATATTAAAATTAATATATGAAATAATGACTGCATCTTGGTATCTAACAAAAGGAAATCACAACACAATTTAGAATTTTCTGAAAACAAGTAAAATTTTGTGTTAAAGAAACAAATCTGGGTTGGTTAAGGGCGAATAAATGACATCTGGGTGGTTATTTTGTAGCGTTATCTCACTAGGTGAGATAAATAGTGAGATAAAAAAAATTATGTTTAAATGATTTCTTTTATCTAATACAATCGATCAAAGACAAATATTTTATCTCACTTTTTATAACGCTACAAAATAACCACCCTGTTTGTAAATTTAATAAACTTTTATTTAAATAAAGAGCTTTACGAATTTCAAACGATTCAAGACTATCAAGTTTGGGACCTTTAGTTTCAACATGATGAATTTTTAGATTTTCGTTATTAAGAAAACAGCTATTATGGTTTTCGTTAATTAAATGGTTAGAAAAAGTTGAACTTGTATGTCCCAATCTTAATGCCCTAAAATGTTCTGAGCATCGCTGCTTGAAATTACGACCAGTTTGACCTATATATATAGCATTACAATCTTCACAACTAAGTTGGTAGACACCAGATTTCAAAATTAAATTTCGATTAGGTTTGTTGTTAACTAATAAATTATGTAAGTTGAAATTGTTGTAAAATGCACAGCTTAAATTTGTATATTTAGATAATGTATTACCTAGTCTCTGACTTAAGTTACCCGAATAATGAATTTTGCGCCAATGTTTAGTATCTTGTAATGAATTTGGATAAATCAATTTGTAAGCAATACGTTTTAACTTTCGTTGAAGGATTTTGTGAACTAATTTTGATTCGAAAACGTTGTTTTTAGCAATTAATAAAATTAAATTTAGTTCTTTTTGAAAATTTTGGTCAGAAACTGGTGTTTTAACAAGTCTCTCGACGAGTGAAAAGATTGCGGCATTTTTTGCATTAAAAGAATGATTTGATGAAGAATGTATTAAAATATCAGTACATGTAGGCTTACGATATATGTCAAATTCAAAATTAGTTGTAATATGTTTAATTTGAATATCTAGAAAATTTAAAGTTTTATCAATTTCCTTTTCAATGGTAAATTTAATTGAAGGATGTTTTCCATTAAGTAAAATAAGAAAATTGTCTAACTGTCTTTCTATACCGGTCCAAAGGCAAAGAATATCGTCTACGTATCTATACCAAAATAAAAGATTACTAGCTTCTTGTAAGTTAGCATCTAGGAATTGATGTTCAAACCAATCCATAAAAATTTCGGAAAGTAAGGGTGATAAAGGCGAACCCATAGGGAGTCCGTCAGTGAATTTAAAAAATTGGTTTTCGAAAGTGAAATAATTTTGTTCCACGCAAGTCCTATATATAAGGATTAACTCATCTCTAGTATCAGCAGATAATACATTTACGTTTATAATTTGAATTACAATATCATTTAGTATATTTAATGGAATAGAAGTAAACAAACTTGATACGTCAAACGATATTAATTTAGAATTTAGAGGAACTACAACATTTTTAATTTTATTAATGAGATCTAAAGAATTTTTAACTGAATATTTGGAAACAAAACCAGTTTTTTCAATGAAAATATTTTGAAACTTTTTGCAAAGTTTGTAGGCAGGAGCACTACAATATGAAACGATTGGCCTAATTGGTATATTTGGTTTGAGCAATTTTGGTAGTCCGTAAGGGACAGGTGCAAACGGATTCATTTGTTTAAATTGAAATGCTGTCGAAGGTGGTATCAAATTAGTACATGAAGAAAGACAATTTGTAACAGGTAGTTTAAATTTATTTGTAGGGTCGGTTCGAAGAATTTCAGCATTGCTATCAAATAAGAAGTCATTAATTTTTTGGATATATAAAAATTTAGGTAAAATTGTGATGGTATTTCCCTTATCAGATTTACAAAGAATACAGTCATTTAAAAGAAGTTTGGATTTGATAGTTTTAACTAAATTTAAATTTTTAGAATCTAAATGGCTTATACTTAAATTTTGGTTTTTTTCACATCTAATTTCTTCGGCACAAATAGCTTTTAGGTTGTTTTTGTTAATGGAACAGCTAAAACTTCCAGATAAAGCGACTTCCACATCAACAGCCACTTTAAATAAATTGTCGGAAACATTAGTGTTAACTGGTGCAAACTTCAGTCCTTTATTCAACAAATTTGTTTCTTCTATTGTAAAATTAATAGTTGATAAATTTTCAATTTTTTTAAAAAACTCATGAGATGTTTCTTGTGGAATTGTTTCAGGAAAATTAATGATCAAAAGTTGTTCCAACTTCTTTTTTCGTAGTAAATATTGTTGATGTGCAATTTCATTTACTTCATTTCTTAAATAAATATCAATTACATGAAATTCTGTAGGATGTAATCTATACAACATTTCATTATGTGCAACTTTTAGGTGTGTTGAAATATTGTTCCGTGTAGCATATAAGTAATTTATTTCAGCCTGGAGCCACGCTGCTTGTCCTATGTGAATAGCTTTCAATGCACGATCATTTTTAATTGGGGTATAAATTTGAATATAGTTTGGTATAATTTTGAATTTTTTACAGCGTGTATTAAACCATAAATGATTGTTGGTAAGTTATATATATATATATATATATATATATATATATATATATATATATATATATATATATATACATATATATATATATATATATATATATATATATATATATATATATATATATATATATATACATATATATATATATATATATATATATATATATATATATATATCTGTAGGTGGGAGGTAAACTACACCAAGTCACAATTTTAAAATTTTACAGGAAAGCCAAAAAACTGTTTGAAAATGGACTATTTACTATGGACTTGGACTATTTAAAACTGTTTTCGTCTCGAAAACTACACTAGTTAGGACTCAGTGCGATTAACCTCTCGGTAGAGAACAAAATCCTGATTCTAACAGTATAAAAAAACGTATTTTGAAAAAATTGGACTTGGTGTAGTTTACTTCCCACCTACAGATATATATATATATATATATATATATATATATATATATATATATATATATATATATATATATATATATATATATATATATATATATATACATATATATATATATATATATATATATATATATATATATATATATATATATATATATATATATATATATATATATATATATATATATATATATATATATATATATATATCAGTGGCGGATTAAGACTTCAGGGGCCCTGGTGCGGGTAAATTTTCGGGGCCCTTTATCCTCAATTTCCGAAATTGATTACTAAATAAAACGGTCCTCAGCTTCGAAAAAAACCCTAGTAAATTAAAGTATTTTCAAAAATTCATTTTTGATGGCTAAAAAACAGAACTGATTTTTTTAAGATTCAAAACTGCATGTCTGAAATCAGAACAGGAAAAACGATAACAATTACACCCTTAAAAAATCTCTGAAATAGAGTATATACAATGTGTATCATGAATTGATTCTCTAGTTCAAACGATACTCTTGCAGCAGTTTTTAACTATGGGTTCCATTGTTTTTTCAGATTCTCAAATAAATAATTCCAAATAAAATTTTCGATTTCTCTATTTTGCAATCTAAAAGCAATAATCTATTCGAATATATTAAATAAAGATATATAATTTATAAAGAAAATAAATAAAAAACAAAAGTTTTAATTCCGAACTTCCGAGAGTGATGAAACTCTGTGCTCGAATCACAATGGCAACTTTCTTGGAGCTCTTGAACTTTTGGCTAAATTTGATCCTTTCTTAAGAGAGCATAGTGATAAATTTGGCAACAAAGGAAAAGGTATGCGACATCTGAAGCAAACTTAATGAAATGATAAAAGTGATTGTTATTGGGATATTTTTATGAAGAACGTCGTACCTCTCAAGCACAATATGTGACGAATTTATTACCACCATGGGGCAAGAAATCAAAAATCGTATTGCAGCCGACGTCATTGACGCAGTTTATTATTCGATTAGTGTTGACTCCACTCTGGATGTAAGTCATTCGGATTAATTGGCTTTTTGCATTCGATATGTAAAAAATGGTAAAATCAATGAACGATTAGTTGCTTTTATTCCAATTGAGGGTCAAACATAAGAGTATCTTTTTGGCATCGTTTAAAAATTCCTCGAAGAAAACAAAATTGACATACAAAATTGCAGAGACAGTCATATGACAACGCAAACAATGTGGCCGTAATTAGTGGTGGTTTTCAAGCGTTGATTCGATTGTTGTAAGGATTGTTGTAAAGATTGTTTGTAAAGATTGTTGATTATTTTTTTTATTTCTATTAAATTAGGCTCGATGTCAATACTGTTACCGTTACCGTTCCCAGCTGAACGATTACTTTTGAAAATGAAAGTAATCAATAACATATTTACATCGAGAGTAGCGCTTCCAAAATTTCCGTTTTGCCAATACTGACAAAGTTTCTCACGTTACCGGTGTAGTACCGATACTCTAGAAAATAGAATAACTAAAACACTTTTTTTAGAAAAGTTATTGAAATAAATACAAACAAAATATTTAAATTAGACTTTAGTCAGATTTATTTTATTTCAATTAGTAAAAAGAATACTTTTAATTATTATTTTCAATAAAAAAACACACAAACAATTTTATAAAGATTAGTGTTGCAATAAACTTTTAATAGAATTTTAATAAATATTCTTCTATCTATCTTCTTCTATCTTCTATCTTCTTCTATATAAATAAAATGTAAATGTTCGCTTGTTCAAAATAGGTAATCTCCTTAAGTACTGGATCGATTCCTTTGAAATTTTGACGATTAGTTGCATTTCAATAAAGGAGGGGTTTTACATGATTTTTTTTAGCTGTATATGTTTCATAACATAGGCTGTCAACAAGTACAAGTTTTTCACCTGTTGTATTCTCAATTAACTCAATGTTATGGTCGAGCTTCACTTCATGCTTAATTTGATCGATTAGTTTTGTATGGTGATCAGTTAATAGATTATTTTGTGTCGTCTTTTCGGTAGGACCGTCCTCCTTTGGAGCAAGAAGGTCCTCCGTCCTCATTTACTATAAAGATGTCCTCTTTATTCGTTTTATTTATTTTATCAATGAATTTTATTTTTAAATTAAAACATGCTTCTCTGTCGGAAGAGTAAAACGTCGTATTGCTTTCGTGTTTAATGAATTTTATTTTCTCACAAATTTGCAATGCTCATTGCTCGCTCGCATTGTAATCTTTTGATCGAAAATAAACTAGTTCATTAAACATCTCAACAATAAAGTACTATTATACAGTTAGTTTCTTAGGTGCCTTTGCGTGTCAAAACATAGATGCAATGAAAAATACTGGAAAATATGGTCGAAAATTCACTGAGTTTCATTCTTATAGAAAACTCACAAATGCAACAAAAATTAAACGAGATTGGCTAATCTATTCACCGTCAGCCGAAGCAGTTTTTTGTTTTGTATGCCGTTTATTTGGTGATTTGAATGGAAAATCGCAAGCATTTTCATTAAAAAGATTCAATAATTGGAATAATTCATCACATTTCGAAGCATGAAGAGTCTAAGTATCACATGACCAATAGTTTTTCATATAAAAATGAACTTAAGTCGCAATTAGACTATTGCAGAACTCTGCAATATTTCTGCAATAGTCGCGCAATGGTATAGTGTGTAAAATATTCATTGCAGAAAAGTTTGGCAATGAACTCATTGCAAAACATTGCAATGAGTCATTGCAACGTTTTGCCATGAGTTCATTGCCAAACTTTTCTGCAATGAATATTTTATACACTTCCATTGCAGAAATATTGCAGAGTTCTGCAATAGTCTGATTGCGGCTTTACTTTCGAGAAATCTTTTAATAATACAACTAAAATTGCATCACGAGGACTTGCTTTTCGTGGTCACGATGAAATTTTAGGATCAAAACACAATGGAAACTTTCTTGGATCTCTTGAATTATTGGCTAAATTTGATCCCTTTTTACAAGAACATATTTCTCGTTTTGGCAATAAAGGAAAAGGTACACTCTTTTCATGTAACATTGACAAATTATTTTTTTTTATTATTCGGAATATTTTTAGGAAAAGCATCGTATCTTTCAAGCACAATTTGTGAAGAATTCATCTCTATCATGGCAAAACATGTTAAAAATCACATTGTTTCGGAAATTATAGAGTCTCGATATTATTCGTTTAGTGTCGATTCCACTCAGGATGTGAGCCATACAGACCAGTTGTCTTTTTGTGTTCGATATGTTAAAAGTAATACCATTTGTGAATGATTTATTTCATTTATTGAATCGAAGGTCTCGGTCGAAGGTCACATCGAATTATCTTTTTGACATCATTATGAAATTCCACTTTGAAAACGAAATAAACATTGATAATTGTAGAGGCCAGTCATATGACAACGCTTACAATATGGCAGGTATTTATGGTGGCCTACAAAGATTGATTCGTCAAACAAATGAAACAGAAATTTTTGTCCCTTGCTCTGCTCATTCATTAAATTTAGTCGGTAAATATAGTGTTTCTGGCAATACTGCTGCAACTAAGTTTTTTGATATGGTTGAAAAACTTTATGGATTTTTCGTATATTCCCCTTTTCGATGGAATCGATTATAATGAAGATTTCCGAAGAACAATTAACCGAAAATAGCGAATACATGTTAAAGAGAGCAACTGGAACAAGATGGTCAGCTAGATAAGAATCAGTTCACATTCTTGTTATTTAAAAGTGTTGCATGTTTTAAAATCTTTCCTACATAAGGAAACCTTCAGTGACGATAACAAAGCGGTGGTTTGATAAAAAAAAACAGGTTTGATAAACAAATCAAACAGGTTTGATAAAAAAACTATGTCAATTCGAAAATATTTTGATGCTTGTCCTCTGGAAAATTGTACTAACCAAGTTTAATTTTGTGAATCGAGCATTACAAAAATCTAATTCAACTGTCTCGGTGAGAAAAAACTGTTTGATTTAATGGTTACAGATTTGGAAAATAAAGATTACAACAAAATTTTTGATGATGCCTGTCAGCTTTTAAGATCTGTTTCATCTAATATTCAAACCGCAAATAATATTCAAACTTGCTCAACGTCACAAACACTTTGTCTAGAGGAACAAAAAGACCACCTTGAAAAATCGTTGTTCAAGCCAATTATAACGGCTTTTCTTTTCAATCTGAGAGAGCGTGCTAAAGGTTATGAAGATCTAGATAGTACTCGTTTTTGATACATCTAAATTCAATGAGTGATGAAGAGATTGCTAATTCTTGCAGAACAATAACCGCAAAATACCCAAAAGATCTCAATGCAAATCAATTGATTGACGAATGTCAATTCGCCAAAAATTATTTCACATTTGATAATTTAAATTATGAATCGATGTACAAAACAATGTTCAATAATAATCTTTCCACCACTTTTCCGAATATCGATATTTTTTTACGAATGTTTTTATGCATGTTTGTCGATCATGTTTGTCGAACATAACAAACGATCATTTTCAAAACTGAAGTTAATCAAAAGTTATTTGCGTAATACTATGAGTAATGATCGTTTGAACGATTTATCCATTCTTTCTATTGACAATGAAATTTTGGACGAAATTAAATTCGATGAAATTATAGACACTTAAATACAGAAAAAATGTAATTTTAATGCCTGAAAATAAATATATTTCAAACTTGTCTGGTTTTAGTTTCTTTTTTGCTTGGGGCCCCTGAATCGCGGGGCCCTGGTGCGGTTGCCTTAAAACTTGTATGATAATCCGCCACTGATATATATATATATATATATATATATATATATATATATATATATATATATATATATATATATATATATATATATATATATATATATATATATATATATATATATATATATATTAGGGTGTTCCTTAATTTTCAATTTCAAAATATTTTTGGTCTCACCCCTTAAATCGATGTGTATACATATAAAAATGAACGGCAAGAAATTTTAAGTCAATCAAATAAAGTTAACCCGTTCCGACTTGAAGTTGAACTTTGGCTTAAGAGTCATTCTATATGAAACCATCGAAAAATAAGAAAAATTGTTACTGCACCGTTTTAGATTTTACTCAAACTTTGTGAAAATGTTCTTTAGGGTTCAAAAAATCAAAATCCACAAGGATTTGATTTTCGCACGCGCGTCTAGTCCACACAAAATAAAGCACTTGAAAAGTCGTATTTTTGTGTTTTGCGGTTTTAGCTGTAAAACTTTTTCTAATAAAGATATTGATTCGATCAATGGGGCATTATAAAGCTGAAAGATGGAAGTTTCTTAAACAAAAAAATTAAATCCTTGTGGATTTTGATTTTTTGAACCTTAAAGAACATTTCCACAAAGTTTGAGTAACATCTAAAACAGTGCAGCAACAATTTTTCTTTTTTTTCGATGATTTCATATAGTATAACTCTTAAGCCAAAGTTCAACTTCAAGTCGGCCTGGGTTAACTGTACTTGATTGACTTAAAATTTCTTGCAGTTCATTTTTATATGTATACACACCGATTTAGGGGGTGAGACCAAAAATATTTTGAAATTGAAAATTAAGGAACATCCTAATATATATATATATATATATATATATATATATATATATATATATATATATATATATATATATATATTCATTAAGTTAATAAAAAGAAGTAATTATGAACAAATTTATAGTGCATATTTATTTTCATACTTTTAAATTCACGTTACTACAAACATATTCAAAAATCACATTGTGTATTTCAATTAAATAAAATCATTAATTCATTTTATGTAAAGAAAAATAAAATTCATAGAGGTAATGTTAAAAATTGCACATAGGTACCCACTTTTGAAAATAAATTATCAAAAAAATCTACTGATGGTTTAAATCAACTCGGTGCTGTTTCAAAAAAATCGGTAATTTTCGTTTGTACCGTTTTATTAATAATGTTTTCCTCCAAAAAGTTTTCTAAATCACCAAGAATGTTGTACACTTTTTCTCCATTTGGTTGGGCTTCGGCAAATCGACGAAAATCCACTATGCACTTACGAACGGTTTCAACTTAAGGTACCTGGACTGGGGCATCATCTTCATCCTCTTGATCACTATCTTCATTTTTTTCTACAGTTGTAGATTTTACCAAGTCACAAATTTCGCGATCACTTAGAAGCGGCGTGGTATCAATATTATTATCCACACTCAGGTAATCTTCGACCATGATATTTTGAGGTAAATTTGTAAGCACAGAAATACGATCAAAAATATTATGCACGTCATCGTTTACATTAGTGTCACAAATTATCTGCGGCTGATCGTCGTCGGAAGGTGTTTTTATTGTAAACCCAGAATGGCGAAAGCAATTTTCTATAGTTACAGGTGTAACAAGTTTCCATGCTGCGAGACGTAACATGTACAAAGCATCTAAAACTGTTACCTGTTTCATATCTTCCTTAAGCTCAATACTTGCTAGATATTTTTGGAGAAGTTTTTTTTTGTAAAACACTTTTAAATTCTTAATGATTCCTTGATCACAAGGCTGTAATACACTGGTAGTATTTGGAGGCAGAAAAATTAATTTGGTGCTTTCTAGCTGGATGTTTGGATGTGCTGGACAATTGTCTACAATTAAAACTACCTTTCTCTTTTCCTTCAAAAATGTTTTATCTAAAGATTTCAACCAACCTGAAAATAAGTCAGTTGTCATCCAGGCTTTTTTATTTGCCGTGTATTGAAGTGGTAGATTTTTGACGTTTTTAAAACATCTAGGATTTTTAGACTTTCCGATAACAAAAAGTGGAAGTTTTTCTGTTCCGTCGGAATTACAACCAACAAGCACTGTCAGACGTTCCTTTGATTTTTTACCACCAGAACAAGTTTCTCCCTTAAATGTTAAAGTTTTGTCCGGCATACACCGAAAAAATAAACCGAATTCATCCGCATTAAAAATATTTTTTTTGTCGTAATCCTTCAGAATTTTAAGTAAAGTTGAAGATATCCAATCGGATGTCATATCCGCTGATACTTGTGTCGCCTCTCCACTAATACATTTAAACACAATTCCGTGTCTCGTTTTGAAACGCTCTAGCCATCCAGGATTAGATTTAAAGGCAATTCCCATTTTTATGGCTATTTTATCAGCCTTTTCCATTAATAGAGGTCCAGAAATAGGAGCATTTTGAGATCGGGCTTGCTTAAACCAAAGTAGCAATCCAGAATCTAAATCTTCATGTTTTGGTAAGCTCAAACGTTTCCGACTTCCTTCGAAATCACCCGTTTCATACGCAGATTGAATTTTTAATCGATTTTTTATAATGGTTGATAAAGTAGAATTTGGAATCCCAAATTCTTTACAAATTTCTGTTTTTGATCGACCGCCCCGATCCACATTTTCCAGAATTTCAATTTTTTTTTAACCGTTAAAGCGTTTTGTTTTTTACTTCCACTAGCCATGCTAATGTTTATCAATAACTGAAGAAGCAAAAATATTAACAACAATAGCTACAATAAAAAGAATTTTATATCTCACTCACCAAAACCAAAAGTAACATACCTCAAATGACTCCAATAAATTCTATTTTAAGATTTCAAACGGAAAAAATTTTACGATTAACGACAACTATTACTCATTACTAGAAAACAATACAAACTAAAACACTTTCTCTCTAACAAAACAAAATTTAATTTGAATGAATTTAATTTCGGGGAATTCCTTAAAACTGAACGATATGTCTACATACAGTAGTAAACATAGAAAAAAGATTCAGTTTAGGTTTTTAAAATCGTGTTTTACAAAAACAACAACTGCACGAGAATTATACGCATAAGGATACAAAAAACTAATCCAAAACGAAAACAAATGTCTATACATAGTCTATACCACACATGGCCAAACCGCGGCTCGCGAGCCGCATGCGGCTCTTTAAAAGAATAAATGCGGCTCTCGAAAAGAAATGAAAAAATTAAACAATATTTAATAATTCATAAAAATTGTAACAAAATTAGAAATAATACATATAATTTATAATGCTGTTTAATATAATATGAAAATATAACAAGTAAAATAAAATATTTAAAATAATAATATAATATGATTTAATGCAATCATATTATTATATTTAGGTCCGTCCTGTCGAAGTTACTACCATTGGAGTTTTTTGCGACTTTGTTTTAGTTTGATACTACTTTACTTCGCGAATCAAGATTAAGTATAATCCGCTGTTATAAATAAATTTAACTAATTTTATTATTTAAGGTTATACGTTTAACATATTCTAGTGGACTAAAAATAAAATCACCTGTATTCGTTTCAAATTAATGCACAAAAATCTTTCTCAAAATCAAAAGTCTTTCCTTTTGGATTCGTTTGTTTTTCTATGATTATCTTTTTCTGCAATTTTTTTATAAACAATATTTTTGATATTTTATCTTTAGGCAATTTGCCGACGTTAAATTTAATGTATCCTTTAATATTCCAATTAAAAAATGAATAAGTTCATAATTAAATAGAATTAAAAACACGTGCAAATCCGACATATACTACCTCAACCGCTTCTACATCTACGACAGTAAGATATTACACTAAACCAAAAACGAAATTAAAAACTTAAGGAAATTGCAAGAAAAAAACGGTGATTTCATCTCTTGTAGCGAAATATAATATTTTGCGTGTTTTTTATGAATACTCCGTTTTTTAATTTAACTGCTAAATATGTCAGACCACAACAGCAATGGAACAGGTGGTTAAAATGCTGGATCTTTTAAATACCAAATTGCACAGATTAATTAGCAATGTTCCAGTATCACGTCATACCACTGAGCGACGTATTACGGAAATAAGTAAAGATATTAAACAGCGGCTACAAGTAGATGTAAAAAATTGTGTAGCTTTCAGCTTAGCCTTTGACGAATCAATCAATATACAAGATACCCCCCAGTTAGCTGTATTTATCCGATACGATTCCGAATCTTTAATTGTAAAGGAAGAACTATTGGATTTGGTAGCACTTAAAAATACTACTCGTGGTATTGATACTAAGAGTGCCCTTGATAATATATTGTCAGATACAGATATTCCACTGAATAATTTGGTAAGTGTAGCAACTGACGGAGCACCTGCAATGTTAGGAAAAAATGTAGGCCTTATTGGTCTATTAAAAAATGATCCAAGAATACCCGAATTCTGGCACTTCATTGCATTGTTCATCGTGAACATTTAGTTGCAAAATATTTTAAATACGAAAACGTAATGAAAACTGTGCTACAAATTGTGAACTATATTCGGACGAATTCAAAAACCCATCGCCAATTCAAGAACTTTATCGAAGCACTGGACTTTGAAGATCATTGTCAAGATATAACATTTTACTGCCTTGTGCGATGGTTATCCACCTATAATGTTCTAAGCCGATTTGTTGATTTAATGGAACCTATCAGAAATTTCCTCAAAGAAAAAGAAAAACACTATCTGGAATTAAAGGATGATGAATGGATTAATAACTGTATGTTTTTGACTGATATAATGGAGCATCTGCAATCCCTCAACCTAGCTTTACAAGGAAAAGATAAAGTTATTGCTGATCTTATTCAAACGATTCTGAGTTTTATTAAAAAAATTCATCTTTTTCAACGAGATTTAACAACAAAAGTGTTCAACCACTTTCCTCGTCTGACAGACTCTCTAAAATTAATGATAACAAACTGAGTGAATACGACAGTAAATTAGCAGAATTATTAAAAGACTTTCACTTGCGATTTAATGATCTGAATAATTTAAATATTTCTCTTAATTTACTTGTAAATCCATTCGAAATTAACATTATTAATGAGGGCTTATCGATTCCTTGTTATATTTTGCATGACAGTGCCTCAGGAGAAATGGAATTACTAGAGCTACAGGAAGATCACATTCTTAAAATGCATCACAAAGCCACACAATCTCCAAATGAGTTTTGGAAACTAGTGTCTCAATCAAAGTACCCCAATTTGAAAAAAGCTGCTGCCAGATTACTGTCCATATTCGGTACAACATATTGTTGTGAATCACTTTCTTCAACAATGAAGTTTATAAAATCAAACCACCGTTCACAACTTACAGATAAGCATTTAACGGAATTAATTCGTACTGCGCTAACAAACTATGAACCAGATTTCAAAAAATTCACGGCCAATTTACAAACAAACATGCCATCTACCAGCAGGCATGTCATGTAACAAACTTTAAATATGTATTTGTATGTATTTATAACTATAAGTACATAATTGTTTTTTCAATAAAATAAATATTTCCAAACAACTGATACTTTTGAAAAAAAAATTTTTTTGTGGCTCTCGAAACGAGAGATTATTGTACTGCGGCTCAACGTGTAGTGAAGCTTGGCCACCTCTGGTCTATACATTATATTTTTGTTGATTTTGACTAATCCCAAAAAATATATGTAGATTTACATGTACATTATATGTATATACATATCACATAAGTATGTGTTACGAAAACACAGGTGTTCAATAATAAATTTCGTGTTAAGCGAATATTTCTGTTCGAAGTTTATATAAAGGGTCTAAAAAATTTATTCGCGTTAAAAGAAAATCCGTGTTAATGACTTCGTCTTAAGCGAACAGTTTCATACTAAAATAATATGAAAAAACTGGGGACTAAAAAAAAGTTCTTGTTATCCGATATTTCGTATTATCCGTTTTCGTGTTAAGTGAATTCCACTGTATATATATATATATATATATATATATGTATATATATATATATATATATATATATATATATATATATATATATATATATATATATATATATATAACTTACCAACAATCATTTATGGTTTAATACACGCTGGAAAAAATTCAAAATTATACCAAACTATATTCAAATTTATACCCCAATTAAAAATGATCGTGCATTGAAAGCTATTCACATAGGACAAGCAGCGTGGCTCCAGGCTGAAATAAATTATTTATATGCTACACGGAACAATATTTCAACACACCTAAAAGTTGCACATACTGAAATGTTGTATAGATTACATCCTACAGAATTTCATGTAATTGATATTTATCAGGGTTGTAACGTATAATACGTTGTACGTATAAAACGTATAAAACGTACAGTATAAAACACACAATTATTTACGTTTTATACCGTATAAAAGTAAAATCCTTAATAAATAAAAATACATTTATATAACATTATCGCGGGCTTATTATTCATCGTGCTCGTGATTCATCGTGCTCGTCGTCACTCGTCATGATAATTTCTTACCCAACTATTCCTATGAGTTCAGAAAACTTCCACATTTAACGTAAATGCTGCTTTTCAAAATATAACTATTTATTTTCAAAACAAATTTAGTCTCAATAAGTTGACATTTCCAACCATACCTATTATTCAACAATGACCAAAATTGAATTTACTCAATAAACTTCTCACTAAACTTTTTCGTTTGACGTAAATACATATTTTAACTGTATACTGTCTTGTATTCTCTTGCGTTCCCCTTGTATTAAAAATAAAAATAAATGAAAACCAAAGAAATATTTTATATTTTAACTATTACAACTTTTGTATAAAAAGAAGATTTGATCTGCAAGACCCTGTTATTTTCAAACTGTGTCTATTAATTTGGAAGTGGTGCAACCCGGATTCACACAACAAATTTTTTTAAAAAACATCTCTCTAATTATCTCTAATAATTTTCCTAACTGCTATGAAAAAAACGACATTTATTCTGCAACAACATAATATTTCCCAGCTGTTCTTATTAGATGGGAGGAGCTGAATTTGAATTGAACCATATTTTATATATTCAATAACATTTCATGATGCCAAATAATTAAGTTCATGAGCCAAATGTTTCTAATCCAAAATGTTTCCCATTAAGTAAATGTTGGAATCAAAATGAAAGAAAATCATATAGTATACCTACGTGTTGAAAAATTCAAAAATAATTTAATTGCTTGAGTTGATGTGCTCAAAGAAGTCTCTAATATATAATTCAAAATTTTCAATATTCAAATCTAGTGAATTAAAGATTATTAACCAGTTTAATGTACAGTAACATAGTCTTTCGTATAAAGTATAAAAATTTACATTCAAATAACATCTAGAATTTAAATAGTTTTTGTTATAAATTATAAAATATATAAATAATTTATAACTACGTAATTATATTTTTACTAAAATATATATATTTTTTCTAAAAATATAATTAATATCTGAAGTACGAAGCATTTTTAATTTTATATGAATGAATTTCAAAAACAAAATCATATTATACGTTTTATACGTTATATACGTTTTATACGTTTTATACGTTACGTATTATACGTGTAACGTATAAAACGTTTTATACGTGTATATTAACAACCCTGATATTTATTTAAGAAATGAAGTAAATGAAATTGCACATCAACAATATTTACTACCAAAAAGGAAGTTGGAACAACTTTTGATCATTAATTTTCCTGAAACAATTCCACAAGAAACATCTCATGAGTTTTTTAAAAAAATTGAAAATTTATCAACTATTAATTTTACAATAGAAGAAACAAATTTGTTGAATAAAGGACTGAAGTTTGCACCAGTTAACACTAATGTTTCCGACAATTTATTTAAAGTGGCTGTTGATGTGGAAGTCGCTTTATCTGGAAGTTTTAGCTGTTCCATTAACAAAAACAACCTAAAAGCTATTTGTGCCGAAGAAATTAGATGTGAAAAAACCAAAATTTAAGTATAAGCCATTTAGATTCTAAAAATTTAAATTTAGTTAAAACTATCAAATCCAAACTTCTTTTAAATGACTGTATTCTTTGTAAATCTGATAAGGGAAATACCATCACAATTTTACCTAAATTTTTATATATCCAAAAAATTAATGACTTCTTTTTGATAGCAATGCTGAAATTCTTCGAACTGACCCTACAAATAAATTTAAACTATCTATTACAAATTGTCTTTCTTCATGTACTAATTTGATACCACCTTCGACAGCATTTCAATTTAAACAAATGAATCCGTTTGCACCTGTCCTTTACGGACTACCAAAATTGCACAAACCAAATATACCAATTAGGCCAATCGTTTCATATTGTAGTGCTCCTGCCTACAAACTTTGCAAAAAGTTTCAAAATATTTTCATTGAAAAAACTGGTTTTGTTTCCAAATCTTCAGTTAAAAATTCTTTAGATCTCATTAAAAAAATTAAAAATGTTGTAGTTCCTCTAAATTCTAAATTAATATCGTTTGACGTATCAAGTTTGTTTACTTCTATTCCATTAAATATACTAAATGATATTGTAATTCAAATTATAAACGTAAATGTATTATCTGCTGATATTAGAGATGAGTTAATCCTTATATATAGGACTTGCGTGGAACAAAATTATTTCACTTTCGAAAACCAATTTTTTAAATTCACTGACGGACTCCCTATGGGTTCGCCTTTATCACCCTTACTTTCCGAAATTTTTATGGATTGGTTTGAACATCAACTCCTAGATGCTAACTTACAAGAAGCTAGTAATCTTTTATTTTGGTATAGATACGTAGACGATATTCTTTGCCTTTGGACCGGTACAGAAAAACAGTTAGACAATTTTCTTATTTTACTTAATGGAAAACATCCTTCAATTAAATTTACCATTGAAAAGGAAATTGATAAAACTTTAAATTTTCTAGATATTCAAATTAAACATATTACAACTAATTTTGAATTTGACATATATCGTAAGCCTACATGTACTGATATTTTAATACATTCTTCATCAAATCATTCTTTTAATGCAAAAAATGCCGCAATCTTTTCACTCGTCGAGAGACTTGTTAAAACACCAGTTTCTGACCAAAATTTTCAAAATGAACTAAATTTAATTTTATTAATTGCTAAAAACAACGGTTTCGAATCAAAATTAGTTCACAAAATCCTTCAACGAAAGTTAAAACGTATTGCTTACAAATTGATTTATTCAAATTCATTACAAGATACTAAACATTGGCGCAAAATTCATTACTCGGGTAATTTAAGTCAGAGACTAGGTAATACATTATCTAAATATAAAAATTTAAGCGGTGCATTTTACAACAATTTCAACTTACATAATTTATTAGTTAACAACAAACCTAATCGAAATTTAATTTTGAAATCTGGTGTCTACCAACTTAGTTGTGAAGATCGTAATGCTATATATATAGGTCAAACTGGTCGTAATTTCAAGCAGTGATGCTCAGAACATTTTAGGGCATTAAGATTGGGACATACAAGTTCAACTTTTTCTAACCATTTAATTAACGAAAACCATAATAGCTGTTTTCTTAATAACGAAAATCTAAAAATTCATCATGTTGAAACTAAAGGTCCCAAACTTGATAGTCTTGAATCGTTTGAAATTCGTAAACCTCTTTATTTAAATAAAAGTTTATTAAATTTACAAACAGGGTGGTTATTTTGTAGCGTTATAAAAAGTGAGATAAAATATTTGTCTTTGATCGATTGTATTAGATAAAAGAAATCATTTAAACATAATTTTTTTTATCTCACTATTTATCTCACCTAGTGAGATAACGCTACAAAATAACCACCCAGATGTCATTTATTCGCCCTTAACCAACCCAGATCTGTTTCTTTAACACAAAATTTTACTTGTTTTCAGAAAATTCTAAATTGTATTGTGATTTCCTTTTGTTAGATACCAAGATGCAGTCATTATTTCATATATTAATTTTAATATTTAATGGATAAACAATAGTTTTAAAAAATGTCAGCTCTTTGAATTTACTATTATTTAAATTTAAAAATTGTCTTGTATTCATTTTTGATCTAGTTTCATTTTTAATTTAATTTTATTTGTATATAAATGACATGTTGTATTATTTTTTCTTTGTAACAATTTTGAAGCTCTTGAAAATGGTGTAAAAACCGAAACCGGTTGAGCTGTTTTTAATTTTAATTTTAATTTTATTTAAAATAAATAAAGTTAGAAACAAAAATTAATTTGCGGAATACAAACAAGTGTTTCTTTTATTAAAAATAAATTTATTATATATATATTTATATATATATATATATATATATATATATATATATATATATATATATATATATATATATATATATATATATATATATATATATATATATATATATATATATATATATATATATATATATATACATATATATATATATATATATATATATATATATATATATATATATATATATATATATATATATATATAAATATATATATGTATATATATATATATATATATATATATATATATATATATATATACATATATATATAGATATATATATATATATATATATATATATATATATATATATATATATATATATATATATATATATATATATATATATATATATATATATATATATATATTGTTATATATATGTTATTTGATATATATGATATGTTTCATCCTTAACAAAAACTATTCAATTTATACTTCAACAACAACAACTATTTTATTTAAATTTATTTTAATAATTAAATTATACTTTTATTAAATTTATTAGACATTACAATTTAATATTTAACTATTGATCGTATCAGATGCTTACTACTAATAATCTTAATTCTGATTTTTTCTGATGATCGATCATCAATCTATATATACATTATACATACATATTATACATTATACATTATACATACAAGTTTAATGATACAATATTAAATAGGTAGGGGTGCACAACGTATATACAACACCATCCTCCTTATTTTAAAAAAAATTTTACAATTTTTATAAAAAAGTTTAAAAAGTTTTTTTTTTTAATTTAAATTCTATACAAAATGTAGGAAAACACATAATATAACGTACTTTAGAATATATATTACGTAATATTGTAATACTAATTTTCTAGCTATGTAGGATTCTTTAAATATAGTATAATTTTTATTTATTTTAAAATTTCGATAACATATTTTTATGGACTGTTTTTTTGTTTTACTATTGAGATTTTCAATTAGAGCATTACTATCATCCAATTTAACTATTCTCAACGGACCATCTTTAATGGCTTCTAGTTTATTTTGGTTCTTGTTTTTTAACATTACTAAATCATTGATCCTAAAATCTACATAATTTGAAACATTTTTATGATCCAATAACAATTTTCTTGACTGTTTTTCCTTGAGCAACAATTCGTTGCCACGAGAACGTGCAAGATTTAAACGGTATTTAAATTCTTTACTATAATTTTCTATATTATATAATGGTTCCATTCCACCTTGAAGAATATCGGAAGGTAAGTTTACTCGTTTTCCAAAGATTAATTCAAATGGTGTATAATTATGCACACTGTGTGGTGTTGTATTGTAGCAAAATGCGTAGTATTTGATATAATTATCCCAATCAGTAAGACGGGCATTTACATATGATCTAAGAAACTCGTTTAAGCACCTATGGTTTCGTTCTAGTCCACCAATGGTTTGTGGATGGTATTGTGTGGAATGTTTATGTTCAATATGTAACATTTCCATTATACTACAGAAAACATTGTTTAGGTATTCCATGCCCATATCTGACCGAATTTTACGTGGTACTCCATGAATCAAAATAAAATTTTCAATAAAAGATTTTGCAATTGTTTTTGCTTCTTTATTTGGAATAGCACTTAAAATAACATATTTACTTAGTTCATCTTGTTGTAATGCTACCATTCTTTTTACTATAAATGCTAGGCGCCAGATGGCCTCGCTCTCTTACTTCGACTATTTGTCTGACAGATATCATCTGTTTTATTTTGAGGTCGGACATATTTTGTTTTGTTTTATTCATGCCGGTGATGTGAATTTCGGAAAAAGGAATAGCAAAATAGAAAAAATTAAGGAAAATCAACCGAAGCGGGCAGGCAGAAAAACCATTCACGGTGGCTGGTGTAATTGTTTTCTTGTTACCTACGAGGTGGATGAAAATAACCCACACCGAGACCTATCGTTGTTCTTTTTCTGGAATGGATATCTGGGTGTGGCCTGGATGGATTAATTAGGAAACCAACCTGTGAGTATATGAGTAGATTAATTTGTTTATACTATATACGTGAGACAAAGTATAATCTATGCTCGGTTGCCACCCGTGATATATATATATATATATCGCGAGATCCAGCAACACTTAAAACCAGTCAAATTGATTTGGAAATTAAAACAAACAACAAAAAGTGCCTGTTGAATATCTATTCACTCACGCGATATAAAATAATAAAAAAATTAGGAAAATATAAATGTTTGTCTGTTTCGTCGGTGTAATAATAAAAGAAATTTTAATATCTCAAGACAAGAAAACGAATAGTGTCAAACCTCAGTAATGGGGCTAGAATTTTTTTTTTGTGTGATCTAATGGTTAGACCAATTGTGTCGTATCGTCCTAGGACAATAAATATTTATTATATACGTATTCTTACGTGTTGTAAATTAGTGAACAATTATGCGGGTCTAAATAATGTCAAATCTAAAACAGTTAACTTTTTATAAGTGTAGTAAAACGTCATTAGCTATTACTGAATTTCGATTCATTAGTGTCAAAGTAAGACAATTAACTTTTCTTTATATAAGTGGATTACGATTTATTTAGCTGATAATGATTTCCTTTTGTTTAATTAATGTCAATCAAAGGGAGTAAACCTATATTATGAACTTTGTAAATACCATAATACTATTTTAGTGAATAATATAATACTGTAGTGAATAATATAATATTTTAGTGACTAATTGAGGCGGTTTAATTAATAGTGGTCTAGGACCGTAAATTTATTTTTTTTGTGTGTTATTACATATAATCATGAGTATTATGATGTCATGTTAATGAACAGTTCTAATCGCGTAGTGATAACTACCCAAAAGAAATAATTTATGCATGAATTGATAATAGTATAATTTTATGTTGTAGTCTAAAATATCATACTTACTTCTATAAAAGCCAACTACATAGCATAAATCTCATGTATAGAAAACCTGATATATGTACCTGATATATACCTGTTAATAAATGTTTAAAAACCGAAAAAGGATCTGATTGCTGAAGTTAAAGTTTTATTTGGGAGATTCAAAGAAGCAAAAATAAGAATATCAACAACCAATCACTTAATAATTTGTTTTTGTGGATTCTTCATATGGTTGAACTGGTCGAGAGGAGGGGGGAGATGATTTGTTAAATCCAAAGGAGCTAGGAGTGGGGTCTGGACTAGCCATGAGGTGAGTCTTATTTAACTTTTATTTTATGTTTTTTATGTATGAGAGATTATGGATATGAATGTAGGTGTGTGAGCGTGTGTATATGGACGTGTGATTGTGGATACGTATGAGCGACTCCATTTATAAACATGTAAACAAAATTTGTTTTGTGAATATTGCAAAACCAAAAATTTATTGATAAAAATTTAAAATAATCTTAAATACAAACGGATGGTGTATTGATATTTGATCCATCAAGGGATTGTCATAAAATTGATGATGAAATGTAAAAACTCAAATTCGTGAATTGGCCGTAACGAATGGATTAGTAGAAGAAGGTGTGACGGTTGAAAAAGAATATCTTCGTTCTATTTTTGTTTTTCCAACCTTTGGCTCAATTATGACATCACAACGGATGTTGTTCGGTTAACTCGAATTTCTTGTACTACATTACCATGTGAACGTGATTTCCATATTATATTTTTTTTGACGAATTTTTGGGGTATGTTTTTGATTAAGTGTGGAACGAAAACCGTAGAAAGGTTACCACGGTATTTAGGGTTATGCCTCTCATTGGATAAACCAATGTGTAGTCCTGATGCGAGTTTGTTATCAAGACTTCCAAAACATGAAGATGTAATGACATCTTTAATTGATTCGTGGAAGGAGGTGTACCAGTATAATCCATCTATGCTAGTATAAGCAGTTGAAAAGCTTATAGTAAATTCTGTTGTACCAAAATGCGGCATTGAAAGCATTACAATAAATTACCGAGGAGGTAAAACAAGTTCTACTCTCACAACGAATTCATGCGCAAGATTTTGCTAAACCTAAAGTTCCTGTCGGTAAATCACAAGCATCAAGCTCAAGATTTTTCGTCATCTGATATGCTTTCCCTGAATTTATTTCTGTGAGTCATGCAATTAGGAGCGAACGAATGTGGTGGTTGATGAGTAGGGTGGTGTGCATGGACCTATGGACCTGGGAGCGTGCATGTGTGCATATGTGTGTGTGTGTGTGTGAGTATGCGAGTGAGTGGATGAAGGGCGAGAGCGTGTGAGTGTGTTAAAATATGAGGCGGACGTGGTGATCGCGGTTCTTTCACGGGCAAGGATCGCCAGAGTCTATTCTTTTCACGTAGTTTTTTTTTTGACCCGTTTGTTTATCGACACGCGTACATTTCTGATATTTGTGTTGGAGCAGCAGGATTTCCATCTCGACCCCACTGACTGCAGCTAGTTTGGGGCTACAAAACTATCTCGCTACAAAACTATCTCGCATTCGCCAATGAAGCAGCGCTTCATTACAAATTGTTTATTGAGATGGAGATTTGGAAGGAGAAATTATTTATTTATGTACAGTGAGGGGGATAATGGAAAAATTTACAAAATACTGAAAAATCTTACTGTATATAATTGACCATTTTTGTTTTAGTAGGCAGATTACGCCAAATTAATCAAATGAATATCACATTTTTTATAAGAACTGAATCTAAAAAATTATGGTGCAAATTATGAAACTTTTTGCAATCCATACAATTTTAGAGCGATCTAGTTTCGAACCAATGAGAAAATTTTTAAACTTTAAAAAAGTTTATCATTCTCATCAGGGCTAGCCGACTAGATAAACTCTACCAAAAAATGTCAACGCTAATAAATATAAACCAAAAATTAGGTTACAACTCTAGCGAAGTGTAAAAACAAAAAATTTACATAAACATACATTTAATAAATTCAGGTTTAGTCAATTAATTTCTCTGGTGATCACTGTTTTGTTATACTCTAGATTTTCTAGTATTGAATAACAAAATTGTATCTGTGAGAAGAAGATGACTAGTCTTCACTTGTGTCTATTGACACATGATCAACAATTAATTCAGTAAATTATTTGTGATATAACATCACCCCGATGGAAAATCTCCCATCAAGAATAATATAAGAACTGAATCTAAAAAATTATGGTGCAAATTATGAAACTTTTTGCAATCCATACAATTTTAGAGCGATCTAGTTTCGAACCAATGAGAAAATTTTTAAACTTTAAAAAAGTTTATCATTCTCATCAGGGCTAGCCGACTAGATAAACTCTACCAAAAAATGTCAACGCTAATAAATATAAACCAAAAATTAGGTTACAACTCTAGCGAAGTGTAAAAACAAAAAATTTTTTACATAAACATACATTTAATAAATTCAGGTTTAGTCAATTAATTTCTCTGGTGATCACTGTTTTGTTATACTCTAGATTTTCTAGTATTGAATAACAAAATTGTATCTGTGAGAAGAAGATGACTAGTCTTCACTTGTGTCTATTGACACATGATCAACAATTAATTCAGTAAATTATTTGTGATATAACATCACCCCGATGGAAAATCTCCCATCAAGAATAATATAAGAACTGAATCTAAAAAATTATGGTGCAAATTATGAAACTTTTTGCAATCCATACAATTTTAGAGCGATCTAGTTTCGAACCAATGAGAAAATTTTTAAACTTTAAAAAAGTTTATCATTCTCATCAGGGCTAGCCGACTAGATAAACTCTACCAAAAAATGTCAACGCTAATAAATATACACCAAAAATTAGGTTACAACTCTAGCGAAGTGTAAAAACAAAAAATTTTTTACATAAACATACATTTAATAAATTCAGGTTTAGTCAATTAATTTCTCTGGTGATCACTGTTTTGTTATACTCTAGATTTTCTAGTATTGAATAACAAAATTGTATCTGTGAGAAGAAGATGACTAGTCTTCACTTGTGTCTATTGACACATGATCAACAATTAATTCAGTAAATTATTTGTGATATAACATCACCCCGATGGAAAATATCCCTTCAAGAATAATATAAGAACTGAATCTAAAAAATTATGGTGCAAATTATGAAACTTTTTGCAATCCATACAATTTTAGAGCGATCTAGTTTCGAACCAATGAGAAAATTTTTAAACTTTAAAAAAGTTTATCATTCTCATCAGGGCTAGCCGACTAGATAAACTCTACCAAAAAATGTCAACGCTAATAAATATAAACCAAAAATTAGGTTACAACTCTAGCGAAGTGTAAAAACAAAAAATTTACATAAACATACAAGTTTATGTATAACAAAACAGTGATCACCAGAGAAATTAATTGACTAAACCTGAATTTATTAAATGTATGTTTATGTAAATTTTTTGTTTTTACACTTCGCTAGAGTTGTAACCTAATTTTTGGTTTATATTTATTAGCGTTGACATTTTTTGGTAGAGTTTATCTAGTCGGCTAGCCCTGATGAGAATGATAAACTTTTTTAAAGTTTAAAAATTTTCTCATTGGTTCGAAACTAGATCGCTCTAAAATTGTATGGATTGCAAAAAGTTTCATAATTTGCACCATAATTTTTTAGATTCAGTTCTTATATTATTCTTGATGGGAGATTTTCCATCGGGGTGATGTTATATCACAAATAATTTACTGAATTAATTGTTGATCATGTGTCAATAGACACAAGTGAAGACTAGTCATCTTCTTCTCACAGATACAATTTTGTTATTCAATACTAGAACATCTAGAGTATAACAAAACAGTGATCACCAGAGAAATTAATTGACTAAACCTGAATTTATTAAATGTATGTTTATGTAAATTTTTTGTTTTTACACTTCGCTAGAGTTGTAACCTAATTTTTGGTTTATATTTATTAGCGTTGACATTTTTTGGTAGAGTTTATCTAGTCGGCTAGCCCTGATGAGAATGATAAACTTTTTTAAAGTTTAAAAATTTTCTCATTGGTTCGAAACTAGATCGCTCTAAAATTGTATGGATTGCAAAAAGTTTCATAATTTGCACCATAATTTTTTAGATTCAGTTCTTATATTATTCTTGATGGGAGATTTTCCATCGGGGTGATGTATATCACAAATAATTTACTGAATCACATTTTTTACTTGGGATGAGTCTTTTAATTTTAATTAAAAATTGAAAAAAATATTGTTTGTGTTATTCTGTGATTAATTTATATTTTAATTAGTTTATTGAATAACAAAAAAAATTTGAAAATAAACAAAAAGAATAGAAAGGAAATATAACAAAATTTTTTATGGATGAAAATAAAAATGATAATGATTTTAAATTATGTGGCGAGATGGCTCAATATTGTAATCAATCGGCAAAGGTAGATTATAGTTTGTAACAAGTGAAATGTCACTTTACAGTGGAACAACATTCAACATTCAATAGTGTAAGCTTATGTATTTTAATTTATACAATTTTTATTAATTTATTTTTGTTCTGTTAAATTACTTTCGTCATGTAATTACATATAGTTTATATAAATTTTCTGTGATAAAATAAGAGATTCCCTTAGTCAGGATTCGCGTATGTTTCTTATAATAGTCCAATTCTCTACTATAGTTATTGGAGTATGTACTTGAGTTTGTTTACAATTTCTGTTAGAAGGCTTTTCCTCATCTTCCGGGATGTACGTGGACGCTAAAAAGAATTTGCAAATTTTGAACTGTGTAATCTTTAGAACATTCACTATGTTCTAAGAATTTCAGCTCAAAATTACTGCAGTTTTCCTTCTTTTCCACCGATAAGCTATTTAGTGGTGGCAGCGATAGCACATATATACATATACGGATATAAAAATTAGAATCGCTGCTGCCAATTGAGCTTTCTACTCAATTAAAACGCTCGTGGATGGCCATTTTTGTAAACGCCAAGCTCAAGTTATACATAAAGACATTGATTAGATCAATAGTGATATATGGGCCAACGTGGACCCTTACATAAACTGATAAATTACGTTTATCTGTATTTTAGCGTAAGATTTTACGATTCATTTTTGGTTCACTTATGACAGGCGATAGAGAGTACAGGTTTTGATATAACTTGGAAATCATAGATCAATAGGTTGTTTGCGTTCCGATAAGAGTGCTTGGGTTAGTCATGTCTACCGGTCCGCCTTAGAGCTAGAATGATTGAAAATGTACGTTACTTCTAAAAAACTATCTAAAAAAACTGACTGCTATGGTAACACTCGAAGAAAAGATTCGATAATCGGTTGGCACAGTAATTATGCGGTCACGAATCCATTACATTCGGTTGTTGTGTTTTCAATTCGGTAGTTGAGCTTTCAATATTGGTATTTGAAGAAAAGACAACTAAAGTTGAGATTATTGTGACAAGGAGGATTCGGTTGACACAAAAGGGGTTGTAGTCAACGAATTTTTCATATTTTTTTCATATTTATATCTAGGTTATAACTGACCGTGGTGAATATTCGAAGCTGGTTAGCTCGGAAAGTTTCCTTTACATGGTGCATAAACGCTTTAAAACAAATTACAGAGCAATAGAATAATGAACTATTTTAATTTTGACATTTGTTTGTAGACAAAGGATTTAATTCATATTCGTTCCTTTCAAAATTCATTGACCTCAATAAAACTATCTGTTACAAACTGCGATATTTTCAATAATAAAAACTAAATTTTTTACGATTAATGCCTTACTGTTTTTATCAATTTTAAAATAACATAAATTAATTGAATTGTTTCCACTTGTTAATCAAAGTTTTAGATTTCAATAAACCGATATGCTTGTACTTAATTGTTACTTACTTAAATCGAATACTAATGCCAATATATTTGTCATTAGAAAGATAAAAGAAACCCGATCTCTGTTTAGTATATTATTTTTATTTGTTTTACTTATTTAATAATAATTAATATTAAGTTAAAGATAACAAAAAAAATTGCTAATTTAATATTGAAAAAAGTGTGAGTTTATGTCTTCATACAAATTACCATTAATTTCTAATGAATGCTTTAACTTAAAGGAAATATAACATTTAAGGTTGATTATGGAATTTTGACATATGTTAACCGAATATGAGTTAATAATAATCTGAAAATGTGATGTGGTAAATTAATATATAATTGTTTATGGTTGTTGTTGGATTTAGAATTGGTTTAATTTAATTCAAATTTTATGGATTGATGTTATAATTTCAATAAATTCATTAATTGGTTAGATCATGTGTTGCTATTGAGCAGATGATGAAGTTTTTTGTTTGGATCGATTAAGGCGGATTTTAACTGTGGAATATTTATCTAGAGTTTCAATTGATAGTTTTTATGAAAAGTATTGGATAATTTTTCAATCTTGTTTGTCAAATTATTGTAAATATGCTAAATTTATTAGGGAAGAACACGCTGAGATTAAAAACTTAATCATTCTATAAAGAAACAAAAGTTGTTCCTTGTTGCAAGGATCATGATGTCGTCTGCAATATGAAGAGATGAATATCCTTCTAGACGGAAAAGATAAATTATACTTAGATAGAAATTGAATGATGGTGGTGAAAGCACTCCACCACGTGGAACGCACTAAACACTATCATATTACTCTCAGCTGTGATTTGTTTACCTACGACGTTCAACAAAAACCTGTCGACCTCTACAGTAGTCGCTCAACGAGCACTTTATTAAACGTGGCAGATTTGACACTGTTTTTAATGCTTTTGATAAGTCGAGTGCGACAAAGATAGCTCTTGGGTTTTTATTATATATTTAACCATTTTATCATTTTTTAAAACGAACCATGTAATGGTGAGAGTATGAGAGTATAACGGTATCTGTCTATCCTTCTCTACCATACTAATAGTTATCTCATAAACTATCCTTATAATAAATCTGAACTATGAACTGAGTAATAAACATCTTTGCTCAGAGAAGTTATTGTGGTAAAAAATAATTGAAATAGTTTCCGTTTGCTTTAGAGGTCAGTGAAGTGAGGCCTTTAGAAAAATAAGTTTTTTTACCGAGTCATGTATAGAGCAGTGTTGCTTAACTGATTTCATGCTACGGACCAATAAAAATTTTAAGATTCTATTGCAGCGGATGTTGCGAAATATTTCACGTTAGATGGGTGAAAGTGCATGTTATATCTTGCTAAGACTTTTATATACATATAGTCCCTGTCCTTGACGAGCCCGAAAACTTTTGTCCTGCCATTTTTCTTTTGCTACCATTTCGTCCTGCCATTTTCCGTTCGGCTGGCTCCGAAAAATGCCGATCGCCTGCGATCTTGTAAATTTACTACCACAATATTTTTTTAACTATGGGTGGTGGAAATTTGTTTTAGAACACGATGGTAACCTTGTCCGACAAAAATTTGTCTGCTATTGCGATAATTGACATTTTGGTATGTTTGGGTTGTCGGACTAGACAACAGCAGACAAGTTTTTTTCGGACAAGGTTACCCTCGTGTTCTAAAACAAATTTCCAACCCCCATAGTTAAAAAAGAAAAATTACAAGATCCGGGGCAATCGGCATTTTTCGGAGCTTGCCGAACGAAAAAGCGGCCTAATCGAAGAAAATGTCAGAACAAAAGTTTTCGGACTCATCAAGGACAGGCGCCTCCGAAGTATGAAATATTATGTGGGACTAATAATGTAATTTAAAACAACAGGGATGCACGAAATTAAGTTTAAAGAAACCAAAAAGAAGAAAAGAACAAATTTTGATATAATAAACAAAGCTTAAAACACTTCTTATGTCACTAATTTACTCAGTTCTTTCATAGCGAATAAGATAGATAATAATAATATAGTATTAGTAATTGTTTGTGTGAAGTGTTTAATGTTTTATTTTATTTTCCGAGCAACATTTTACAACGCGAGCGAGACACGAGCGAGCATTGCAAATTTTCGAGGGAATAAAATTTATTAAACATGAACCCAATACAACGAACCCTTCCGACAGAGTAACATCTATTAATTTAAATTAAATTATTTTAAACTTCATAGGTAAAACAAGCAAAACGAATAAAAAAAGTCCGAGCGGCAGGTATATCCGCTAGAAATAGGTAGATTTCAGGATCAGACAGTTATGTGTGCAATTAGAATCGGATTTATCAGATTACTTGATAAAAAACACTAATTAAAAATAGAAGTATTAAACAAACTTTAAAAATAAACATTATTTTATACAGTTTTTGGGCTCTAGGCACTTAACCTGTACCCCGATATGGCCAATTGTCAAACATATTTAGGAAACTGTTTGCCGCAACATACCCAGAAAACATTTTTAGCGTAAGTGAAAAAATGCGACCGTGAAAGTGCCGCTAAATGCCGTTGTACTTCACACAGTTGATTGCAGATAGCTAAAGAACCTTTTATTGCAGATGTCTGGCTTTTTAAAAAATGATAGAAATATGTTCAAATAATTAATATTTATAAATTTTGTTTACATATTTTGCCCAAACGGCCGTTATAACGCTTTGTTTTTGACAGTTTTAGGGCTCAAGACTCTTAACCTGTACCCGGATATGGCCAGTAGTCGAACTTATCCAAGAGATTGTTTGCCGCAACACGCTCAGAAAAAATTATTGGTCTAGGTCGTAAAATGAGACCGTGAGAGTGCCGCTAAATTCCGTTATACCTCATATCGTTATATATATATATATATATATATATATATATATATATATATATATATATATATATATATATATATATATATATATATATATATATATATATATATATATATATATATATATATATATATATATAATTTTTTTTTTTGTTTTTCCGTCTCCGCTTTACATATATAGTCGTTTGGCATCAAAATTTTTCGGAAATTCCGAGATGACGGACATTGCGATAGGTAGATTTTTATATGAAATCTACCTAAAATTGAATTTTATTATATTTTTTTTGTACCATTAATTTCAAACCACTAGATAAATTTTATTCAATTTCGATACCTACGTAATGACCTACAATTAACAACATCAAATTATATACCAATGAGAATTGAGAAACCAAAAAACAATCATTAAAATAACTAATTGTTCTCACAATGGAAATTTAACTGAATTTAATCATAGTAGTCTTTGCCTTTTTCAATATTCGTGAGAGAGAGAGAACCATGCGAATTAGTTTGAATTTAATGTTTTTTACTTAATGTTTTTAATTTAATGTTTTATAATCCGAGCGAAAATGTTTTTTTTATTTTTATAAAATACAGTCAAAATATTTATAAACTACAATCAAACAAATTTATTTCAGAGTTCGATACAATAAAATAAATTGTTTTATTCTTCCGGCAACTGCAAATATACCTGGTTAGTTCTACAAACATAGGAATTTTGGACGGCTCTGCTTATTTCGTATATTAATATGAAAAAAAAATGTTTTTCGTATGAAATTTGTAAACCTTAACTATGTCTAGCTGGTCACCCAAAATAAACCCGTTTCGAAATATATTTCTTACACAGAGAGAAAAAAAGGGTTAAATTTGATAAAAAAATCATCAAATTGATGATTTTTGTACATCAATATATGGACGAGAATATGAGTTCTCAAATTGATATAAAATGCTGCATCAGATTGAACTCTGGCTTATTTTTTTGAGTTGATATAAATCTACTGATTATGATAAACAAATTTCTTATTTTGATATTATATATTCTCGATATTATTCTCAAAGCTTATAAACTTGTTGTATCAAATCAATACCAAAAGTATCAATTTAAGATGGAGTTGTATTTCTTCAAGAATTTGAGCGGAAGAAGTTGAGAAACCAAAAGCTCATTTTAAGAAATTCTGATCATTTTAAGAATTTTTTTGATCGATATGATCGTATGTTACTTTTGGTATTGATCTGATATATTTCATTTTGAATCAATTCATTATCATTTTAAGAAAAATGTTTTCTCAAATCGAAGATGATAATATTTAGTTTGAGAAAAGATTTTTCTCAGTTTTAGTGGCTTATATACGGGCGGGAATGCGGTACGTTCAGCGACACGTAAAATAGCAACCTTGGAAAAAATAAGGCACTGGAATAAAACTCTCAATCCACCAATGTTCCATTAACCTTAAACGGGATAAAAAAATCACTTTTTTTTAAAAAATATTCTTTTATTTCACATAAATAATTCAAAAATAAATTAATTATAATTTTTAATTATGGCTTAATCTAATGGCTTAATCTAAATATGGCTTAACATATTGTCTGCCATCTAAAAAATAATGGACTTGCAATGGTCTGTTTACATCATCACCAAGACAAAGAACTATTAATTCATTATCTTCCTTTTCAATAAAAAAGATCCGTAAATGAGAGTTAAATTGAGAGATTATAACTTGTTTAAGTATCATAACTACCTTTTCATCAAAGATAAGTATATCAATAATGCAAAAAAACTTCTTTTTCATAAATAAATAATATCCGATTTTGTATTTTGTACCTTGTATTTAAAGGTTTGTATTTTGTATTTGAGGGCAGATTTTTTAGCTGCAGAGATAGCAATATTAACCCTAGAGGCAGTTGAATTAGTATAATTCTTTATTTCCCTATGCTTCGATTCAAATCTCATGGACCAAAGCTTTTTTAGTGGTCCTGACTTCTGAATGTATGTATAAGATATAAAATATATACAATATAAAAGATATATACGAGATATATATATACAAGATATGTACGCGTTCATCTGATGAAAAATTCTCTCACTGAATAATGTCGTATCGTAGTTTTTTCTTCGAAATTATTATATCAAAAAAAATTATTATCATTTCGATCTTATACGTTCAATTTGAGAGAAAAAGTATAAAATCGAGAATTTTTTTTCTCAATTCTATCTACGTAAGATCAAATCGAGAGTAATCGAATATTAATTATTTTCATTTCGATCTCATAAGCTCAATTTGAGAGAAAAATAATAAAACTGAGATTTTTTTTCTCAATTTTATATACGTTGATCAAACCGAGAATAATCGATCATTAGTTAGTTTCATTTCGATCTCATAAGTTCAATTTGAGAGAAAAGGTATAAAATCGATAATTTTTTTTCTTAATTTTATCTACGTGGATCAAATTGAGAATACTCGTGTATAACTTATTATTATTTTGATCTTTAATTTTCTAAAAGAAACAAAAAGGATTAAAATGAAAATATTTTACTCTCATTTTGACATTTGTGAATCAAATAACTGATGGGGAAGTAACAAAGTGATGTGTACTTCTCTGTTCAATTTGAGAAATGGAAATCTTATTCTGATTCAAAATTTTCTTATATTTATACAGTAAAAATGAAAACGTTTTTTATTTACTCAAAACAAGAATTAATGAATTTCCTATTGTTGAACAAAAACAATTCACAACTTCAGTATTTCATTCTTCTATAGGATGATCGAATTGATAGTTTTTTCTCACTTTTAAAGTTTTGTTGTATTAAAATAATATAAATTTACTCGAAATGAGAATAAAGGTATCTTCTGTTTTTAATCATATATAATTCTCAATAATAGTATTTTATTCACTTTTTTGTGTGATTGAATTGTTAGTTTTTATCTCAGTTTTAAATTTCGGAGCATTAAAATGATTTAAATTTTCTCAAATTAAGAAGAAACTGAAATTTCTATTTTCAATCATACACAATTCTCAAATCTAGAATTTTTTTTCTCTCTGTGTACAAAAAAAATTATTCAAAACGTCAAATTCTCAGTCCCCTGGCGTGTCCCACCTTGAAATTCAAAGCTGGTAAACTAAATAATCAATGATTCTAAGTGTGTAGAAAATTTACACTGTAGTAATAATTTTGAATAATGATGCTTTAATAATGTGTAAATAATCATAACATTACTCTATATTTCATATAAGGTATATCCTATTAAAGTTTGTCCCACGAATTTTTTATTATTCTCCTGCCCAATCAAAACACATTGAAAATGTTGGAAATTAATATTTCTATCAAGTTATCGCTCGTCACAGGAATTAATTAAAGTTTAATAAACATAATATTGCAAGTGTTTTACTTAGTCCGAGGTTTTATCAATCAAAACAGTCATCATTACTTGCAAGATCGTGTGTTGCCCAGTCAAATTATCAGTCCCCGGGCCTTGGTATAGAATCCGTTTATTTTTTTTTGTTAGACGTAATTTTGTCATTTTTAAGCGAAATACTGATAAATTGATAAATTATCAGTCCCCTGGTCTCAAAGTGACTTAAATATTTAGGACTGTGACTTAAATAAATGTTTATTTCGTATTTTGAGATAATATTGAGATAATTTTGAGTTAATGTAGGAGTAAGAAGAATTTTTTTTATTGTGACTCTTGTATTTTTTTTTTTTTTGACTGGCCACTATTCGAATTTTAAAATATGGAGGGGCTGAAATCTCACAGCTCTGAGATATCAAGACTTCGGTCTGGGTAAAGGATTTTGATATAGTTTTCGGCAAAAAACTTTCACGAGGACAAGGTTTTTAGTTTTGGGCAGCGATGTATATCAAACATAACTCTTTGTTAACGTACAAATATTTTTTATATCTGTTTAAAAACTTATTACAAAACTAACACGAAATATCAATACGTTGCCGGAAAATTATAATCCAAATCCAAAAATTTTGTTAAATTAAATAAAATCAAACTTTTTCAAAATTCCAAAAATATTCCAAAAACTAGAATGAAATCAAATATTTAAACTTTTTCTAAATTCCGATAATATTCCAAAAATTCTTAAAAATTCAAACTTTTCCAAAATTCTAAAATTATTGCAAAAATTATTGCAAAATCAAAAATTAAAACTTTTTTCAAAATTATAATAATATCAACAATTTTAAATTTTTCAAAATTCTAAAAATATTCCAAAAATTCTTACAAAATCAAAATATGAAGCTTTTTTCAAAATTCTAAATATATATCTATATAAAATTCAAAAATTCTATTTTTTTTCCAAATTCTAAAAATATTGCAAAAATTATAACAAAATCAAAATTTGAAACCTTTTTCAAAATTCCAAAAATATTCCAAAAATTAGAATGAAATCAAATATTGAAACTTTTTCTAAATTCCAATAATAATCCAAAAATTCTTAAAAATGCAAACTTTTTCCAAAATTCTAAAAATATTGCAAAAATTATTACAAAATCAAAAGTTGAAAATTTTTTCAAAATTCCAAAAATTATAATAAAATCAAAAATTAAAAATTTTTCAAAATTCTAAAAATATTCCAAAAATTCTTACGAAATCAAAAATTAAAACTTTTTCAGAAATTCTAAAAATAATGCAAAAATTATTACAAAATCAAAAATACAAACTTTTTCAAAATTCCAAAAATATTTCAAAACTATAACAAATTCAAAAATGTCCATGTCCAATTTCATTTTCAATTATATTTACGTCATAAAAACAGCTACATTTTTTTTCCAAAAAATTGGCTAAAAAATAAATGAAATTAATTTTTGACACACTTGACATTATTTTTTGACAAACTTATAATGCCATAATTCTCAATAATAATAATAAAATTTCATTTCAAACATTTTTATTTTTTCCTAAAAATTGGGTAAAAATAAAAAAAAATCTCTCTTTTGACACACTTGACAACATTTTTTTGACAAACTTATAATGCCATAATTCTCAATAATAATAATAAAACTCATTTCAAACAAACAATAATTTTATTTTTTTTCCAAAAAATTAGGTAAAAAAATAAATAAAAATCTTTCTTTTGACACACTTGACAACATTTTTTTGACAAACTTATAATGCAATAATCTAGATTTTGGTCTCACATACCAATCCCGACCATCAAGATTTCTCCAAATTCAATGTTTCTACTCGTAATCACTTAAAATGAACGTTTTTTAACCAAAAAATATGCAAATTTCCTTGTTTTGACACACTTGACGATTTTTTTGACAGACTTCCGGTACAGTTATCAAACACATCGGCTCTTCCCATTGAATAAACCTATTTTTAGAAAAAAAAAATTTTGAAATCCGTTCAGCAGTTTTTTAGATTTCGTCGGTTGTGACGGACGGCCGGCAGACAGACACACATTTTTTTTTTTTGCTTTTTTAGAATCAGTAGGTCCTAAAACGTCGAGAAATGCCAAAAAAAGTGGGGGTAAGAATTTCACTTTGAGCTCATGAATGTAATACTTAGGTCTTTCAGACCGAAGTAATTATTTAATTTTTTTGATTTGTAAATTGTATTAGCTGAAATGCAAATATAGTCGAAATGTAAAAATTAATGTAAAAATTCTAAAAATATTGCAAAAATTATAACAAAATTCCAAAAAATTGGCTAAAAAAATACATGAAACCATTTTTTGACACGCTTGATATTTTTTTTGGACAAACTTATAATTTTCAATAATACAAAAATTAATTTTATTTTTTTCCAAAAAATTAGGTAAAAAAATAAATAAAAATCTTTCTTTTGACACACTTGACAACATTTTTTTGACAAACTTATAAAGCAATAATCTAGATTTTGGTCTCACATACCAGTCCCGACCATGAAGATTGCTCCAAATTCAATGTTCCTACTCGTAATCACTTAAAATGAACGTTTTTTAAGCGAAAAATATGAAAATTTGCTGTTTTTGACACACTTAATGATTTTTTTGACACACTTCCGGTACAGTTATCGAACACAGCGTCCTTTCGGACCTGTCCCTTGAGTATACCTATTTTTAGAAAAAAAATTTTTTGAAATCCCTCGAGCGGTTTTCCCTGCAGCGTAGGTAATGACGGCCGGCCGGCCGGCAGACAGACACACATTTTTTTTTTTTTGCTTTTTTAGAATCAGTAGGTCCTAAAACGTCGAGAAATGCCAAAAAAGTGGGGGTAAGAATTTCACTTTGAGCTCATGAATGTAATACTTAGGTCTTTCAGACCGAAGTAATTATTTAATTTTTTTGATTTGTAAATTGTATTAGCTGAAATGCAAATATAGTCGAAATGTAAAAATTAATGTAAAAATTCTAAAAATATTGCAAAAATCATAACAAAATTCCAAAAAATTGGCTAAAAAAATACATGAAACCATTTTTTGACACGCTTGATATATTTTTTGGACAAACTTATAATTTTCAATAATACAAAAATTAATTTTATTTTTTTCCAAAAAATTAGGTAAAAAAATAAATAAAAATCTTTCTTTTGACACACTTGACAACATTTTTTTGACAAACTTATAAAGCAATAATCTAGATTTTGGTCTCACATACCAATCCCGACCATGAAGATTGCTCCAAATTCAATGTTCCTACTCGTAATCACTTAAAATGAACGTTTTTTAAGCGAAAAATATGAAAATTTGCTGTTTTTGACACACTTAATGATTTTTTTGACACACTTCCGGTACAGTTATCGAACACAGTGTCCTTTCGGACCTGTCCCTTGAGTATACCTATTTTTAGAAACAAAATTTTTTGAAATCCCTCCAGCGGTTTTCCCTGCAGCGTAGGTAATGACGGCCGGCCGGCCGGCAGACAGACATACATTTTTTTTTTTGCTTTTTTAGAATCAGTAGGTCCTAAAACGTCGAGAAATGCCAAAAAAAGTGGGGGTAAGAATTTCACTTTTGGCTCATGAATGTAATACTTAGGTCTTTCAGACCGAAGTAAAATTGTAATAAAATCAAAAATTTAAAATTTTTCAAAGTTCTAAAAATATTCCAAAAATTCTTACAAAATCAAAAATTAAAACTTTCGCCGAAATTCTAAAAATATTGCAAAAATTATTACAAAATCAAAAATACAAACTTTTTCAAAATTACAAAAATATTTCAAAAACTATAACAAATTCCAAAATTTCCATGTCCAATTTCATTTTAAATTACATTTACGTCATAAAAACAGCTACATTTTTTTTCCCAAAAAATTGGCTAAAAAATTAAATGAAATCATTTTTTGACACACTTGACATTATTTTTTGACAAACTTATAATACCATAATTCTCTATAATAATAATAAATATCATGTCATACGAACTATTAATTTTATTTTTTTCTAAGAAAATAGGGTAACAAATAAGTAAAAACCTTTCTTTTGACACACTTGACAACATTTTTTGACAAACTTATAATGCCATAATTCTCAATAATCATAATAAAATTTCATTTCAAACAAACAATGTTATTTTTTTTCCAAAAATTAGGTAAAAAACTAAATAAAAACTTTTGACACACTTGACAACATTTTTTTGACAAACCTATAATGCCATAATTCTCAATAATAATAATAAAACTTCATTTCAAACAAACATTAATTTTATTTTTTTTCAAAAAAATTGGGTAAAAAAATAAATAAAAATCTTTCTTTTGACACACTTGACAACATTTTTTTGACAAACTTATAATGCAATAATCTAGATTTTGGTCTCACATACTAATCCCGACCATCAAGATTTCTCCAAATTCAATGTTCCTACTCGTAATCAATTAAAATGAACGTTTTTTAAGCAAAAAATATGCAAATTTCCTTGTTTTGACACACTTGACGATTTTTTTGACACACTTTCGGTATAGTTATCAAACACATCGTCCTTTCGGCTCTGCCCATTGAGTAAACCTATTTTTAGAAAAAAAAAATTTTGAAATCCGTCCAGCGGTTTTTTAGATTTCGTCGGTTGTGACGGACGGCCGGACGGCCGACAGACAGACACACATTTTTTTTTTTTTGCTTTTTTAGAATCAGTAGGTCCTAAAACGTCGAGAAATGCCAAAAAAAGTGGGGGTAAAAATTTCACTTTGAGCTCATGAATGTAATACTTAGGTCTTTCAGACCGAAGTAATTATTTAATTTTTTTGATTTGTAAATTGTATTAGCTGAAATGCAAATATAGTCGAAATGCAAATTTTAATAAAACATATACATTAATTAAAACTATATACCCCCATTTTAAATGTTAATTACAATCATTCTCAGGATAATATTTTTTATATAAAACAACATTTTATAAACATTTATAATAAACAAAATAAATTATAACGAATGATTAATAAATAAATAAATAAATTATAATGATAAATAAATTTTAATAAATAAATAAATTATAATAAATTATAAATAAAATTTATACATAATAAAATTGTTCATTTAACATAAATATAAACATAAAGGTGATTTAACTAATACTACATTAATTTAATTTATATAATTAAGTTTTGTAATTAAAAATCCAATTTTATATTATATATAAGTATTAATAAAATCATTGTTAATAAATAAATTTATTTAGAGTACATTGAAAAAGTGTTTTTATTCCCAATTTTAGAAGGAGTCCAAAGGTCCAAAATTGTTAATTTTAGCCAAGGTTCTATAAAATAGTTATTTTAATTATGGCAGTCACTTCATTAGTATGTATAAATAACAAATAACTCTATTGTTTTCACTTTGCAAAGTTATATAGTGAAATAAAAGTTTTACAAAAATTATGTTAAAAGTACTTGTATCTTTGTTAGGCTAATTAAATCTTTATAATCGGCTATGTTGGTATAACAAAATTTTATTTTTTCTTTACTAAAAACTATGTCGTTTTATAAAAAAGCTATGTTAAAAGTATATATATGTTTGTTAGACTAACTTATCTTTTAAAAATCGGCTATGTTGTTATAACAAAATATTATATTTTGTTTACAAAAAACTATGTCATTTTGTACAGAAATGAGTTTGTAAATTTATGTATATTTAACATAGCAGAAAATGTTCTAATAACAAAGTGCTAAGGTGGCTGAGAACTCACATAAATTTCTGTTAAATTAATACGTGTTTTGTGTTGAAAATACTTACTCTTTTCTTTCAGTGTAGGTTAGAAAACAATACAATAATACCTTCTATTATTATGGAAAAAACATACAAATAAAGCTGATATTAATAATTGAAAGAGAATAAAATTTATTTAATTGTTTGGAATTAATAGTACAAAAATAATATAATAAAATTCATTGTTTTTTATTCGTTTTACTTGTTTTACCAATGAATTTTCAAATAATTTAATTTAAATTAATAAATTTACTCTACCGGAAGGATCAAACTTTGTATTGGGTTCATCTTTAAAGAGTTTTATTCTCTCGCAAATTTGTTGGTCGAAAAATAAAACATATCATTAAACACTGATTAAACATTAAACACACCCCAATCACCTATATTTGGAGTTGCCTCAAGGATTATTTTTTATTCAAATATACACACACATTTAATTTTTACTTTAAATTTGATGCTTTCCTTCGTATTAAAAATAAAAAATAGATTATTTTTCTGAATGGTTTGTCCAATTATGCAAGTATTGTAGTAACAATCTGTTATATGTGTTATTATGGTTTTCCATATTATATTATTATTATTTCCATATTATATTATTATTAATAAAATAAAATTAAAAATAAACAGTAAAAAGTCTATTTTTAAATATTGCATTTTAACAATCTGTTATTTAACGAAAATGATTTTACACTAGTGGAAAAACATTTTCACGCAAGAGATTAAGCCTGCATGAAATTAGAATTTTGTTATGCTCTACTATATCGTAAATATTAATATGCAAAATAGTATTCACAATTCACATTTTGAGGAGTGGAAAAAGTGCTCAAATAAAATAAAATTATAACTGGTAATAAACATAAAGAAATTCGCAAACCACTAAACTTTTTCTAAAGGTCGGCGGACCACCGGTGGAGAAACACTGATGTAGATTGTTGAGTATCATATTAAACGGCGTTATTGCAGGATTCCTAAGAACTTTATTTTACAATTTTATTTTGCAAATTGGTTCCAAACTCAATAGACAGAACAATTTCAATAAATAATTTTAAAAAATAATACGACTAATGAATAATAGGAATATTTTGAAAGCTGGGCCTTTTTCACCCAGTTCAGTGAAATGTCGTTTGAAATCTTATTTAAAAAACTTCTCAGTTTTTTGTTTAATTTTACATTGTTCAATAAGGTGTAGTTTTTACCCTCAACTCCGAACAACAGCTAAATTCTGTAATTGTGAAGTATATTGACTAACCATATTGACTACCCGAGCAGAAATTTGTCAGGGCTCAAGTGAGGCCCTGATCAGGTTTGCCCTAACCCGGATCAGGCATTGGTAGGGCTGTCTGATTGGGCCCTGATCACGAGTGTAACGCTTTTGCCCTATCAGGTCCTGATTGGGATTACCGGATCAGACCCTGATTGGGATAATCGGATCAGGCCCTGATTGGGGTATCCGGACCAGACCCTGATATATATTTATATAATATATACATAAATTAGTCAAATTAAAATAAAAAAATTACAAAGGAAAAAAATTAAACATACATACCACCTTAATCACTATTATTATAGTCTTTCAGCTGAGAAGCGATAACTAAAATATGCATGAAACGATTTTAACTATATATTTCTAAAATGGATAATACTCTAGTGAATTTTAACCAATTGAAATTTCAGGTAGGGGTCAAATACGAAAAACCTGATCAGGGCCGGATATATTCAAATAAGGTTAACCCTAAAAGGGTATTCTAAATCAGGCCCGGAACAGGCCCACATCAGATTGCCCTAATAGGGATTGCCCTTGTAGGACTGACCAGGGCCTGATCACGCCCTGACTGTATTCAGGTTTTCCCTAACTAATTTCTGCTAGGGTAACTGTTACAGTGTCAAATATTTCTTCATTACTTATAAAAAATTCACTACGATAGTGGGGAGTAGGAGTAATTTTATTTACTAAAGGAAGAAAATATGATATTTATCAGCTCATACACTGAAAAAAACATGTCCTATTTCCAATCGAAATGCAATTGTCTCAACCTTTCCGTGCGCTCACATAGGGCGAATCAAACTACGAAATTGCTTCAACAACTCTACAATTATAAATCGATGAAGTTGAGACAATCACACGAAATATTTATGTGAAAATAAAATACAGTTCAATTAATCTCAAATACTTAAACTTTAAAATGAAAAATTCGTGATATAAGGTCAAAGGAAATTTTTTTCAGGGAAATAGTTATTATCTTTATTCAACTACTGTTATATTGGATAACTTTATATTTTAAATAAACCTCATTCTATTGTTAGGAAAATGCTATCGTGTAGTTGTCCCAATCACAGTGAAATTGTCTGCAAATAATTTTTCTTTGCATGAATTATAAACTGCCAACTTCGAGATGAGGTTGTCATGAACTTCAATTTTTTTTTCAGTGTGAAAACAAAAATATACAAACACTTCAACATTGCTGCTAGCATCTAGTCATATCAAAAAAAAAGTTCATTTTCGATCGTGAATTGTTTTGGGTTATACCAACCATGATATAGTTGGACCGCGCCAATTGAGCGAAAAATGACACACTCAAAAAATATAAAGGAAACTTTTACAAAATTTTTAAAAATGTTACAACACACAAAATTTTTTGATAAAACTACAATTTTTTTCCTTCAAATCCAAAAATAATTTGTAAATCAAATAAATTTGTGTTTTTTTCAATTTCTTTTGTAATTTACAATATTTTTGGTAAACTTACAAATGTTTTTTTATTAGTTCAGAACAATGGAAGTTCGTAATATATTCTAAAATTTGCTGCACCTCAAAATTAACCCTAAATGGTCTAGGTTGGCCCAAACCAGGCGCTGTGTTAATATGATTTAGGCTGCAACTCATGTTTTCTTATTATATTCTGTTACCTTGTGAAGCCAAAAGATATTTTTAGTACATACATATTTTTAGATGTCTATTAGCTTAGAGTATAGAGTATATCAATGATATATTTAACATAGGCACAGAGGACCCAAAAACGCCAATTTCGCAGTGTATATAAAAATCTTACATGCCACATCACTTTTTACCATGGCAAAACTAAAACGAGTTGTTGCCATCATATCGATTATTGATCTAAGGTCTGCAGGGTCGCAGAAGCGAGTGACACATAAAATAATATATCATAAATAATATATCTTTATACTTAAATAAATAATAAAAAATAAAAAAAAAATTTTTTATAAATAGCTCCTAAAGTAATGTTTTCCGCGCCCTATATATATATATATATATATATATATATATATAATATATATATATATATATATATATATATATATATATATATATATATATATATATAATATATATATATATATATATATATATATATATATATATATATATATATATATATATATATATATATATATATATATATATATATATATATATATATATATATATAGTTGAAAAAGTAACTGCAATATTTAAAGCAAGTCTTGCAATAGGAGCTATGCGTTGTAGGTTATTATTGAATTGTAAAGTAAATGTTGCGTTAAACCTAATTTCAATGCATTTCTATAAAATTTAAAACAACTCTTGCATCATAATTTATTTATATAGAACAGCTAAAAGTTTTAATGCACCTTGCTACAATTTAATACACTAATGAAATTTTAAAATTCACTAGAGTATTATCCATTTTAGAAATATATAGTTAAATCGTTTCATGTATATTTTAGTTATCGCTTCTCAGCTGAAAGTTTATAATAATAGTGATTAAGGTGGTATGTATGTTTTAATTTTTTCCGTTGTAATTTTTTTATTTTAATTTGATTAATTTAGGCAGGTGCGTAATAATCAAAGTAACTCGAAATTATGATGTATTTTGCATTAAAATGTCATACTAAAAAAAATGTTGCGTGTAATTTATTTAATGCAAATAACAGACATTTTAAAACAACAAGCTTTTTATTTTACTCCAAGCACTCTGTTAAATATTGATGCAAAGAGCATTAGTTTAACTTTTAGACCAGGGTAGAAGCCATTAAAAATAATAAAAAGTGAAAAAAAATAACAGTAGGATGAAACCCATTAGAAAAGGAGGAGAATATTATAAAAATGAAAGGAAAAATAATTTACGGGCGATCTAAGGTCGGGAAGGGGAAGGGGTGAGTTTTTAAGGGTAAAAAACGGTTTAACTCGATTTCCGGCAAAACTAAAAGTCCCATGGAAAAAATTTGAATGGCAAAGTTGTAGGTAATAAAAAGATGTAAAACTTTGATAGGCACTTTTTTCACATCACTTCAAAATTTATGTGAAAAATTCAAAAAACCAAGTTTTTGGTTTTTTATTTTTATCTTTTACAAAAAATTTTTTTTTTTCACGAAATTTGGTGAAAACTTACCTTTTTATGTCCCAAATACGCTGTTATTTATTTGATTTGATATTTTGAATTAATATCGAAAAAGTACCCTAATTTTCAATCGAAAATTCACCCGTCAAAATATCAGCTTTTTTC
>OY856186.1:154877000-154976500 GCA_963693315.1 Diogma glabrata
TAATTGCTAACAAAAGTATTCAACAGAGATTTTACTGATCATGACACTATCACTTCAACATGTGTTCTTCGGAACTTTTTGGTATTCAGTCCGTTCTTTGCCTAGAAGCATACGTGGTTTGTTTTGTTGTAATTACTCACACAAACATTTTATGAAACACAATCAATTAATTCTCTATCTTCAAAAACATTGAAACTTCCGGTGAAATGAGCATGTTCATTTTTGAACTAATTCTTAATGAAATGCCACTTTAATTGCTAACAAAAGTATTCAACAGAAATTTTACTGTTCATGACACTATCACTTCAACATGTGTTCTTCGGAACTTTTGGAATTCAGTCCGTTCTTTCCTTTTAAAACTTCCGTTTTAAATCATCCGTTTTGTAAAGAAGGATCATGATATATAGTCTAAGATGTATTTATTGCTTTATTTCATTTATCAACCCATCAAAAATTGACGGTCAATACACCCAAAATATGTACAACAACATAACAATTGGAGAATCCATTATTAAATATTTCAACAAATTTTGTTTTTCATTCCAAAATACAAAAGAATTGAATACAGAACAACTGTACATAATTATATTTTCTTAAGTTTTTCACAATAAAAAAAACTAACCCTAACTAAACTAAACAAATTAAATCCATATACATACACTATAATGCTATCTCACAATCACGTTTAATCTTACGCGCGTCATTTTTACAACCTTTAATTTTTTTTCTGTAATATTGTTATTATTGCTGTTTTTATTAGAATATCCAATCCTAGGCTTATATTTTCCTGTGGGCGGAACCTTTATCCCCTCCATTTCATACAATAAAATAAAAAGATACTACGAAAAACAATAGCAAAACAATATGAAATGAAGAAATACATTAAAGTTAATACAAAAAAAAAATAATAAAGTAAATTCTAGTAAAAAGTCAGCTAACTGAAACTACAAAACAAAAAAAAATTGTAACTTCCCTAGAAGTCTTGATAGTAGCAAATCAGTTTGTATCGACTATTTGTAGTCAAAACATCTAATTTTCTTCCGATAATTTATTTTTTAGAAAGTTAAAAAAATGCGATTGAGCTGAAAAAAATAGTTTTATGATAAACTTCAAAGTTTGAGTGATTTTTGAGTTATTTTGTTTTATAAGTGAGAAAAATAGATAATTTGTTTGTGAAATTTAAAGGGAAAAAATTAGAATATTACCAAAAGATTATAAAGATAAGTTTAAGAACTATTTAAGTGAACATTTTTGAAATTATTTTATTATATATTATATATATATAAAATGTCTTCATCATCGACAACATCATCGTGTAGTGAAATTAGTATTGAGGATTTACACACAAGAGAACCAGGTAAATAATTTATTTTTGTTTTGAGTGAATATAGTGTATGCATAAATTTTAACGAATGATCGACGTAACATAATTTTTATTCAAGCCAATCACAGTGAAGTTAATCAATTTTTGTTTCGTTTTTGTTTAGATTTTCCGGCTGATTATCCAATCGCGGTTGTTAAACAAGAACGATCATCAAGCGTATCACCCATATTAACCCCACCACATACACCAACAGAAGACAACACAGCTTCAGCGATTATTATGTCAAGGCATTCACAATATTATGAATCAAATTTAATTTCCCCACCTATTTCAATACAAGCACCAACAACATCATCGATACAGGAATCAATACCATCAGAATACAACCATCATAATTACTATCAAACACATCCAATGTTACAATCGAATCAAAGTAATCAGCATCATAGGATGTGGATACAGAGTCCAAATCATCATCAATATTCTACGTTGCCATATCCTCCGCCACCACCTCCCACTGTCATTCCTCATCCAACAAATGGATCAACTCATCAAGCGTTCTTAATGAACCAAATAATGATGCGAAACGCTGCATTATATCACCAACATCATTTTGGAGCTCACTATCGTAATTACTCGAATGAAATTCCAAGAACACATCTATCAACTGGAGGTCGTCCGAGTGGAACGAGTAATATTATTATGAACAATAATGGAGGTCATATGGGACCGATGAAATCCACAGGACCAGCTGGTACAAGACCAAAAAAGCAATTTATTTGTAAATATTGTAATCGTCAATTCACCAAATCATACAATTTATTAATTCATGAACGAACGCATACAGATGAACGTCCTTATTCTTGTGATATTTGTGGTAAAGCATTTCGACGACAGGATCATTTAAGAGATCATCGTTATATTCATTCGAAAGAAAAACCATTTAAGTGTAATGATTGTGGTAAAGGCTTTTGTCAATCCCGAACTTTGGCTGTCCATAAAGTCACACATTTGGAAGAATCACCCCATAAATGTCCAATCTGTAGTCGTAGTTTTAATCAACGGGCAAATCTTAAAACTCATATGCAAATACATTCGACTATGCCAACCAATAGTACAATTAGCAATAATCTTTTACAAATTGATGAATCTAGAATTTCTTTACCCGTTCTTGATTTATCACAAAAAACAACAGTTACACCGCCTGCTTTACTGATTTCACCGTCAACATCATCAATAATTAAAACAACGACCGCATCGCAACCTGTTGTACAAATCAAGAAACCACTCGGTTTCACAATCGATGAGATTATGAGAAGATAAATTATCGTTTTATTTATTATTTTATAAATTCTGTTAAATTAATTTCATGTTCCTTAATCAAGAAACCAAAAAAAAAAAATAAATCAAGAAAATTAATTCATCTGGAAAGTGTCACATCATACGAATCTTTGATTTATCTTCAAGAAATTTGATATTTTTTTTTTGTTTTTAAAAATTAAAATTATAACAAGAAAAATCAATTTAATTTAATTTTATGATTTTGTTTGATGCGGGGAAATCTTGTTTATTGAAAATAAAAAAAAAACGTGGGGAATTTGTACCAAAGAAAGATTATTGGCATTTTGTTGTTTTAACACAAACACAAAAAAGACTGATACTATTCAATCCTGATATTAATTTATTTTTTTTTAATTTTTAATTTAATTAAAAATAAAAATGATAAAAATAGATAAAAAGAAATTTGAAACCAAAATGATTTATGTAAATTAATTAAAAAAATTTAATTATTGTTACCTTCAATATATTATTGTAAACTTGTATGAATGTGTAAATGTAAGTAAATTAAATTTAGAGTTAGAGTTGTTGCAAAAAAAAGGAAAGATCTCAATTATTGTTTATAGTTATTATTTTATTATTTTTAAGAAAGTTTATTTATAATTTTTATTAATATACAAAAAAGAGAAGACGATTTTTTTCTTTGTTGAACATTTAAATATTTTTTATTATTTTATTAGTTTGTATGAATTAAGATTAGGTTTTGATGGTGGCAGAGAAAATTGTGAACGCCAGCTTGCTATGTTCACGACTGCTGTATCATTATGAACAAGGAAACCACAAAGTTTAATTACAAAATTAGAATCGGTATGGATTCAATCACCGTTTCATAACGTGAAAAGGACCTATTTTCACTTTTGGTGATATCCTTCATTGTCTGCCAACAGAGAGGAAAGGTATGCAGTAGATATAAGCGCACTGTTTTTAGTGGTTATCCATTTCAAACAGATTTTGGCACTGTTTTTTTATTATTTAATTCTAAGTCATTTACGCCATCTTCATGTCCAAGAGCTGAAAATTAAAAAAAAATGCAATGGTTTTGCAAAGTCTGCTTTGAAATCGTTTATCTATATACATAGATAGCTTCATCCTCACATGTTGCTGTAGAGCCCTGAGAAAACCAAATATTCTCTCACAATGAGGGAGGGACTGTTGCATCTTCTTCAAAACAAAAAACGACAGGTTGGATCATCGCTTATCCCAATCCTCGGCATGTGCTATTCACATGCTGATGACCGTTCAGTATTGTCTACAGTCTGAATGGCAGACTGAACGGAATTAATAGAAAGTCGGTTTGGTTTGGTGGCTCACTCAGGAGTATTCATCTTGGTGGCCTCGTATCCTTTTCTGTTCCTTCATTGGGAGTTGATGCATTGAAGGAGCACCTGTTCAACTAGTAAACTTTTACTTATCCTTCCTTTCAAAACACCAATTCTGGTTTAAGGCTTATCCAGAAATATCCCAAATTCACGCTCCGAAGTGATTAGAAGTGATTAACGTTAGCTCCGTTAGAAGTGAACAAATTATTCTATATTAAGAAAAATTCTAAGAGCGATTGCCTTTTTGGAGATGGTCTCCTTAACGTCATCGTCGACCACATCTGAAAGAATAGGCTTTTCCACTTGATAAGCGAATTATCAGTTGGATCCTCTTCTTTAATAAAATGTGTTCTGTAGTATGAATTATAATATGTATATATCTAAAGCACATAAAAACCTTTTAAGAAGACCTAGGTTCCACAACAACATTCGTTCTAAAGAGCTGATGGACGCACATTTTTTATGTTTTCTTTAAAGAATGGATGTCTAAATAATAAATCCTATTAAATATGGCATATGCCAATATTTCATGAGAGGATAAAGATTTTATAAAATAAAAAGGTTGACAGCAAATTTTGAAGTGGAATTTACACGAACAAAACTAAAGTTTGGTTGACAATAATCCAGTTAATTGCATATTCGTTGATCATATAATGAATGCACTGTATTCCTCAATGGTCAAATTCTAGATATAAAGTTATATGAAAACGCTTGTTTCTTCGCTAGCACCTCTTAGATATCACTCGGGCTAGTTATATCTAACTGCTATTGGCAGTGGTATGTGATATCTCACGTTAACTCATATGTCAATAGAAGAGACTGGAGTACGTAGGGTTTTAACACACGTAAATGAAAAATTAAACATCAATAAAACCTGATCTCTCTATGGGGGCTTCAGAGAGATCAGAATCTCCAAAGTCGTTAGAAAGTATGACGAAAGCCGAAAAACATATTTTGGTGTGAAATTTCGCCTTGCAATAGCTAATTTGTTGCGGCTTTGGGATAAAGATGACCCTCACGTTTACTCAGACCAGTGGTACATATCCAAGAGCAATGGAGACCAAAAAGATCCTTAAGAGTCTATCTCGTCTTATGTCCAAACATTGTTGCGGATTGTACAAGATATAGCCCCGGATCGGATTCTACAACGTTGTCCTATTTCTGGCTCCTGCGTCCTGAGGAATCCCCCTAAATAAGCAGTTAGACAAATGGTGTACAAGATGTGATGCATAGGTCTTCTTCCTTGAAAATGTGTGACTGTCGTTGGATATTCATACCTAATCCTGTTTCGCTTAAGAATCCTTTTTAAGGCCCATCATTAATACAGCATCCTATGCGATTGTCTCAGTCGATTCCACAGTACTGATTTAATGTACAACGCCTAAGTGGCTTCATCATGAGCTTACAAGGCTCGTGTCAAAAGTTTCTTGAACATTTGTCTTAGTTTCTCAAGGGTTTTGTTATATCAAGCCGCCTTTTGCGTATCGAGTTGCCACGTTTCTATAACAGAGTAACAGATCATTGGTGTGGTCAGCAGCCTGGACCCTGGCAATACTGCCAATCTCTCGTGCTGCTTCTACAAAATCTCTGATGCATACCCAATCCGTCTGTTGTGGATTTCGGTAGATTTAACTTTCCACTGGGAGCACCTTTGCAAGATAATACATTAATGTATGATAGCTCCTTGACATTTCCATTTCAGTACACACTCTTAAACTTCTGATAGTTTCAAGAGGATACCTCAAGCATTACATTGACGCTACGGTTTCTTCCCGCTAACAAAAGTGTGCTCACCTATGGCATTCAATATTTCCAAATTAATAAAAGATAAGGACTCTTTATAGAGGTGCATACATTGGACCCAAAAGTGGTCACTTTCTTGGGGTTTTTTTATGCAAAGTTAGGCATTTTACTGTCAATTGTAATATAATTATACAAATTAACGTGTCTGAATATCTGAAGATACCATGCTAACTATATGGATTAGGATTATGTTTGACACATTTTTATTTGAACCATAAGTGGATAGGCCACACCACAACAGTTGATTTGGTGTAACGCGATAAGTTTGCTAGAGCTCAGGTAAAATTGATTTCATCTCTGCGGAAGTTCGTTCATCCATAATGTATTTGTAAAAAAATGCTAGATCTTTACGTCTGTGCTGCAAGGAATCAAGCTCATTAGTATAAGAGTTAAATTTGCAATTAGGTTAATAGATCTGCGTTGATCAGAATTCAGACACTTCAAACTAATAAAAAGTGCCATATGTGAGAACAATGGAATATTAGGGGGCAGGGACGTATAAATGATTTGTATATTAAATGAAGTTGTTTTCTATTGATTAATTTACAACATCGTGACGAAAAGCCCAAATTTTGCACAGTGTTATTAGCTAGGTTAAAAATATTAGCTAGGTTAAAAATAAGATTGCTTTTCTTCTGAGTCTAAATTAATAACCGCTGGTGTACCCCAAAGTTCAGTTTTGTCTCCCACTTTATTTTGAATTTATATCAACGAGCTGTTGCAAATCACCAGCAACCCAATAAATAGTTTTGCAGATGATAGTACACTGCACAAGTCATTCGTCCCCCTATCTTCAAAGGATAAAATGCATGAACGAATAAATCCCCACAGAGAGACGCTGCCATAAATATAAAAAAGGACCTAAAAAAGTCGCCGATTGGAGTTACAAAAATTTGGTCAATTTCAATTCCACCAAAACACAGCTGTTGATTGGTTCCAGATCAAAGACCGAGTTTCCCAACGATATTTCAATTAATATGTGTGACGACCAAATAAACGAATGTGAAAGCATTCGTTTATTGGGAGTCACAATATCCAACGACTTACTCTGGAACGATCATATAATGGCCATGGCAAAGAGCGCGTCAAGAAAACTCGTGCTCCTTAATAGATGTAAAAAATATTTTACTTCGCATCAATTACTCCACATTTATAAGTCCTATATTCGTCCTTGTATGGAGTGTTGTTGTCAAGTTTGGGGCGCTGCATCTGTTGTCATCCTAGCTCTTTTGGACTCTGTTCAAAAGCGTGCTATATGAATTTTGGTGATCGAAAATTAACATTAAATCTTGATTCCCTACAACATCGTCGCACTGTTGCTGATCTCGTTGTTTTTTATAAATATCGTAACCAGCGGTGCTCTGATGACATCAGGTCCATAATGCCTCAGACATATATTTTTCCCCGTTTAACTCGTCAATCGGTTTGTGCAAACAGTCAAACTGTCGAGATTACTCACTGTCATAGTAATAAAATGCAAAGGGATTTTTTTGTGCGTACATCGTACAAATTGCCTGAATTAACAGTCTCGAGTGCCTTCAATCCACAAATATTTAAAAAAAAGCGTCCACCATCTCAAGACGCATGTTGTTGTTGGACCTAGGTCTTAAAAGGTATCTATGTGTTGTTGTGACACATTTTGTAATTCCTACTACACAACATTAAAATAATTTTAAAAAAATTTTTATTAAAAAAAAAATATTATTTTCAACTTCTACTCCTAAAAGTTTTACAGATTCTTTCTCCACAAGATCTTTGGAGTCAATCTTTAACGAAAACGGATTAGGTTTGGATAGGGATTGCGGTCCCGTAGTGTTTTTTGTAACCCGAGACTACGGCAATCATACATTTTAAATTCCGGGATTTGAAATTTGTATAGAAAACTACAAATAATTAAAAACAAACACATGCATTATTCATTTTTGTCGTACGTCGAAAAGAGTGTACTACTACCAGTCGCTAAAAATAAAATTTTCTCGCCCTAAGAAAATTCTTTTTTATCAAAAATAACACGAGAACTTTTTTTAAGACGTGCCGTGCCGCAAAATCATCGAAATTAATTTCGTAAATATCCCATGAAATTTGTAAAATTCTAAAAATTTTTGAAGGTAATTTAATTCTCCACAAAAATTGTCCTAGTTATTTTTTGTCTAATGGATCGCGTACACATGTCTTTTTTAAAGATGAAACAAAATAGACCAAAACAAAAGATATGTAAACGCCTATGTGCGAATAAGACAAAACATAATCACTTTTTTTAAAAAAGATGTCAATCGTGTCTATTTCGCTAATTTTTATACCGATGTTATCCGAAAATAAATAATAAAATTCTCTTGACCTAAAAAATTTTATTTTATTAAATAGAATTTCGAAATTTTTTGTTTAGTTTTGTGTAAAATAAAATAAGTTTTTGTTTCATTTATTTTTTTTTGAGAATCATCATTTTGAGGATCATATAAATCATAATTATCGAGAGCCAAAATTTATTTTAGAAAATTATCATAGTGTGTATAATTTTTTTTAACTAACACATGTTTAAAAAATATAAAAAAGACAAACATTTCATCTTTTCGGACAAAGTCGGCACAAAATTTTACGAAATAGACACGATTGACATCTTTTTAAAAAAAAAGTGATTATGTTTTGTCTTATTCGCACACATGCGTTTACATATCTTTTGTTTTGGTCTATTTTGTTTCATCTATTAAAAAAGACATGTGTACGCGATCCATAAAACGTATATTTCTGATGAAATTGAAAAAAACTCTAAATTCTTCGTAACCCGTAAAAACAAATGACGAAAATTTTGACGAAAAAGTACTAGTCTTGTGTTTTATTTTACGATTAAAATTTAAGCAGATGAAAAGCAGATATCCAAAAATTAGTACTTTTTCGTCATTGTTATTATATTGTATCTTATGAGTTACAATGATGATTAACAATTTTTATTTTTTAAATATCATCAGAAAAGAAAAAATGACGCCGACCTGTTTTGTAGAAAGATAAATTTCTTACAAAAAAATCAACTTCGATAATTATGCGGCACGTGTTCTTTTTATTTAAAAAAAAAACAAAATTGCTCCCTGCATTTTTTTCTTTCTCCAAGAAGAAGTTTTTAGGAGGCGTCTGAGAAAATTTACTTTTTAACGACCAGTCTAGTGTACAAATACTAAAAAATTACCTTACTAATTCATTTTCGGAATAAAACTATGTACATAACGTATCACTACTATAGCTTTCAGTTACAAATCGATTTCCATGAATCGTTGGTTAATTGTTTCAATTCAATCAATATGAGAAAAATTTCATTAGCTTTTGGGGAATGTTTTTTATGTTTGCTGGGACTTGGGAGTATATTACAAAGTGGTGGGGGACCTCGGACCACCTATACCTGTATAAAAGCTCAATAACATCTGTACTTGATAATCAAATTGAATGAAACTTGGTACATAAGCATTCAGAAGGGTTCACAACAGTTCCACATCCCAACTTCCGGTTTCTGATTTCCAGTAAAATTTTGTTTTTGCAAATTTTTTTCTGTGTATTTATTGACGATGTTGGGTTAAGTGGAGAGGGCATCCCGAGCACCTGTTTATTTGAAACATCAGTTTCTGATATTTAATTTTGATTAAACTTTGTATATGTATATCTTTGTTATCTGGGAGTATGATTTGTAATAGTTCTGCATTCAGCTTCCGGTTTGTCACTTTCGGTAAAAATATTTTTAATTTTTCTATTCATACAACAGAAGTTATGTCTGTTGGGATGCTACAACTTTCTTTAATGTTTTTCTTCAGTCTGAAATACCTAAGTATTACAATTACAAGCCCTAAGTATCACGAGCCAAAAGTGAAAATCGTCCTCCCACTTTTTTGGCATTTCTCGACGTTTTAGGTTACAACGATTCTAAAAATGCAAAAAAAAAATGGGTTATGTTAATGGCAAGAGCCAAAAGTACGGTGGATTCGATAACTGTACCAGAAAGGTGTCAAATATTTTTGGCTTAAAAAACGTTTATTTTCAGTAATAATGAGCAGCAATCTTGAATCTGGAGAAATCTTGATATTCGGCATCTGTATGTGAAACCAGGACCTTAATGATTGTGTTATAAGTATGTAAAAAAAAATCGTTAAGCGTGTCAAAAAAATGCTTTTCATTTATTTTCTTTCCCCATTTGTTTTAGAAACATAATATTATGGGACACATTCTCGACTAGAAAGATATAAAATATAAAATTAATTATTTGGATGCCAAGAAATGTAATTGAACATTAAATTTGGCATAAACAGTGTCAAAACAATCGTTAAGTGTATCAAACAAATTATTTTCATTTATTTTTTTAACCAATTGTTTTGAAAAACGTAATAGTACATTATATAACAAGGTTATAAGCTTTTATATCCTGAGGCGCGTAGCGAGGTCTATATTCGTTCGAGATCTGTATTGGCCTTCTCAGTCGAGATATATTTAGAATTTTTTTAGCTACTAACACTAATTATCATATTTGATTTGATTAGATTTTAATATTTAAGTCATTTTCCATTTCATTTTTTTAATACTTATCTTAAAATATCAAGTAGCCTGGCAGTTTAGCTTTATAATAATAAAATGAAACAAGGGAATGCAATTATTATTTGTTTGTATTTTTTTGTTCATTTGAATTAAAAATAAAAGAAAATTTGTCGTTATTAACCTAGGTAATATTTTATTATTATTATTGACCTAGGGTGAGAAAAATTACTTCCAATTAGATCAATTGTGTAAATAATAGCGATTTTTCATGCTAGTAGTTAAAAATAGTACATTATATAACAAGGTTGAGAAGTAAGCTATTATTGACCGAGAATTTTTAGATCCTGAGGCGCGTAACGCCGAGGGATATATTGTAAAATGTTTCAGGTTTATATTAGTCTTCTCAACCGAGGTATATATAGATTTTTTTTTAACTACTAACACTAATTATCATATTTACTTTAATTAGATTTTGATATTAGTCATTTTCCATTTCGTTTTTCAAATATCGTAAAATATCAAGTAGCCTGGAAGTTCAGTTTCATACAAATAAAACGAAACAAAGGAATGCGATTTTTATTTGTTTGTGTTTTTTTGTTCATTTCAACTAAAAATAAAAGAAAATTTGTCATTATTAACCTAGGTAATTTTTTGTTATTATTATTTATAGACCTAGGTTGAGCAAAATTACTTCTCATTGGGGCATTCGAGTAAATAATGACGATTTCTCAAGTTAGTAGTTAAAAAAGTTAATTATTTACTTTGTATGAAATGTAATTGAACATGTAATTGGACATGGAATATGGTTCTTTGTAGTTTCAACTCCTCCCAACTTATAGGAACAGTTGGAACATATCAATTTGTTGCAGATTAAACGACGTTTTTTAACAAAAATTGTAATTATTAGGGAGATGTATTCTAAGTAATTTTTTGTGTGATTCCAGATTTCACGACATCTTAATAACAGGAACAGTTGGAAAATAATATTTTTGGAATTTTGAAATTTCAACATTTGATTTGGGATTAATTTTTAAAATATTTTTAGAATTTTGAATAAAGTTTGAATTTTTGTATTTATTATAATTTTTGGAATTTACATTACATTTTTGCTGTAATCTGTGCTTGAAGATATAACAGTGTGAGAAGTTGGATCATGCGTTTCACAACACATGTCTGCTGCTCCATGTAACGTTACTCCATGTAAGTAAATAATCTTGAATGAACACTTTTATGCAGCGAACACGTTTTCATTTTGTAAATATTTAAATACATCAGATACTTCGATTCTCATCTCCTTTATTCGAGTTATTGAGACATTGTTCACTCACGAGCTAATTGATTGCTTTGATTTTCCAGCTGCTTTCTCAACAAATCAATTAATAAGAAAGAGAGTTGGTGACAAAGCTTACTTCTAAACTCCCCAAGTTTTCGCTCGGCATCGATCTTTCAAATTATATTTGATCAAACCATGTACACTAACTTTTCGTTAATTTCAGGCAGGTCTACAATTTTCTCAAATCTATCAATACGAATCCGTGGTAAACTGGTATTACTATGCAAAATGACAGTACATGAACTCTCAATGCTGTGTACGAGAAGAGAACCAAATATCAAAGTTTTTTAAAGTCGACTTCGGTTTAAGACAAGGTTATGCCATCTGCCCTATACTCATTAATTAAGTCTTGGAATATGTGTGTCGTCAAAAGAAATTACCGACTAACAACAATATCTGGTAGACAATTTTGTTGACAAATAATTTACAAATTATAGTTAATTGACAAATAATTTACGAAAAATCCAAACGTTTGAAAGTTTCAAATGAGGCTGAGAAAAAAGATTTGATGTCCGGTGATGAACGGATTAAGGAGTTGAATCTTTTCTATAGATCAATGCTTGACTCAATACTTGACTCAAACAACAGCATTCTTGCAGACATAATTTCACAAAAGCTAGAATCGCTAAAGGTAATCGAACTTTCTACTCAATTAAACCTCTCCTTGGATCACCGTATGGATCAACTAAAAACCAAACTTAAGTTTCACAAGACATGCATTAGGTCACTTAAGACAGACGATGGAGATTATCGAACCCGAAGTAATTTTAAAATCAGAGACCTTCTTGAGGATCCTGACTTTATAGGTTGTATCCGTTGCAATAGGATTACTTCGTTTGGGCATGTTCTACGAGCTATAATGGGATACGAACGTAATAAACGACCTTAAAATTGCAGGAGAATGGAAGGACGAATTGAGTCGTACGGATAGGCCGACGATGTTTAAGTATCCTACTGAGCATCACTACAGTTAAATAGCCTGACGATAACTGAGTCAGAAGATTCATATCAAGACTTTTAAGTTTTATGTAATGCTAAGCAGGTTTTGGTTTTTTCAGAAACTTCTTTATACAGAATGTCTCAGCCCTTCATAGAAAGACTTTTTTAAGGCGTTTTTCATGATGAAACGCTTCTCGGTTAAGAAAACTTTTTTTTAATAAAATGTATTATGTGTATAGTACGAATTACAATATGTGTCATAACAACACAAATACAAACCCTTAAGACATATGTCCCACAACAACATGTGTTGTTTGACGTAACTGTATTTTTTTTTTATTATTTTAAAGAAAAACAATAAATTCTATCAAACATAAAATATAACATATAGTAAGCCAATATTTAATGATAGGTTGTAGGCATTTATATATTTGCATTTAAATAATAAATGTCTACAAACATAAACTTAACTTACTCCTGAACCGACCGAAAAATTGATACAAGTTTTATCTTGTTCCGCACTAGTCGACGTTAGATAACAACACGAACGCGAAAAAATAAATTTAATTATTCGAAAGAAGTCGAAAATCGATTTTGGGTTCCTACGTTCCATTGAACTCATTTTTTGGAGCCAAAACTTCAAGCAGAATTATCGTTCGAAGACTTAGTACATCCTTTGTTTTAATTTTTATACCGTGGTCCGGGTGCAGTTTCGGAGGTCGTTATTGTTCATAACCGGAAACCATGATCCAGAGTTGATGCTAGGTTCCGTAATGCCGTGATGCTGGGTTCCATAATTTAGGTAGCCAAAGCGGTTTATATAGCGAGACATCAAAATTATTTATTAGGTTCCGTAATGCTGTGATGCTGGGTTCCATAATTTAAGTAGCCAAAGCGGTTTATATAGCGAGACATCAAAATTATTAAATCATTCTTCGTTTATGTTTTGTGGGGAACACATCGAAGAAAAAACCAAGCGAAAATAAAACATAATTAAAGTAAAATAAGTCAATATACCAAAATTAAATAATTTTTTAAGTTAAACAATCTATCATTAAATTGAGTGCAAAAATTATTAAAGTTTATTTGAGCTACTGAAATACCGCCCGTGTTGAAACAACAGATTGTGTTTTTTATTAATAAGTTTGAATCTAACAATGGCGGTGTGCTCTGTTTGTGGTCAAAAAGTTAATCGTGATTTAGATCAAAAAATCTGTTGTACGTTGTGTAATGGTGTTTTTCATATTAGTTGTGTAAAATTAAATCCAACAGAAGCTGAATATTTATTCCAAGGGAAATCTACATGGTTTTGCACAGCATGTACACACTCAAAAACTACTACAATACGTTCTACAGTTACACAACCTTACGCAAACAAATCGCAATCAAAACCAGTAGCTGTGCCAAACTATGATACTATTTTAAAAAAAACTGGAATCAATGGAGAAGGATAACAATCTCAACTTTTCGTCAATCATGCAGCGGCTTGAAAATCTTGAATCTACTTTAAGTCGTGTGAAAAATCTAGAAGAAGAAAATAAACATCTTAAACAGGATATCACTCAAAATATTAAAAGAATTAATCAACTTGAGCAAAACTTTCTCCAAAATTGTATTGAAATTACCGGTGTACCGAAAATTGATGACGAGAATATCACAAATACGGTTATAAATATTATAAAAACGAGTCTTGATATATCTATTACGTCAGATGACATTGATAATTGCTACAAAAAAAAACAAAAAGTGAATCATATGCGGATATCTTAAACAACGTTACTACCGATAAATCAAAAAATATTTTACAATCAGCTGGGCAATTTAATAATGCAGTTAAATCGTCATCAGACATATTATTTGTAAAATTTGTTCGGAAAATAACAAAAGACAAAATTATGCATAAAAAAAACACAAACAAAATAAAAATAAAATCACATACATTCAACAATTCTGCTGCTGATAACGAATTCATCTATATCAACGACAGTCTGTCTAGCCATAAAAGATATCTATTTAACCAAGCCAAAAAAGTAAAACTAACTGCCAAGTACAAACATCTGTGGGTTCGGAATGGCATTATAAGGATGAGGAAGACTAACAATTCAAAAATCGTGATTATTGAAAGCCCTGATGATCTTAAATTTATAACATAAGTATATACACCGATTAATCTAAATAATATTACTTTGTTTTATATAACAATCCTAGAATAAGAATTTGTAATTTAAATATGTTAAATCTAAATAATTCTCAGAGCTTTACATGTAACAATTTACTTTCTTCTTATAGTGCGAATCGTCGTCTTCTCCAAAGCAACCCTGGCATATTTAGCAGTATTAATTTCTGTGTGCAGAACATAAGAAGTATGAGAAAGAATTTCAATCGATTAATTCTTGAGCTTAACACGGTTAGCAATATTCCATCGCTCATCTTTCTAACGGAAACCTGGATTAGTGAATCTGAAAACCACCACTACAAAATACCCAATTACACCTTGTATGGTAAATATAACGAAAATTATAGATCAGGCGGTGTTGCTGTTTTCGTTGAGAATTCGCTTAACGCAAAATTCTCTGAAATTAAAGCCAACAGCGCTGACATCTTGAGACTTGATATATGAATTAATAAAATTGATTATACCTTCATTTCTGTGTATCGCTTCCACTCTGTAAGTATAGAAGTCTTTCTTGATGAGCTTAAAAAAGTGCTTTATTCAATTAATACAAAAAACCTCTTTTTTTTAGGCGATGTAAATCTGGATATCCTAAGTAAATCTAGTGACCGCGATAAGTACATGTTTTTGATGTCTTCTTTTGGCCTAACGGCTAGCATAAATGAACCCACAAGGGTTAGTAATACCACCTCCACATGCATTGACCATATTTTTGGTAGAACCAATGCCAACTATAGTTTTGCCAATCTTAGCTCAGTGATTGATCTGAATATAACTGACCACCATTTTATAATATATTTTATAAATATCTCAAAGCAAGCAGTGCCAGTGAAGCCTGCAAAGTCCGCTCAGTATCTCATTGACTATTCAAAACTAAAACAGTCTTTAACAGCCGAAACATGGTATTCAGTTTATACGGAAAAAAACGCATCCCTAGCATTTGATAATTTTTTGATCATATTAGCTGACCACATTGCAAACGCAAAGTTTGTGAAAAATAGAAATTCCAAGCATAAAAACTTAAAACCATGGATAACCCCTCGTTTAGTTAAAAAGATTCACAAAAAAAATTTTCTCTGTTAGAAATCCAAATTACATCCCACTAATAGCAAATTGGCCACTTATCTACGAACGTACTTAAAGAAATTGAATACCAAAATACATGACGCGAGAGAACAGTACTTTAAAAATAAATTCAACAGCTGTCAGAATAATATAAAAAAGCAATGGGAGTTAGTCAACGATCTAACTGGTAATACTAGTAAAAACAAACCTATAACTGAGGTTCTTAGTTCAAAAGGGGAGTTGTTAAATGACCCAAAAAGTATTTCAAACGAATTCAATGAGTTTTTTACAAGTACTCCAGCTAATCTCAGTAGCCAGTTCTCTAACCTTCAAAGCACTGAATCTGATTTTTATCAATATGTTTGCCCTACTGAATATGACTCGCAATGTATTTTCGCCCCTATAACTGCTTTTGAGCTGTACCAAATAATAAACGTCTCATCAGGTTCCAATAGTTGCGGCTTCGACCAAATTAGCAACAAGACACTAAAAATAATTTCTCTATTCTTAGTCGATGTTCTGTCACACATTTTCAATCTAAGCCTGGAAACTTGTTGCTTCCCTGAAACTTTAAAAAAAGGGATAGTTATACCAATTTTCAAAAAAGGCAACAAGAAAGACTTAAATAATTACAGACCTATTGCATTACAGTCTGTGTTCTCCAAGCTATTTGAAAAGTGTGTTAAGGACCGGCTTATGGAATATTTAGATATAAAAAATCATCTCAGTGATAAACAATATGGATTTCGCATAGGGAAAAACACTGAGTACGCTCTATTGAATTTCTTAAATGGAGTCCACGAAGGCATAAATTTCAGCAAATCCGTTGCAGGTCTGTTTGTTGACATAACGAAAGCCTTTGACATGGTAGACCACAAACTGCAGCTTAAGAAATTGAAATCAATTGGAATTCCATGTATTATATTGAAATGGTTTGAGTCTTATCTTAAAAATAGACCACAACTCGTTAGAATTGATAATATCCTCAGCTCGGTTTTAACAGTTAACACTGGTGTACCACAAGGGTACTTGGGCCTGTCTTATTCCTTTTATACATAAAGTCAATATTTCAACAAAACTTTAAAGGTCAGATATCTGCCTTTGCAGATGACATGGCATTCTGCTACTGTTCCACCTCAATACACAATGTTGTTGAAGATATTGAGTCAGATTTAGTTACCTTAAAAAAATGGTTCTCAGTGCACCACCTAATCTTGAGTCCTAAAACAAAAATTGTCCATTTCGACCTCACCTCCCTAAAACATAATCCTAAAGCAATTATCTGGCATTCACATGACTGCATCTCGCATAACTGTACTACAACTTGTATTGAAATCGAATCAGTTATCGAAATTAAATATTTGGGTGTGTATTTGGATTCAAAATTAAATTGGTCGTCACACATAGCAAAACTCCAACAGTATTTTTGTAATCTTAATAGATCTTTTTATTTTTTAAGGTCGATTTGTCCTCCGGTAGTTCTCAGAAATCTATACTTTGCACTTTACCAATCTAAGCTGCAATATGGTATTGCTTGTTGGGGTGGTACTTATTTCAGCAATATACAACCATTGTTGACCAACCAAAAACATGTACTTAGAATAATTTATCATAAAAATAGAAGAGAGCACTCATGGTCTCTGTTCGTAATGAGCAATATCCTTCCTTTAAGGCATTTATATGTTTTCAGAGTTCTTAAACTATTTTATAATGTAAGTGGTAACCGTTTGACTAGTCGTCACAATCCTAACAATCGAGCCCTGAGGTCTTATGCTAACTGTGTCTGCTCAATTCCTAAGTTTTATAAAATCCACTTCAAAAAATACTTTCTTGTAACTGCGCCGTTTGTGTTCAACAAAATACCATCCGAAATTAAAGCAAACAACCCCTCTCCCAAACTCTTTCTACAAAATCTAAAAAAATTTCTATTCAGCTCCTCGAATATCGATTTTCTTTTCCCTTAACTCCAATTATTTCATTTTTTTGTCGTGTTTGGAAATGTTTTTCTAAATTTACCATTAAATAACTTATGCTTAAACAATTATATATGAATAGGTTAATTGTTGTACCCCACAACGCATCTATTTACACAATTATTAAAGATGTATCACATGCCACTAGCCAACTCTAAGCTAAAATGTGATTCTAATTTCGTTTTATTATGTTTAATAATATAATTGTAATTGTAATATGAATAATAATATAAATGTATAATTAAAACGAAATAAATAAATAAATAAAAAAAATTTAGACATCTGTATTAAATAGAAATCTGCTATAAGCGGCATCGCTAGCATTAAGAGAGCTAAGAGAGCACACTTGCTTTTTATTATGTTCCATGGCACGAATAACTAATCGTGTTGTTCAGTATGATTGCATTGTTGTGTAGTATAATTTCGCTGCATCTTCTTCACTATACTACATACTTAATTCTGCAAGGTTTACCCAGGTAACATTGGCGTGGAAGGATAATAACAGAATTTTGCTCTCCTCACTTTTAATCGTTCATTAGAATTATGGCTTTTCTCTTTTATTTTATGTTGAAAATTGCTTAAATATTATGCAAGGTGTTTACATTTCATCAATAACTTTTCAAATTCTATTAAAATAATGTAGCTTTCCCAATTGAATATCTTTCTAACAACACAAATTGTTAATGATAACAAGCACTTATTATTTTACCTGAACCAAGCCTGTATCAATAAAAATTAAACTCATGCTTCGTTTTTTTTTCAATACAAAGCAAGCATTCGCTTCAACGCCCGTTTTCAAATGTTACCCAAAATTTTTAAATTAAAAATATTATTTAGGTTTGTGTTAAGTAAATGCAGATGATAGGGATAATAAATAGAACAAAAACTTGAATATAAAAATTCAATCCGAATTTAGAATATAATCCTTGAAATGTCAGTTAGGGTGAAAAAGTAACAAAATAAACGTTTTTAGTAGCCGACCCAATGAGATGTGTTAATTAGGTAAAATAGTATCGCGATGACAAGTAATTAAAAACATTACAAAACATTTTTCTTTAATTACTGATGAAACTCGATAAAACTGTAAATTCCGTTTTACTGTATCCATAGTTGAATTCGATAGAGAATTTTGAATTGAAGGATATTTTATTAATTAATTTTTGAATAGAATCGCATGAGAGCAATTTGAAACACGAAATTAGAAGGAATTTAATTTTTTGTTAATATCACATTAGTTTAAGTCAATATAGTAATTGGGATTCAATTCAACATTGAAATAATACAAACAAAGACGAGGCTGAATAGCTAAAACTAATTTATGTTCAAAATTTTATGATCCAGGATGGATCAGGGTGTAATAAGATGAGCCTCAATAAAGCATATGCATCCGGCCCCTATGAATAATCATACTTGATTTCCCTAAAAGGATACATCCTACTTGTCCTTATCTAGACAGGACAGGCCTGTTGAGACGTTACATTACTGATCGGCACCTCTTCAGGATATCAGGCCCTTATCAGTGGTAAGAAAACCTATATCCGGCCGAGATCTGACCTATTACATAATGCTAGTCGGGCACTTGTTATGTTGTCATCTAATTTTATGATATATCATGTTTAATGCATTCATATTTCGTACGAATACATGTAATTACGAGTACATGTACACACGAATTCTGTAATACATTTCTAAACAGAAATAAAACACGTATAAAGGTTTTAGTTTCATTACAAAGAAGTTTATTTTTGTTGTACGTACCTCTAGCTCTACCCAAAACTAAAAAAAATCCACCATATCAGTTTTTTTCTTTCAAAAACTGTCTGTCAAACCAGTAGAACAGATCGAAATTTTAATACCTCGAACACTGAGGTTCCAGCAACTTTATATATTTTTAATATATCTAAATTCTAAATTATTAAATTACTATTTTAAATATGAGATGATCTGAGCTTTATACGAATATAATATAATATTATATATATATATATATATATATATATATATGATTACGCCGGAAAATTCAAAAATCTATATGAAAACTGAATCTAAGACAAACAGAATTTACACTTGGAAATCTATTATATTATGATGAATCACAAAAAAATTGTAAAGAAACTTATCAATTGACCAACAAATAAAATAATTTAGTTAAAAAAACATATCAAAAAATATGGAGGGGCTGAAATCTCCCAGCTCTGAGATATCAAGACTTCGGTCTGGGTTAAGGATTTTGATATAGTTTTCGGCAAAAAACTTTTATGAGGACATGTTTTTTAGTTTTGGGCAGCGATGTACATCAAACATAACTCTTTGTTAAAGTACAGGGGCGTCAATTGGGTAGGGTTGGGTAGACCATCCAATCGTGATAGAATAAAGTACAAGTATTTTTTATCTCTGTTTAAAAATTTATTACAAAACTAACACGAAACATCAATACGTTGCCGGAAAATTATAATCGAAATTCCAAAAATATTGTTAAATTAAATAAAATCAAACTTTTTTCAAAATTCCAAAAATATTCCAAAAATTAGAATAAAATCAAATATTTAAACTTTTTCTAAATTCCAATAATATTCCAAAAATTCTTAAAAATTCAAACAAACAAAATTCATACAAACTTTTTCCAAAATTTTAAAAATATTGAAAAATTATTACAAAATCAAAAATTGAAATTTTTTTCAAAATTCCAAAAATTATAATAAAATCAAAAATTAAAAATTTTTCAAAATTCTAAGAATATTCTAAAAATTCTTACAAAATCAAAAATTAAAACTTTTTCCAAAATTCTAAAAATATTGCAAAAATTATTACAAAATCAAAAATACAAACTTTTTTCAAAATTCCAAAAATATTTCAAAAACTATAACACATTCAAAAATTTCCATGTCCACTTTCATTTTCAATTACATTTACGTCATAAAAACAGCTACATTTTTTTTCCAAAAAATTTGTCTAAAAAAATAAATGTAATCATTTTTTGATACACTTGATGTCACCTAACTTAGCCCCGCCATTTTTAAGAAAATTAAAAACAAAGATTGTGCTGTATTGTGCTACAGTTGTGCTGGATGTGCTACTCAGAAAGAATGCCATATCACCAATGGAAAAAAGTTGGCACGCTGAGATAATTTTTCGAGCAGAAGTTAGCCCCGCCATTTTCAAAAATCAGAAAAACAAAGGTTGTTCTGTATTGTCCTCGAGTTGTGCTGGTTGTGCTATTTAGAAAAAAATTTCATATCCCTAGTGGAAAAATTTTATAACACTAAAATCATTTTTTCGAATAAAAGTTAGCCCCGCCATTTTGGAAAAAAAGAAAAACAAAGGGTCTGCTGTACGGTGTTAGAGTTGTGCTAGTTGTGCTATTCAAGAACAAATTTGTACCACCAACAGAATAATTTAAACACGCTAAAACGAATTTTCGAGTTGATGTTAGCCCCGCCATTTTGAAAAAAATTAAAAACAAAGGTTGTGCTGTATTGTGCTAGGGTTGTGCTGGTTGTGCTACTCAGAAATAGTTCCATATTATCAATGAAAAAAAGTTGGCACGCTAAAATGACTTTTCGAGCACAAGTTAGCCCCGCCATTTTGAAAAAAATGAAAACCAAAGGTTGTGCTGTATTGTACTCGAGTTGTGCTGGTTGTGCTACTTAGACAAAAATTACGTAACCCTAACAGAATTTTTTTACAAAGTTAGCATCATTTTTTTCGAATAGAAGTTAACCCCGCCATTTTGGAAGAAATCAAAAACAAAAGAAGTGCTGTATTGTGTTATAGTTGTGCTGATTGTGCTACTGAAAAAATATCGTATCACCAACAGAATAATTTAAATCACGCTAAAACCATTTTTTGAATGAAAGTTAGCCCCGCCATTTTGTAAAAATCAAAGAAGAAAGGTTGTGCTGTATTGTGCTACAGTTGTGCTGGATGTACCACTCAAAAAGAATCCCATATCAACAATGAATAAAAGTTGGCACGCTAGAACGATTTTTCGAGCAGAAGGATATTTTCGAGCAGAAAGCATTCGAGCAGAAAATTGAGCAGAAGATTAAGCAGAAGTTAGCCCCGCCATTTTGAAAAAAATGAAAAACAAAGGTTGTTATGTATTGTACTCTAGTTGTGCTGGTTGTGCTACTCAGAAAGAATTGCATATAAGCAATGAATAAAAGTTGGCAGACTTAACCGATTTTTCGAGCAGAAGTTAGCCCCGCCACTTTGAAAAAAATAAAAAACAAAGGTTGTACTGTATTGTGCTTGAGTTGTGCTGATTGTGCTACTCAGACAAAAATTTCGTATTCCTAAAAGAAAAATTTTATAACGCTAACATCATTTCTTCAAATAGAAGTTAGCCCCGCCATTTTGGAAAAAAAAACTAAATTGAGTGCTGTATTGTGTTAAAGTTGTGCGAGTTGTGCTACTCCAAAACAAATTCGTACCCACCAACGAAAAAATTTAAACAAGCTAAAACGATTTTTCGAGTAGAAGTTAGCCCCGCCATTTAACAAAACATAAAAAAAGGATGTTGTACTGTATTGTACCATAGTTGTGCTGGATGTGCTACTCAAGAAAAATTCCATTTCACCAATGAATAAATGGTGACAGGCTAAAACGATTATTCGAGCAGAAGGCTAAGCAGAAGTTAGCTCCGCCATTTGGCAAAAAAACAAAAACAAAGGCTGTGGTGTATTGTTCTATTGTTGTGCTAGTTGTGCTACTCAAAAAAAATTCCATTCTACCAATGCAAAAATTTGGTACGCAAGAACAATTTTTTGATTAGAAGTTAGCCCCGTCGTTTTCGAAAAAATGAAAAACAAAAATTTTGTATATGTAGTGGTATGAAATTTTGTTTGAGCTGGTTGCCTAGAGATAGATTATATATACCCAATGAAAAATATTTTTACGCTATCATCATTTATTCTTGTAGGAATCAGTGTAATCATTAATTTATAAGTACTAATAATGTAAGTGACACCTGGTGTCCGATAGCATAAATGAATCTTGCCTGTTTTGTATATATAAAATAAGGGAATCACAAAAATATATGATATTAAAAAAAATTGTAAATTTTTCCGTCGGTGGGTACGAATTTGTTTTGAAGTAGCACAACTCGCACAACTTTAACACAATACAGCACTCAATTTAGTTTGTTTTTCCAAAATGGCGGGGTTAACTTCTATTTGAAGATATGATGTTAGCGTCCTAAAATTTTTCTTTTAGGAATACGAAATTTTTGTCTGAGTAGCACAATCAGCACAACTCAAGCACAATACAGTACAACCTTTGTTTTTTATTTTTTTCAAAGTGGCGGGGCTAACTTCTGCTCGAAAAATCGGTTTAGTCTGCCAACTTTTATTCATTGCTTATATGCAATTCTTTCTGAGTAGTACAACCAGCACAACTAGAGTACAATACATAACAACCTTTGTTTTTCATTTTTTTCAAAATGGCGGGGCTAACTTCTGCTTAATCTTCTGCTCAATCTTCTGCTCGAATGCTTTCTGCTCGAAAATATCCTTCTGCTCGAAAAATCGTTTTAGCGTGCCAACTTTTATTCATTGTTGATATGGGATTCTTTTTGAGTGGCACATCCAGCACAACTGTAGCACAATACAGCACAACCTTTCTTCTTTGATTTTTACAAAATGGCGGGGCTAACTTTCATTCGAAAAATGGTTTTAGCGTGGTTTAAATTATTCTGTTGGCGATACGATATTTTTTAAGTAGCACAATCAGCACAACTATAACACAATACAGCACTTTTTTTGTTTTTGATTTCTTCCAAAATGGCGGGGCTAACTTCTATTCGAAAAAAATGATGCTAACTCTGTAAAAAAATTCTGTTAGAATTACGAAATTTTTGTCTAAGTAGCACAACCAGCACAACTCGAGCACAATACAGCACAACCTTTGGTTTTCATTTTTTTCAAAATGGCGGGGCTAACTTCTGCTCGAAAAGTCATTTTAGCGTGCCAATTTTTTTTCATTGATAATATGGAACTATTTCTGAGTAGCACAACCAGCACAACCCTAGCACAATACAGCACAACCTTTGTTTTTAATTTTTTTCAAAATGGTGGGGATAACTTCAACTCGAAAATTCGTTTTAGCGTGTTTAAATTATTCTGTTGGTGGTACGAATTTGTTCTTGAATAGCACAACTAGCACAACTCTAACACCGTACAGCTGACCCTTTGTTTTTCTTTTTTTCCAAAATGGCGGGGCTAACTTTTATTCGAAAAAATGATTTTAGTGTTATAAAGTTTTTCCACTAGGGATATGAAATTTTTTTCTAAATAGCACAACCAGCACAACTCGAGGACAATACAGAACAACCTTTGTTTTTCAGATTTTTGAAAATGGCGGGGCTAACTTCTGCTCGAAAAATTGTTTCAGCGTGCCAACTTTTTTCCATTGGTGATATGGCATTTTTTCTGAGTAGCACATCCAGCACAACTGTAGCACAATACAGCACAATCTTTGTTTTTAATTTTCTTAAAAATGGCGGGGCTAAGTTAGGTGACATATACACTTGACATTATTTTTTTGACAAACTTATAATGCCATAATTCTCTATAATAATAATAAAATTTCATGTCATACATACTATTAATTTTATTTTTTTCTAAGAAAATTGGGTAACAAAATAAATAAAAACCTATCTTTTGACACACTTGACAACATTTTTTTGACAAACTTATAATGCCATAATTCTTAATAATAGTAATAAAATTTCATTTCAAACAAACAATTAATTTTATTTTTTTTTCCAAAAAATTGGGTAAAAAATAAATAAAAATCTTTCTTTTGACACACTTGACAACATTTTTTTGACAAACTTATAACGCAATAATCTAGATTTTGATCTCACATACCAATCCCTACCATCAAGATTTTTCCAAATTCAATGTTCCTACTCGTAATCACTTAAAATGAACGTTTTTTAAGCCAAAAATATGAAAATTTGCCATCTTTGACACACTTAATGATTTTTTTGACACTGATCTTACGCTCAAATACAGATAAATGCGATTCGTCATTTTGTGTAAGGGTCCACGTTTGTGACCCATACATCACAACCGGTCTAATCAATGTCTTGTATAACTTGAGCTTGAGTTGATACACACGGTGATCCAAGGAGAGGCTTAATTGAGTAGAAAGTTCGATTACCTGCAGCAATTCGAGCTTTTATATTTGTAAGTATGCTGTTGTTTGAGTCAAGCATTGATCCCAAATATTTAAAAGATTCAACTCCCTCAATTCGTTCATCGCCGCACATCAAATCTTTCTTCTCAGACTCTCTTGAAACATTCATATGTTTGGTTTTATTGTAGTTAATTTGCAGACCAATTTTTCTAGCGCCACTCTCCATCGACTTGAAAGTCTCACTCATAACAGCTTCGCTTCAGCCGAGGATGACAACATCATCAGCGTAAGCGATCATCTGTACTGAGTTGATTGACAAGATATTGTTATTAGTAGGTAGTTTCTTTTGACGGCACACATATTCCAAGGCTAAATTAAAACGTTGAGGAGAGATAGCATCACCTTGTCTTAAACCGGAGTCGACTTTAAAAAACTTTGATATTTCGTTCTCTACTCGTACACAGCATTGAGAGTTCTGTACTGTCATTTTGTATAGAGAAACCAGTTGACCATGAATTCCCATTGACACCAGATCAGACCATAGAGTCTCTCGTTCGAGAGAGTCGTAGGCCTGCCTGAAATCAATGAAGAATTGGTGCACAGGTATGTTTAACTCTCGGCACTTTTCCAAAATCATCCTCATCGAGAAAAGTGCATCGGTGGTATCTCAGCCTCGCCGGAAGCCACACTGATATTCTCCAAACAGTTGTTCAGCAAAAGGATTTTATGTAGCAAAATCTAGGAAAAGATCTTACATGCTTTGCAGAGGAGAGCGATTCCTCTGTAGTTTGCACATTGTAGGCGATTACCTTTTTATTGATTGGTATCAGCATAACTGTGAGCCAGTCAGTCCCGTGGCATGGTTTTAGTCCTCCAGATCATTTGAACAAGTTCAAACAATCTTAAGGATAGAGTTTCGCCACCATGTACAATCATTTCGGATGTTATATCGTCGATACCAGGTGCTTTATTGAGTTTTAATTCTGACAGCACCGCTTCGAATTCCTCTTTGGTTGGTTCGTCTACATGTACCTTTGACGCACGAATAAGCTTTGCTCGTCGCCCAACTTGTTGCTGGTCACTTAGGTTGAGAAGATTCTCAAAATAAGCGGCCCAAGTATCTAAAATATTATTAAGGTCTACTTGTAGCTCCCCTTCTTCGTTTTGAATAGTTGTCAATCTAGTTTGAGGGCCCTTCTTTAAGGTTTTAACCTTTTGAAAGAAGTTACGCGATTGATGTTCCTTATTGAAGCTTTCAATTTCCTCACACTGTCTCTTCCACCATTCTCTCTTCGTTCGTCTACATAGTTTTGTAACGGCTTGTCTTGCCTGTTTATAGTTTGCCTTCGTGGATCTGGTGTTGCATCCTTGTAGACATTTCAGATAGAAATTCCTTTTGTATTGGATAGTGTCAAGGCATGCTTGATCCATCCATGGCTTCTGGGAGTGGTTCTGTGGTCGTCCAAGTATTCCCTCAGCTGCTTTAAAACAGCATCTTTGAGCAAATACCATGACTTATCGACGTCTCCATTAATGGTTTCTGATTCCTCCAATGTTTCGGCAATATGGTTTTGATATCTCTCTTCCGTTTCAGCATTCTTTAATGATGAGATTTTAAAACGTTTTCGTTGTTTGAGTTTTGGAATGCCTGGATTTGGGAAGTGGAACCTGGGAAGTGGTCACTTCCAATGTATGCACCTCTAAAGGATCGCACATCCAGAACGCTCGAAAAGAAACGTGCTGTTACTAGCACGTGATCAATTTGATTCCGAGTGTTTCCGTTCGGTGAGACCCCAGTCTGCTTCTGAATCGATCGATGTGGAAAGAAAGTACTGGCAATTCTCAAATTATTTGATAATGCAAACTCAGTCATTTTATCACCATTATCATTCGAATTCAAATGCAGGCTGTTGGGACCCACCACATTTCCATAAGAGATATCTCTTCCAACCTGCCCATTAAAGGCACCAAGAACCATAATGATGTCACGTATTGGTGTTTGTTTCATAACCTCTTCCAGTGCTGTGTAGAAATTATCCTTCTCGTCGACGGTCTTAGCTTCAGGAGGTGCATGCACGGCAATAAGAGAAATATTGTTGTATGTACTGCGTACACGTAGGTAACAGATCCTCTCACTGACCGGGATGAATTTCATCACGGCTCCTTGTACGCGTGCACCAACAAGTGTAATGGATAGCCTGGAAGAATGCTTGAACACGGTGTATTATAGCCTCTGATTCTTTAGTGTCATTTGTGATTACCATAAGTAGCTTGTAATAGTTTTTTTTATCCATCATTAACAGACACATTTTTCGTATAGTCTCAGATTCATTAGTTGTCAATTTTTTTTATTAACATGTACAGCTCGTAATGGTTTCCCATCCATTTACCTTCAATAGTCATATTTCTATAGTCCCCGAAACCCATAGTTTCCTTATTTGTCCTGAAACTTACTTAAATTTTCAATAGCTGGACAAACGCATTTGAGAGAAAATTGAACAAATTACACTAGTTTTATATGTTAATTAATATAATATAATATTAATTAATTTGAACTAATTAAAAATTTTTCCTTAATTATTATCTATATAAATAATAAAATTTAATCTTACAACCCCCTAAAATTGACGCGCGCTACGTTTCCATTCGATTATTTTCAATATACTTCTTGAATTTGAATTTTCTAAACACCAACCGTAATTAAACAATGAAGTTTTCAAACCTCATAACAGCTGTGCGTATTTTTTCCAATCGTCAACATACAAAGAATTACTATCTTGCTTTGTTAAAATATCCGATTTATCTTTGTATGAATGTAATATTTTGCTTCAAACAATCTTTCCGTTATTGAACTGAACTTCACTGTACTGATATAGTAGATTGTATCTTCGTAATACCTAAACATCATAACCTCGATCGAACTTGCATTTAATTCATTTTAAATTCAATGATAAATGTTATTGATGTATCGGAAATGCTTGTATCACAAAATTATTTTTTTTTGGGCAATAATATCAAATAACAAACAGTTTTGTGTAACTATAAAAAATTCCCAACTTGATGTAAATTAATTGTCCTACATCTAAAACCCTGTTTTTTTCGATACTGAAAATTTTGGCTATATAATAGGCCACTGTAAAAATATTTGGTCTCTTGTGCAGCAACTATCTCTCATGGATGACAGAATTATGAAAATTTTGCATTCATGCTTTTTTCATCTAATCTTAAGTTAAAATTAAGTAAATCCATTTTTAATTAAATTAAATTTGTGTTAGTGCAATTAGTATAAATTATTTTAAATGTTCTGTCCCGCTAGTGAAAATTTAGTTAAATTTAAAAAAAAAAAATATATAAATGTTTGTGTTTTTCAATCTTATAAATACAACAAAAAAAATATTGCGACGCTGATGCATAGGCTGACTTCACCACAGCTCTGGAAACATAGTGTTCTGGATATATAATGAGCTAATATCCATAAAATACTTTAATTAAAAGCTAACCAATATTATGGACTTCTTCTAATAATAAAAATATTAAAGCAGGCAGTAGTATCCCAACAAACATAAATTCTGTTGTACGAGAAAAAGTAAAAAAAACTTTATCGGAAGTGACAAAGCGGAAGTTAGGATGCAGAACTGTTGTAAACCGTACAAAATGTGTATGTACCAAATTTCATCCAACTCGATTATCAGGTACAAGAGTTATTGAGCTTCCAAAATAACGGGTGCTTGGAGGACCCCCTACCACTTTGTTCACTATCGCTAAAAAAACTAATCAGTTTTTGCAAAGTGTAATCAAAATTACTTAACGAACGAATGTTATATGCTTCCAACAAACATTGAAACAATAAACAGGTGTTCGGGAGGACCCCACCACTTATCCCAATATTGTCCAAAAACTAGTTAATTCTTTGTCAATAAAGTCTTTATCTTTTTTCAAAGTGCCATTAAAATTGATTAATGAATGAAATCTGTATGCTCCCAACAAACTTTTAAAACCAAGTGTGAAAAGTCAGCAGTTGTATGGTAGATCCTCCGCCACTTTGACCAACGTGTCCCAAAAGATGATAATTATCTTCATACACTAATTGAAACCTTTCCATAAGATTTATCATAATAACTTCATTATTGTAGGCTGTAGTACGCATAAAGATATTGAAAAAACTGCCAACAATTAAAAAAAAATTTTTTTACCGGAAGTAAAAACCCGGAAGTTGGGATGCAGAATTTTTGTAAATCATACTAAATGCTTATGTACAAAGTTTCATCCAATTCGATTATCAGGTACAGATGTTATTGAGCTTTAAAAAAAAACAGGTGTATGGGACACCCCCCACCACTTTGTTCACTATCGCTCAAAAACTAATCAGTTCTTTGCCATGCATGTTTGCATTTTTTTCCAAAGTGTCATCAAAATTGGTTCACGAACGAATGCTGAGTGCTCCCAACAAACATTGAAAAAATGCTGACACATTAAACAGGTGTTCGGGAGACCCCGTACCACTTATCCCAATATTGTCCAAAAACTAATCAGCTCCTTGTCATTTAAGTCTACATCTTTTTCCAAAGTGTCATTAGAATTGATTAATGAATGAATTCTGTATGCTCCCAACAAACTTTAAAAACAAAGTGTGAAAAGTCAGCAGTTGTATGGTAGACCCCCCGCCACTTTGATCAATGTGTCCTAAAAGATAATAATTATCTTCTTACACTAATTGGAACCCTATTCCATAAGTTTCATCATAATCACTTCATTATTGTAGGCTGTAGTGTGCATAAAGACACTGAAAAAACTTTAAAAAAGTAGAAAAAAAATTTTTTTACCGGAAGGAAAAAACCGGAAGTTGGGATGCAGAACTATTGTAAACCGTACTACATACTCATGTACTAAGTTTCATCCAATTCGCTTATCAGGTACAGAAGCTTTAGATCTTTCCAAAAAACGGGTGCTCCAGGGACCCCCCACCACTTTGTTCACTATCGCTCAAAAACTAATCAGTTCTTTGCCATACATGTTTGCATCTTTTTCCAAAGTGTCATCAAAATTCGTTCACGAACGAATGCTGTGTGCTCCCAACAAACATTGAAAAAAGTGTGACACATTAGTCAGGTGTTCGGGAGGACCCCCACCACTTATTCCAATATTATCCAAAAACTAATCAGTTCTTTGTTACTTAAGTCTCCATCTTTTTCCAAAGTGTCATTAAAATAAATTAATGAACGAAGTCTGTATGCTCCCAACAAACTTAAAAAACAAAGTGTGAAAAGTCAGCATTTGTATGGTAGCCCCCCCACCACTTTGATCAATGTGTCCCAAAACATGATAATTATCTTTTCACATTAATTGGAACCCTATTCCATAATTTTCATTATAATCACTTCATTATTGTAGGCTGTAGTGTGCATAAAGACACTGACAATACTTCAAAAATTTACAAAAAAAAATTTTTTACCGGAAGTGAAAAACCGGAAGTTGGGATGCAGAACTATTGTAAACCGTACTACATACTCATGTACCAAGTTTCATCCAATTCGCTTATCAGGTACAGAAGCTATAGAGCTTTCAAAAAAACAGGTGCTCCAGGGACCCCCCACCACTTTGTTCACTATCGCTCGAAAACTAATCAGTTCTTTGCCATACATGTTTGCATCTTTTTCCAAAGTGTCATCAAAATTCGTTCACGAACGAATGCTGTGTGCTCCCAACAAACATTGAAAAAAGTGTGACACATTAAACAGGTGTTCGGGAGGACCCCCACCACTTATTCCAATATTATCCAAAAACTAATCAGTTCTTTGTTACTTAAGTCTCCATCTTTTTCTAAAGTGTCATTAAAATAAATTAATGAATGAAGTCTGTATGCTCCCAACAAACTTAAAAAACAAAGTGTGAAAAGTCAGCATTTGTATGGTAGACCCCCCACCACTTTGATCAATGTGTCCCAAAACATGATAATTATCTTCTCACCCTAATTGGAACCCTATTCCATAAGTTTCATCATAATCACTTCATTATTGTAGGCTGTAGTGTGCATAAAGACACTGAAAAAACTTCAAAAAGTACAAAAAAAATTTTTTTACCGGAAGTGAAAAACCGGAAGTTGGGGTGCAGAACTATTTTAAACCGTACTACATACTCATGTACCAAGTTTCATCCAATTCGCTTATCAGGTACAGAAGTTATAGAGCTTTCAAAAAAACAGGTGCTCCAGGGACCCCCCACCACTTTGTTCACTATCGCTCAAAAACTAATCAGTTCTTTGTCATTCATGTTTACGTCTTTTTCCAAAGTGTCATCAAAATTCATTCACGAATGAATGTTTTATGCTCCCAACAAACATAAAAACTTTGTGGAAAAAACGACCTGTTGTATGGTGGACCCCCCAACCCTTTATCCAATGTGCTCCAAAAGCTGATAAAATCTTCCTCATGTTATTTAAAAGCTTTTTGCAACGTTTCATGAAAATCGATCGGTAATTGTAGGCTACAGTAGGGATAAACACCTGAAAAAAAAACTTTTTAACCGGAAGTGACAAACCGGAAGTTGGTATGCAGAAATATTCGAAACAGTACTACAACCTTATATACTAAGTTTCAATAAGATCATAGCCCGGGATCAGAAGTTATTCAAGATTTAAACTTAGAGGTGTTCAGGAGACCCCCCACCATTTTGTCCAAATTTGAAATGAATCCAGATCTTCCATTTTCAAGTGAACCTGTATCATTTGCCAAAGTTTCATCAAGATCCTATGCAGAAAACTGTTTATAATACTGATAGTTTTAGTATGGAAAATAAAGCATAAATTGTCTTATAAATTGTTAAATAAATTGTTAACTAAAATAACAGTAACTAGTGTTGGTACAATTTATTACATTTTTATTTGGATTTCAACGCATACGGCAACAATTACCTTTCACCGTATTGCTTTACCATCATTGATATAAAAGTATTATAGTTCTACTTCAACGAATAATTTAACTGGTATTGGTACAATTTATTACGTTTTTTGGATTTCAACGCATACGGCAACAATTGCCTTTCAACGTATTGCTCCACGATCATTGATACGAATTATTACCGTTCTATTTCAACAAAGAATTTAACTAATATTGGTACAATTTATTACATATTTTTTTTTGGATTTCAACGCATACGTCAACAATTACCTTTTACCGTATTGCTTCACCATCATTGATACAAAATTATTACAGTTCTACGTCTACGAATAATTTAACTGGTATTGGTAAAATTTATTACATATTATTTTTTTTGGATTTCAACGCATACGGCAACAATTACCTTTTACCGTATTGCTTTACCATCATTGATACAAAATTATTACAGTTCTACGTCTACGAATAATTTAACTGGTATTGGTACAATTTATTACCATTTTTGGATTTCCACGCATACGGCAACAATTACCTTCCAACGTATTGCTCCACAATCATTGATACGAATTATTACCGTTCGATTTCAACAAATAATTTGACTAGTATTGGTACAATTTATTACATTTTTTTTTGATTTCAACGCATCCTGCCACCATTACATGTCAACGTATTCGGCTGTAATTGCTATAATTGTTACCATACTCACCTGTGATTATAAATGGATTCGGCGCTTATGTTCGCAACCAGATACAACGTTTCTACTTATCATTTTTGATTCAACAACATTATCATTTAACGTTTCTACTTAACGATTTATTCAACAAAATTATCCAACGATTGCAAGTTTAATTAACGTTTTTACTTATCATTGTATTCAACGTTTATAAATACCAAATTATTCAACACTGTTGATTGCAAGTTTATTGAACGATTCTACTTAACATTTTGTACAACGTTTATACGTACAACTTTATACAACCTTTTTGATATTCAAATATCTTCGTGAATTATCCAACGTGACCAACGTACTGATGGAAGGCTGATACAATCAGGATAGGAGGTCGGGATTTAATCATGGGGTGAGTAAATTTGATTTCTTACTTTTATCCTAATGATAAAGGGGTGTGAATGAGTGTGTGTGTGTGTGTGGGCGTATGTGAGCGAGCAAGGGGGTTGAACGTGCCGACCGTGGTTCTTTCGTGGAAGGGGGTCGCCAGAGTCTCAGTTTCGCACTTGTATTTCTGTCCATTTCTGCAAATTTTCGTAAATAGCGTACATTTCTGTATTTGTGCTGAAGTAGCAGGGTTTCTTTATCGTTCCCATGGGCTGAAGCTAGCTTGGAGCAAGAAAATAAATCTCGCTAGGTACGCTTCCTGCTATGCCATTCTCTTTGGTTCGCCATGGAGAAAGCGCTTCATTACACAAGAAAGCCAGTTCCAAATTCTCTTCGAGAAGGATGACGACTACAGTATAGAGAGTGACTATCCAAATCTTGTTTTCCGATTATCGGCTGTCTAATTTCTTGCAGAGCAATGATATCCATCCTTTACCTCTCAGCCTCTGGTTTATAGACTTATAAGAGCATCAGGAGCGCTCAGGCTGCGCAACGTCCACGTTCCGATTCGGCAGTCTGGTCGTTTTTCACGTACAGGTAAAATTCTATTTTGAAATCCAAGTCTGTTAATCTCTTTCTGATTTCCAATTCTGAATCATGTTCAAAGTCATCGGTTTTGGTATCCAGAGCTTCCACACAGGAACTTCGTTGGATATCGCAGCAGGTCTTGGCTCAATACGTATGTATAGCTTATCATCTACGACTTTAACTAATGGAAAGTCCTTAGGTGATGTACTGTACTTTAGCTATCATATCCGTATACTCTTTGTGCCGATAGCCATCAATTTCGAGTTTAATATCATTGATGTGATGTGTTAATGCTTCCGTCAATTCTTCATGTGTATCGTAATAAAGACGAGATAGAGCATCAGGGACTATATTTTGGGTACCTTTTTGGTGGATAATGGTAAAATCCATATGTTAGAGTTTTACGCTCCACCTAGCCAGACGACCGCTCAAATCTTTCTGTGACATAAGCCACTTCAGACTTGAGTGATCAGTCACAATTGTAAATCGGTGACCCTCAACATAGCCCCTTAATTTCTTCACACGAAGAATTGCCGCAAGACATTAAAGCTCTGAAACTGAATAGTTTCTTTGAGCTTTGTTTAGTTTCTTCGACATGAAGGCTATCGGAAACTCTTGTCCATCAGTATCGACCTGATACAACACACTACCTACCCCTGTCAGACTCGCATCGCATCTAATAAAGAATTCTTTATTATAATCAGGGTTTATTAAAACTGGTGCTGTAGTCAGCAATCTTTTCAAATTTTCGAAAGCTATTTGAGCTTCTAAAGTCCATTTCAATTTTCCAGAACTTTTTTTCAATAAATTGGTGGTCGGAGACACAACGCTTGCGCAGTTTGGTATAAAGCGTTGATACCAACCGGCCATTTCTAGTAGTCGACGTATCTGCTTGATAGTTGATGGAGCTGGATACTCAGCAACAGCTGTATCTGTTCTCAAACCGTTTTCTTCAACCGAAAATCCCAAATATTTCACCTACTTCAGAACAAATTTACTATTCTTCAGGTTGATTGTTAACCCAGCCACTCTTATCAATGAAGAGACTTTGGACAGCAATTCCATATTTTCCTGGAATGTGGAAGAGACTACCAATAAATCATCTAAAAAAACAAAGACATTCTCGTGATATTGATGTGGTATCACCTTACGCATTAGCCAACACATTGTCTGGGCTGCATTGCACAATCCCAAGGGCATAACCCGGAATTGATTTAATGGACGATCAGGCACTGTGAAGGCTGTCTTGTCTCTAGATGCTTCTGCCAGAGGAATCTGCCAGAAAGCATCTTTGAGATCAATACTAGAAATGTACTTTGTGCTATTTAGACGACCTAGTAAGCCATCAATCAAGGGAAGTGGGTAAGCGTCCTTTTTGGTGAGTGAATTGACACGACGACTGTCTATACATAATCTGTTTTAACCAGATTCTTTTTGTACCAGGACCACTGGCGAGCACCAAGAACTGTTATACTCTTCGATCACGCCCATTTGAAGCATCCGGTCGAGTTCAGTATAGATCTTTAGTTGAACAGCCAGCGATGTGGGATAATGCCTCTGTTTAACAGGTGCATTATCACCAACATCGATGACATGTTCAACCAAAGAAGTCTTTCCGAGCCCAGACACTTCAAATGACGGGAAAGAATCCTTGATCATATCCAGTTCTTGTTGCTGGTCGGTGTTGAGGTTATGTATATTATGGTTGTTAGACTCCGTACGTATCAGTTTACTAACAAAGGAAGGAAGAATACCAAATTTCTCCCAGAAATCTATGCCCAGGTAGAGCTCTTCTCGTAATCCAGGGACAATATGAAACCGCATGGGTTTAGTGGAGCCATTCACGGTTATTGGAACTTCAATATAACCTAAAATTTTATTTGCAGTACCATCCGCCGTATGAATACACGAAGTGGATTTACGATAGGTTGTACCAGATGATTCCAATAATTCCAAGGAATTTCTTCCAAGTATTGTGATGGAAGCTCCACTATCCAATAATCCAGAGATATTTTTGTCAAAAATGTTGATTGTTAATCGCGGCCTAGGACCTTTTGATTCTGAAAGGATAGATGAAATACAAGTTTGCGGAATAATTTCCTCATCCTCCAATAGTTGATACAACGTTCAAGGGGTCTAAAATAAGTACGATGTAATGATGGGAAATTAAATATAACTGTTGAATTTATTCCGATTTCTTTGGTGGCGGCAGATTCCCCTGTGTCCCTATGTCACTCGTCGATTTCTTCGGGCTAAATGGATATTAAACCGAGGGTACTATTCCCGAAGCACGTACTCCCAGACGGTAGTTTAAAGTTGGATGACAGTTCGAACAGTTCCGGTGTATGACATCAGGCTTATGACATTTCCAGCAATAAAGTTTTATTTGATTTTGTTGGCAGTCAGGAGCTCGATGTCCATTCACTCCACATTTATAGCAGACAATTGGTTGTCTTGTCATTGATGGGCCAGGTTGATTGTTATCGGATGACATGATGGGTCGTTGTAAAATCCTTCTTGGTTGTGAATCCATCGCTTCAATATATTCATCCTGTTCCGGTACCACTTCTAATTCATAGTCGTCGATTTGCTGCAGTTTGCAGTTAATCCTCAAATTTGATGTTCTGGTCGGGACTGGTGTAGACCACAATTGTTCGAACTTCTGACACAACGTCCGTAATTCGTCCATAGTTGTGATAGTTGCTGCAAGTGTAGCGTTTTTGAGTTCTACACTCAGTCGTTCCCTCGCGATTTCTCGCATTTCGTTGGCAGCGAATGGACGAGCTAATCGTCGGTTCAACGAACCAAGTTCCACCAGTTATTCGTAAACGCTTTTTTTGGCTTTTGTTTACGGTTCAGCAACACTCGTAATATTGCTTTATCATCGGTGAGCGTACCGAAGGTGCGTAGGAGTCCTTATTTTAACACTGGGTAGGTCACCTCCTGAAATTCAAATAATATCTGTCAGCAGCTGCCTTAAGATACCGCGGCAAGATAGCAGCAGCCTCTACCCGATGAATAAACTCATGGATATCAGGAGAGTGACCATCCCCTGTGAAAATAGGGACCCAATTTGAGTCATAACGACTCCAATTGTTCCTACGTACCTCTCGGTATTCTCCCGGTGGTAATGCTGGAGCCGCATTACGAGGTACCTGAGGAAGTTGATTGTAAGGTGGTGGTGCTGTAAGTGGAGCCTGTGGATATATTGGTTGAAATTGTGGTGGTTGTTGTATCTGTGATGATAATGCCGGATTGTTAAATAACTGTTCAACTTGGAACGATGGACCCATCATCGGTATGGCAAGGTCCGCAGCTCTCAAACCTGATTGCTGAAAATATGCCGCTCCGGCTTGTTCTGACCGTCTTGGCTGTTGATAGTTCTGGAAATTAAAATTCCGAATTTCCTCAGTTAATGGCTGTACTGGAATCGGAAATGTAGGTGAACTAGATGGTTGCGATGGTAAACCTGGTTTATCCTGCGACATTGGATTTGTTGACAGTAACCGAATCCTTTTCCAAGCGCGTGTGAGTTGAGAGGCAGCGTAGTTACGGGCCTCTTGCACGTCATCGCGTGTACCCAACCTATTCATTCTGCTGCTATAGTGTAAGACTCGATTCGCAAAACCGTCTAAGATGTTAGGATGTATCGGATGCTGTAATCGTCTTATCCTCGTTGAGAATATGCTGCGCTGCTTGCACCACCGTTTGAGATTCGGCTACTAAATCTCTCGCGTGAGATACTGACATAGGAGCTGCACCACTTACCGTGTTCGCAGTTCCTCTGCCCAGTTGTCCTCCCTGAAATTCACACCCCGAACCAAACATTCGACCTGCAGTTCAGGAGCCACCAAACCATAGCACGGATGATTTGGGTCTAGAAAATTCGACATTTTGAATTAGAACCTGATTTAATATTCAACAAAACAACCAAAAAAAATTCAAATTCGCACAACGAAATAGTAAGGCAAATTCCAAAAATAATACCAAACAGAATAGTGGATTAGTACGCTCGGTAAATTTGTCCGATGGAAATATATAAAAATACAAAACAACGAAAAAAAAGAAACACCTCCAATCGAAAAGAACGAAAATGAAAAATTAACGTTGGCAGTCTTTTTACACCAAAAATACCTAAAATATATTTATATATAATATAAATTTTATTTTTATTTATTCAATTTCAGATATGCTGAAATCCAGAAAATATTATAGTTATTTATGTGACTATAACAGCTCTAACAAATATTTATTTATTTAAAATTGAAAATAAAAGTATTTATTTAATGATTTATTTATTAGGTGTTAAGTCCTATCTTTCAAAAAAAATATTGATTTATTTAAAAAAAAATAAAAGATATTTAATATATTATGATTTAGATCTGGATGTAAATTTTTATTAATAAAATTTTATTTAATTAATTTTCCTAAAATTATTTACTTATTTATTCTAAAAAAATATTTTATTTAATAAATTTTAATGATTTAATTTTCAAAAATTTTTGTTTTATTTATATTATTTTTTTACTTAATATAGATAAGAGATTCCCAAAATCAAGATTCGTCTGAAAACAATTTAAAAGTAAGTATGGTTTCAATATCCATTTTATTCACTACTTGAATTATTGCGTTCGCGAGCCTACTCCAACATTGCATGTGAGAACCGACTAGATAAGCCCCTAACGACCAGATTCTACAGAACGGTTTCTCCCTAACTTAACAAATGCAATCACAACTGTCACGATTAGACCTTAGGCCCATTTCTACTGACCAAGTTGTGATTCCTTAACCTATAAATATATTATCATTAGAACTAATGCCATTGTTGGAGAACGCTCCCGAGCGCCAGACTTCAAGTCTTAAACTCCATAAACATTGTTCTATTGTAAACGCTAGATTGTTAAATAGTTAAATTTGAAATTGTATGAGGTGAAGCCTCTGATCCTGAAAAAAAGTATTAATTGGTTCTCCCCTTCATTTCACCGAAGAAGCATCTGAGCAAAGAATGGTACTTCTGGTTTGTACCTAAGTACAAATACAGCAGCACCACTCCCCGTCGTCTGAGAACTCCCTCGCTGGAATGAAGAGAAGAAACCAATGATCTTTGATCGCATGTCCATAAGAGACAGAGGCGACCTAGGAACATCATCAATGTTAAGGGGTTAAGCCCCATGGATGGCTTTTTAGGCCTACCAGTTTAGAAAGTTTTTATTTATATTCTACCACAAAAACAATACCATCTACTAAATTTAGCAACACTAAAAAAACATACACTTAATTCCTATATAGTGGTGTATTCCCCATTTAATTGTGTTCAACAATTGTTTGACGTGAACACGAAAAATTATTTAAGTAGGTAAAACTCATAAAACTCAAAAGAACCATCGCTATCAAAAATAGTTGAGAAATTTTATTAATGATCAATTTGAATTGATAACTAGCAATTAAATTCTATTTATAAGAACTAATGCCTGTAGCTGTATACTTGAAGAACTACTACAACTGTTTTCAAAACCAACGACACTACACCTAATATCTACACCCTATTTACAAAGAATATTTACATTATGTACAAAAATATCTACATTGGTAGCATAAAAAAAATTCGGAAAAAATTGTTCCTCCAAAACGTTTTTTTTTTCAAATAAAATGAATAAGTTTTTCCCTAACTTATTCGACATCCAGGGACAGGAGCCACCTGTGGTCCAATCCACTCCCAACCCCCAATGGGGTTTCTTCTTCCTGCTGCTTGGTCGGTGAGATGGAGACCTCCTCGACCGGCTCAATTGCTTGAGTATGCTTGACCGAGGAAGACTCCATCCCCTCAACCAAGCAACTTCCTTCTCTTGCTTTCCTCTTCAGATTATTCCGTCGCTTCCCGACCTTCTGATTCCTCTTGACCCTCCTCCTTTCCCGCCAGCCCACATTCGGTTCCGACAGTTGGAGTTCCTTGAACAGCTGTTCCAGAAGGTCTTCCACTATCTGGTCCGAATCCGTATCCGACAGTGGAAGTTCCTGGAACACTTGTTCCACACCTGTTCCAGAAGCTCTTCCACTATCTGGTCCGAAAAATCTGGCTGTAGGTCAGGAATCGGGTCTAGATCATCGGGTCGAGTCCTCTGTAACACAGGTCTATAGACCCGACCCAGGTCCTGTATATAATTCCCCCTCCACGCATTCTGTGCCCCATTGTAAATGGAGCGGACCGCCACCACGTCTTCCCCTTTCATGGCTCTCTGCCCCTGTTGTCTTTTTATGTACAATTCTTAATTTCTTAAAAATTTAAAAAAATTCCAATCTACCATAAAAATAAACCAATACTGGTTATCCAAAAATTTATATACCAAACCAATTTTGCACCAAAACTGGTTATCCACAAAAAAAAATTATAAAATGGATTTTGCCAAAAATCTGGTTATCCACGAAAAATTGCAAAATCAATTTTGCGCCAAAACTTTTTACCAAAACTGGTTTCCAAAATTATTGCAAAATGCAGAATCCAACAAATTGCGCCAGAAATAACTCTATGATTTAATAAACTGTTATTACGGTTCTAAGGTCCGTTTCAGTTTCGGGCCACGTTGCAGGGGATTCACTTTGTGAATCAACTTGGACTTTTAATCACAAAATTAGTTTATACACAGTAAATTATCTTACACCGAAACATTCTATTTCACAAAAAAAACCAAAATTGTCACTCGACGAGTGGATTGGTATGCTATTTTATTTAGCCTATCATTTCATTAACCACAAAAAAAGAAAATATCAATAAACATAAAATACATAAAAAAAGATCTAACCTACTTTTGGTATGAGTGCGGTCTTCAATTGATTTGTTGTAACATAACTTCTTAGCTTCAAAAATCTCCTGATCACCCTCGTACCTGTGATATTTATTATTTCTGGATCCTGAACTGAGTTCATACACCCCCAAGTTCCCTCCGTTTAAATATTAAGATTGCAAAATTTTCTTTTTCCTCAATTTCGTTTTAGTTTTCCATTGATAAAATCCATAAAATCATCTACCATATCATTATTTAGAAAATTATAATAAACCCAATGAAATCCGGTATGATTTGTTATATCAAAATTTATACATTTGTAATTTCCACTTTCAATCCGCCATTTCTTTATCATAACTTTTCCTTGTTTAAGTATAATCATTTAAATTGAAATGGGACAGATCCTGACTTAAGTACGTGGCTGCCACCACTTTACAATAGTCGTGTAGCTCTACTCAAATTAACTTTTAAAAATTGAAAACAGCAATTACAACTTTTAATTCCAACACTTGGAATTGTTCATTTTTATAATCAATGAGTTTAGTTATTGAACATTGTTCATATTTTCAGAGAGAAATATGGAAAACAATAACATTTTTTTTTTCGAATCAATAAAAATATATGTCGTCATTGTGGCAGATTTATTATTTTTTACTTTTATAATTTTTTTATTTTATTATTTTTATGCACTGTTCAGGTTTTAATGAGACCCTGGTAACTCACTTACATTCAAATTTATATTAATTGAAGTGAAAACTTCTTTAGGCGCACCACACACAGATTTTTCCGTAGGTAGTAAATTAAACTGATCCGTCATGCTAAAAAACGAAAGGCTAAAAATAAAATAAATAATTATCATTTCTTAACGTTTCAAATTGCGTTGTGGATATCGCGCTCGACTGATGTGCTGTAGGTATTGAGTTCAACTCCAGGTGTGGTACATATTTTTTTATTAGTTTTTTTATAATTTTTATTAAATACTATTCAAATTATTTTTTTTTTATTTATGAATTCATAAAAATAAAAAAATTTCTTGATACGAATTTCAAAAAATTGATCTATAACGCAGTTTTTTAAAGTTGTATTGCTACTGTCTTTTGCAATATGCATTCGAGTTATCATGCTAAATAAATATTGAATATATGTAAAATTGAAAGTATGTCTGTTTGTCCTTTATGCATTTATACTTTAATTATCATGAAAATTTGGGAAACTGTTGTGTACACTTAATTTGCTTTTTATTTAACTATCGTTTTAAACGGTAGTTTGCTTTGATCAATGTTTTTTTATTGAACATAATTTTTGCTAACGGCAAACAGTGTTAATTATAACATAATTTTTATTTATGAAATTGAAAATAATGTAAGAAAGATAGTATAACCTGAAACAATTACATTTGTTTATCAAAATTATATGTATTGGAATTTTAGAACAAATCATTGGAACTAAATATGTTGTCGGTTTGGAATTGTATGTAATACATGTTTCTAAAATTAAGTGAAGACTTAATACTTGTAACTTGATACTTGCTAGCTGTTGTATATTTATATAAGGACTCACCATTAATAAATCTCCATCAAAAATAAACACAGAAATAATTGGAATAATGTGCACTGAAGGATGGTATTTATCTACCAACTCCGAAGTCCTCAATTGATTAACATGAACCATCCTAACACTATTAAAAACGGTTACAAGATACGTTGTATGACTAAGGACTTTCAATATTCTAGACGGTATCCATCGAATGTAATTTTTAAAATGACTTCTATACATTACTCTCTCCCCCTCCTTAAATTTTTTAATTAAAATTTTGCAATCATTTGTTTTTCTATTGTTATTATTTCCTTGCCTATTGTTATTTAAGCTTTTGTCAAAGATATGATTATTTTGATTTTCTAAATTAAATTTTACTTGTTTCTTAGGATTAATTATATCTAACAATGATCTGATGATATCTAACAATCCTTAAATTTTTTAATTAAAATTTTGCAATCATTTGTTTTTCTATTGTTATTATTTCCTTGCCTATTGTTATTTAAGCTTTTGTCAAAGATATGATTATTTTGATTTTCTAAATTAAATTTTACTTGTTTCTTAGGATTAATTATATCTAACAATGATCTTGGCTTATAAGAAAATATCAATTCAGTGGGAGATTTTTTTGTCACGGTGCTTGGAGAATTTCTTTGATGTATTAAAAATTTATTTATTTTTTCTGTTATATTCAAATTACTATTATCTATTAAAAATTTTTTAAATACTTTTTTAACGGATTGTACATTTCGTTCCGCCGTCCCATTCGATTGTGGATGATAAGGCGGTGTTTTTATTAATTTAATTTTATGTTTTTTACAAAACTGAACAAATTCGAAAGAATTAAAAGGTGGACCATTGTCCGTAACCATTGCTTCCGGCAACCCAAATACAGAGAATATTTTCGAAAGCTTTTTCTTCACACAGTTGGCATTCGTATTATGCATCAAAACTACATCACAGTATTTGCTGTAAGTATCTACGACTAACAAAAAGACAAATTGAGCAAAATAAAAAAAATCCAGATGTATTCGTTCAAAGGGGTAGGTCGTAGGTTCCCAGGAAGAAACTACTACTTCCTTTGGCACATTTCTTGTTTGCTGGCATGTACAACAACTATTAATAATCTGTTCAATTTCTTGATCGATCTTATACCACCAAACATACGATCTTGGTAACAGTTTTATTTTAACTATGCCAGCATGACTTTCATGAAGCAATTTCAAAACTGTTTCTTTCAGTTGTAGTGGTATCACTATTCTATTAGCATAGAAAAGACAACCATCTTCACAACTCAAAGAATTTCGTTTCTCAAAATAAGGTTTAATCCTTTCATTTATTTTATTTGGCCACCCAAATTTTATATAGTGATATATGTTGTTTAACAATACATCTTGTTTCGTATATTCCTTTATTTTTTTTAAATCTAGCGGGAACTCATCTGAGAAATTTAAAAAATTAATGCAGTTATTTTCTTCTATATCTGTGTTTTCCTTTAATGGAAGTCGGGAGAGTGCGTCGGCATTTCCCATTTGTGCTCCTTTACGATACTCGATTTTGTATGTATACATGGATAGAATGACAGACCAACGTTGCAATCGGGCTGTCGCAACGGCAGGAGTACTCTTTTTTGGATTTAAAATTTCTTTCAAGGCTTGGTGATCCGTATAAATAGTGAATGTATGACCATAGATATATTTATGGAACTTTTTTACAGCAAATATAATGGCTAATGCTTCCCGAAGTAGTTGAGAGTAATTCTTTTCGGCGTGAGACAAAGTACTTGATGCGAAAAGCACAGGTTTTTCCACCCCGTCTACCAAATGTGACAATACGGCACCTACTCCGTATGGACTGTCATCCGTAGACAAAATTATCGGCTTTTTCGGATCATACAATTCCAATAGATTATTGGCTAGAATTAGATGTTTACTTCTATTAAAAGCTTGTTCGCACTGTTCCGACCATACGAACTCGACCTCTTTTCTAAGCAGTCTGTATAATTCAATTAATTCACTAGCGAGATTCGGAACAAACCGACTGTAATAATTAAGAAGGCCTAAGTATGACTGTAACTGTTGTAAATTGGAAGGACTTGGCGCGTCAACTATAGCCTTAACTTTTTCTTGATTGGGACGAATGCCTTCTGGAGATAATGTATGTCCTAGGTAATCGACCGAGTTCTGCAAAAACTTACATTTTTCCATATTTATTTTGACATTATGTATACTTAAACGTTCTATGACCTTATTTAATGACTGAAAGCATTCTTCTATTGATTCGCCTCCAATAAGAATGTCATCCAAGTAACAATAAACCCTTTCTAAATCTACCAAGATACGGTCTGCGACTGATTGGAATATGGACGGGGCACTTGCTATGCCAAATGGTAAGCGGGTGTACTGAAATAAACCTCTATGTGTGTTTATTGTTAATAACTGTTGACTTTTAGGCGAAACCTTGAGCTGCTGATAGGCACCATTTAAATCTATCACACAAAAGAATTGACAATTTGCTAAACTTGCGAAAATATCCTCGATATTGGGTAGCGGATAATGTTCAGTTACAATGGCCTTGTTACTCGACAATCCATACAAAGGCGTAATTCCCCCGACGCTTTTGGCACAATCACAATTGGACTGGCCCAATTTGTTTTTGTCACTGGAATCAAATTTTTTTGCTCTACCAACCTTTTTAATTCACTTTCGACCCGATCTCTTAATTTATACGGAACAGAATAAGGTGCATGAAATATTGGACTTACCTCTGAATCCACAACAATTTCCACCTCATAACCCACAATCGATTGATCCGGTTGATTAGATAAAATATTTGGATATTTTTCCTTAATTATTTCCGTCATATTATAATTTATTGTGTTGACCATTGAATTTGGCTTTAATAAATTATCCCTCCATTTTGGACTAATTTTGTCTAGCCAATTTCGACCTAATAACGGCTTAAAGGGTTTACTTGATTTTATCACTACTATTTCCAGCACATTGCTTTTTCGATTATCATCCTCCACACTGACATTGAATTTTCCTATAGCTGGTATGTTTTCACCTGTAATAGACATTAAAGAATTAGACAAACAATTTACTAAATCTGAATATGAAAAAAATTTTTTGTATGTTTCTTCTGATATAACAGTAGTGCAGGCGCCCGTATCAATTTCCATTTCTAGTTGAATATCATCTACTTTGATGTAACGTAAGACAGGCTCCGGACTTAAGGACACGTTGTATATTGATTTAATTTTATCTTCAGAACTCATGCAGACTCTTGATGTATGACCAACTTTATGACAGGAATAGCAAGTTCATTCGCGTGCTGGACACTTTGTAATGTCATGCCTCCTACCACACCTATTGCACTTCCCAAACCTTTGACTATTTGTATTAAAATGGTGACTTGTATGTGGTGATGGTGACCTTGATGAACTACCGCTTCGACCGCGTTGTAATTGATAACCTGGAGAACGACCTCGGCGAAAATTTTCATATTTCTTTGACGTCTCACTATTTGAAATTTTGTATTGAGGCAATGGTTGAATAGCTTTAGCTTCTCGTCTTGACATTTCCATATTTAAGGCCTTTTTACAACAATCTGCGAAATCCATTGTATCATCCTTCAACAATTCACATTGTATGTCATAACTGCAAAGCCCGACAATGAACCGGTCTGTTAATGCATCATCCATAGCATTGGTAATAAATTTTTTTGCATTAGCGTCGGCTTCTAGAAATTCACCAAAACTACAAGGTTGTGCTAGTGCTTTTAACCGTATAATAAATTCCGTAATCGATTCTCCCTCATTTTGTACTGCCTTATGGAATTTATATCGTTCAGCTCGGATATTAAGTGTCGGCTGAAAATGTTTTTTTAATTCTTTGATTAACTCATCATAACTTTTATCTACAGGATTTGCAGGCGACACCAATGCTTTAAGCGTTTGAAACGTGCTTTTACCAATTAAACTTAAAAGCATCAACGTTTTATCCACATCACTAACCTTATTTATTTTGAAGAAAATTTCCAATCGATCTTTGTACGTTCCAAAATCATCCCCTGGCTCATATTCTTCAATTTTCCCAAAATGTGAACTCATGGTATTTAAAACGACCTTGTACTTGACCTCTGCTGATGTTTGTTCAAAAAACTCGAAATCCAATTTTAATTTGATGTCTTCCAGTTTGTATATTAATTTCACTGTGTGAAACAATTTTCTTTATTTTGTTTGTTTATCGTCGTCGCCACTTGTTGTATATTTATATAAGGACTCACCATTAATAAATCTCCATCAAAAATAAACACAAAAATAATTATTCATTATTAACTTTATTAACTTACACAATTACCGGTCAAGTATACAATGACTTTTATTTCCTCTTCAATATGAGATGACAACAAAACTGTATTTCATCATCAATATTATAATATAATATCCATCCATATTCTATGTATACTATGTATTCTCTTTCTCGATACAAGTTTGTTATTCAATACTAGAATGTCTAGAGTATAACAAAACAGTGATCACCAGAGAAATTAATTGACTAAACCTGAATTTATTAAATGTATGTTTATGTAAATTTTTTGTTTTTACACTTCGCTAGAGTTGTAACCTAATTTTTGGTTTATATACATTAGCGTTGACATTTTTTGGTAGAGTTTATCTAGTCGGCTAGCCCTGATGAGAATGATAAACTTTTTTAAAGTTTAAAGTTTTCTCATTGGTTCGAAACTAGATCGCTCTGAAATTGTATGGATTGCAAAAAGTTTCATAATTTGCACCATAATTTTTTAGATTCAGTTCTTTTATTATTCTTGATGGGAGATTTTCCATCGGGGTGATGTTATATCACAAATAATTTACTGAATTAATTGTTGATCATGTGTCAATAGACACAAGTGAAGACTAGTCATCTTCCTCTCACCGATAAAAGTTTGTTATTCAATACTAGAATGTCTAGAGTATAACAAAACAGTGATCACCAGAGAAATTTATTGACTAAACCTGAATTTATTAAATGTATGTTTATGTAAATTTTTTTTTTTTACACTTCGCTAGAGTTGTAACCTAATTTTTGGTTTATATACATTAGCGTTGACATTTTTTGGTAGAGTTTATCTAGTCGACTAGCCCTGATGAGAATGATAAATTTTTTTAAAGTTTAAAATTTTCTCATTGGTTCGAAACTAGATCGCTCTGAAATTGTATGGATTGCAAAAAGTTTCATAATTTGCACCATAATTTTTTAGATTCAGTTCTTATATTATTCTTGATGGGAGATTTTCCATCGGGGTGATGTTATATCACAAATAATTTACTGAATTAATTGTTGATCATGTGTCAATAGACACAAGTGAAGACTAGTCATCTTCCTCTCACCGATACAAGTTTGTTATTCAATACTAGAATGTCTAGAGTATAACAAAACAGTGATCACCAGAGAAATTAATTGACTAAACCTGAATTTATTAAATGTATGTTTATGTAAATTTTTTGTTTTTACACTTCGCTAGAGTTGTAACCTAATTTTTGGTTTATATACATTAGCGTTGACATTTTTTGGTAGAGTTTATCTAGTCGGCTAGCCCTGATGAGAATGATAAACTTTTTTAAAGTTTAAAATTTTCTCATTGGTTCGAAACTAGATCGCTCTGAAATTGTATGGATTGCAAAAAGTTTCATAATTTGCACCATAATTTTTTAGATTCAGTTCTTATATTATTCTTGATGGGAGATTTTCCATCGGGGTGATGTTATATCACAAATAATTTACTGAATTAATTGTTGATCATGTGTCAATAGACACAAGTGAAGACTAGTCATCTTCCTCTCACCGATACAAGTTTGTTATTCAATACTAGAATGTCTAGAGTATAACAAAACAGTGATCACCAGAGAAATTAATTGACTAAACCTGAATTTATTAAATGTATGTTTATGTAAATTTTTTGTTTTTACACTTCGCTAGAGTTGTAACCTAATTTTTGGTTTATATACATTAGCGTTGACATTTTTTGGTAGAGTTTATCTAGTCGGCTAGCCCTGATGAGAATGATAAACTTTTTTAAAGTTTAAAAATTTTCTCATTGGTTCGAAACTAGATCGCTCTAAAATTGTATGGATTGCAAAAAGTTTCATAATTTGCACCATAATTTTTTAGATTCAGTTCTTATATTATTCTTGATGGGAGATTTTCCATCGGGGTGATGTTATATCACAAATAATTTACTGAATTAATGTCTGAAACGTGTTTTATTATTTAATTTGTAGATAACCAGACGTTACAAACGATAGAAAATGGTCTATCGGTTTCTATCGTTTTCTATCATTTTTTTTTACAAGGGTTATTTGCGTAAAGTAACAAGAGATTGACATTATGTTATTTGAAAACTTACACCAAGTGCGAACGGCAAATAGTGTTAATTAGATCACTGTTTGATCAAAATTTACATAATAAGTTTCAATGATTTTCCTTAATTTCAAGTTTACATAACCATCCACGATCGAATATATTGATCGCGTATATATAGTCAAACTATCCTTTTTCGCTTCTTTTCCATTATCTCTCTCATCGCACACAAATTTAAAATTTCTTAACATCAACAGCTTCACATAACAGAATTCATATTATTTATGTAGAAACATGTATAAGTAGTATTTTTTACCAGCGAATACGAAAATTGGTCGTTGTGCGCATATTCAATGACTCATATTAAAATATTAAAAAAAACTGTTGGGGTCCCATTGAAATAAACAATAAAAACGCATAAAAATAATAAATTACTATTGAAATTCAACCAATTATAATAGAAAACCAAAAAACCAGTAAAAATATTAATGATTTTGTAGGCAGTATAACAAAGTTTTGATAATTAAAAATAATTATAATAAAAATAACGAGGCCTATGTAAACAAATGTCACAACATACAAATGGTACGAACTAGAACTAGAAATTTAACTAATAATTTATCCCAAAATAAATAATACATCTCTGTTTTACTTTTTGTCTCATCTTTTATCTCTTGGTGCGTGCTATCTGTCAAAAATTCCTTGGTAAAAAAACTCTACTATAATATTATTAACATTGAGTGACGCAACAAAGCAATTAACAAAAAAAATGTTTTATGTTTGTTGAAATTTAAAGGCCGGAACCGAAACAAATCATCAAATTTCCTTATATGTATATGAATGATCTTATGTTAGAGCAAAAATTAAAATAGGCCCGTCGTTACAGAATATATTGTAAATTCAAATGTCAGATATCCGCAGTATATATTAATTATTATATGGATTTATGAAATTTAAATAATTTCTATACACTAATCCATATTTTTTAATATTAAATTCGCTTGAATGAATTGTTTACAAAAACTATATTTTAATTTAAATATGTCAGTTTTTGAGTAATCAAAAATTTAGTAATAAAAAAATATGAATGCATGTATAGAATTATAATATAAATCAATATAATAATTAATATATATACATCCGCAATACATCCGACATTTAAATTTACAATATGCCTACAATGCGTAGGGTATATCAAGGTATACCCTATGATTTATGCAATATATCCAAAATTTCCGATGTTTTGATATTGCAATAATATGATTTTCAAATGATTTTTCGATTTTATGGCTTTGTGCGAACTCACGAAATAATGACAGAGGACAACTATTAACTGTCAAAATTTTGTCTTTTGGAATTTATATTCACCATAACGAAACGTCAAAAATTGGTGTAGCTTTTTAGCATCATCAAATTGTGACAGTAGGCATAACAAATTATTTCAGAAGGAACATCAATTTATTACAGAAGTTTTTTAAGTGTCAAAGTAATATTTATATAAGTATATATATATTATATATATTTATTGACAGCAAACATAAAAATTGAAAAGTTTTCCACCTAATGTTTTTTTTTACAAATTTCTAACTTTGAAAAAAAATTTCTAACAATTTTTACTTTGTTCTGTCAAATATTTGTGAGTTCGCACAAAGCCTATGAGTTAAATTTTCAAATTTCTGCTTTCCGGTGATGTGATGTTTCGATTCAATGACTGACAATTCAACGAAAATCAATTCGATGATAATAATGAACTTTCGGTATCCTAATTTTCTGTTCAGTTTCCTATCACGATTCGTTTATTTGATTTTTCGATGCAATGATGCGGACTTGTTTATTGTTTATAAACTATAAATCACATAAAAACATTTCTTAAAAAATAAAACCATCAGGTCCAAGATTTTTAAGATTTCAATAAACTGTATTCGTTTCAATCAGATTTCCAATGAACATCAAATTTGAAAACATTGCTTCGTTACCTACCTGTTATCGAGGGTGGAGGATCCTCAATTTAAGGATATCTGGAAAAGTATTTCTAGGATTTTATTGAAATTTTCAGAAAATATTTTCGAGATATCATACTTTAAGAAAATAAAAAAAACTTAAATTCGATTTTTTTAACAATTCTATTGATAATTCAGAATAAAACAGATGATTTAAAACCTATTAAGTCATCGCGTCCATAAAACAATGAACTATATATCTATCTCTTGAATAACTTTTATCTTATCATTTCAATAATCATAAATAATTATAAAACATCCATTCCATTTGCCTGATCATACAAATAATAAACGAACAAAAAATTATCGTTAAAATTATCGATTGATTGACTACTGTAAAATATATCACAACGTTTTTTTCTACTTTAAAAATTTGTATAATCTTTTTCTGTGATATAAGGGTTTGTTATCTGATCGGCTTTTGAATCCAAATCGTTTGAAGTATTTTTTTTATTAACGCTTTTTTGGTTATTTTTTCAGAAGTGTTTATACAATTAGACTATTGATAACATAACCAAATAAAAAATAATAGTATTGTGATGATAACTTAATTTTTAAATACTTTTATTTGATTTTCATATAGGTTCGTACATTTGTTTGAATTAACGAGTTTGATAGACATTGATACGACATAGGGATTTGGTATTGTCTGTTTGTTTACTTTATTGGCGTGCAAACTTTAACTACTTTTATAAAATATAATATGTTAGTTCCAGGTTACACCTAGTATGACCATTTCTTGGAATTTATATTATCTTTTTATCTATACCGTTTTTTGTTCGGTTTATAAACAAATATATCATTTTTAATTGCATTTTTTTCAGTAAACAAGTAATAAGTCATCATAGTTATCTATCAAACAATAAATGATTATTACTAATCCATATAAAAAAAAAATAAACAAACAAACAAAGTTAGGTTAGGTATACAAATTGCGACTGTGGAATAAACACAATCATACAGAGAGCTTTATTGTGGTAAATTTAAATTAACTCTTTAATTAGAATTGTTATTAAATTGACGGAAAAATATCAAAGAAATTTATTTCTATTTATTTTGATGCGATTTTAGGCAACATTATTTAGTTTAAAAATGATGTGATAAAAATTTGATGGTTGTTGGTTGATGGTTATATAATAACAGAATTATATTTGAGTAATTTGATAGTGGTTATAATTACTATAAAATATTAAAAAGCAACGCCCGATAATTATTTGAATTTATTTGTTATCGGATGAACTAAATAAATTTGATCAATTGCGAGTGTAGCTCGGTCTATTACACTTAAGGTGACGAGAATAACTCATTTCGGCACGACAGAACTGCTTTGAACGACTTTGCACTCCAAAGATGTCACTGTTGTGCTCCTCAAAAGTTATGGTTTGGATAAAATCCATTCTAAAACTTCAAACAAAAACTTAGAAAATAAAAATTTCAACTGAAACCTAGCTTTCAGATTTGTCTGCATTCATGTTTTTTGTGTAGGTTTAACACAAAATGTAAATAGAACGTGTGCCTATTATAAGAGTATGGCTCCGAACTAAAATGTTAGTGGCACCACCATGAATATATAATTTACAATCTAAAAGAACTCCTCTAATCCCGCATCATTACCGTCAAAACTAGAAGATTTCGTTCAATCCTCAACATATAAACGTCCTAATTTTTGATAAGATTGTTGCGGCCTGTGAAACATCAATGTGTGGTGCCTTGACTTGAACGGCTTATATTAGAAAATTTGAATTAAACTAACGAATGTCATGTCAAAACAAAAAAGAAGAATTACACTCATGTGACAGAGTAAACTACATCCTTAAAACAAAATGCTGGAAAATTACTCAATTTTGTGTAGGGTGAGGACATCTGCCTCTACGGTTTAACCCGGAGTCACTGGGATATGTACGATAGTCTACAGGTTCTGGGCTACACTGTAACATCTCCGGGGCATTTTCAGGCATTTTCATTAATTTTTTCATTGAGAAAGTTTAGGACATAATCACTTTCGATATAAAGCTGCTGTATATATGGACAGGTTATACCACTATTTTGGGCTTAGATTAGACAACTATTATATGAAGAGAAAAAATTCGTCAGAATATGTGGCAGTTTTTGGGCACTTATACCTAGTAAGCTAATATTTGTACAATAAAATACTAAGAACCAATTAAACCCCAATGACATCCTAAAAATTAGAAAATATGCTGCAACTTCTTATTTGTTATCATGTTAGTATTGTACCACATAAATAAAACATAATGTCACTTTTTTCGCAACTGGTCTTTCTCTCAATTCGATAAACGTAATTTCTAGATCACATTCTGCATGGGTTCGATCACTGATTAATAAGCAAAACCACCAGGTTTAATAAGTATTTAACACTTTTATTGTTTCACAACAACAGGAAAACCATACAGCAAACAATATTTAGAATATTCAATAGTTTCAAAAATTCTAACAGTTGCATGTGGAAAATTCCAGTATAAACCCAGCGTACAAAATAATACCCCAAATTTCCGTTAAATAACACTTAAAGTTTTATTCACAGTTAAATCAAAATTTAACATAATCACATTCCACTTAAACTATTGCAGTCTAATTTAAATTATAACTTTACATCATCGCCCTTTAATATAAACTAACTTAATTTTGCAAGCGGAATTCCTTATACTTTTTTTTTTTTTTTGAATAAAATGTGTTGTGTTATAGGGTTTACAATATGTGTCACAACAACACATAAATACCTTTTAAGACCTAGATCTAGACCTAGGTCTTACAACAGCTGGCGTTCTAAGGTCATGATGAACGCTTTTTTTAAACCTCTGCGGGTTAAAGTCACCTGAGACTAAGGATTCCGGCAAACTATTCCATTTGTATGCAGTTCGGACAAAGAAGTCTTTCCGCGATCTGCCAGTATGACAGCGTGGGATCTCGACCGTTTGACTGGTTGCGGTAGCCGATTGTCGAGTGGAACGGGGGTAAGAATAAGTTTGAGGCATGATGCTGCTGATTTCATCGGAGCACTGTTGATGACGATATTTGTAAAAAACAACGAGGTCAGCAACAGTGCGACGATGTTGTTGGGAATCAAGTTTTGATGTCAAAGTTCGATCACCCACAATTCGTATAGCCCGCTTTTGAACAGAGTCCAAGAGAACCAAGATGGAAAAAGAAGCAGCACCCCAAACTTGACAACAGTACTCCATACAGGGACGAATATAGGACTTATAAACATGGAGCAATTGGTATGGAGTGAAAATTTTTTGCATCTATTTAGGAGGTCGAGTTTTTTAGACGCGCTTTTTGCCATCGCCATTACATGATCGTTCCAGAGTAGGTCATTTGAGACTGTGACACCCAATAAACGAATGCTTTTACATTCACCTATAGGTTCATCACACAAAATTAATAAAATATCTTTGAGAAACTCGGTCTTTGATCTGGAAACAATCAACAACTGTGTTTTGGTAGAGTTGAAATTGACCAGGTTTTGGTCACCCCAATCGGCGACATTTTTTAGGTCTTTATTCACGTTTATAGCAGCGTCTCTCCGGGCGGGATTAATTCGTTCGTGCATTTTACCTTTTGAAGGAAGGGGCTCGAACGACTTGTGCAGAGTACTATCATCTGCAAAACTATTTATTGGGTTGCTGGTGATTTTCAACAATTCGTTGATATAAATCAAAAATGGGGTTGGGGACAATACTTAGCCTTGAAGTACACCAGCGTTGATTAGTTTAGACTCAGAAGAAAATCCGTCTAAGGAGACCGAAATGTATCGGTTGGTTAGAAAATTTTGAATCAGCTTCACAATATTGGGATGAAAACCATACGCAACGAGCTTGTGGATCAAGTTGGCATGCCAGACTCGATCGAATGCCTTGGAGATGTCTAAGGCGATAACGTATGTTTCACCACCTTTATCAAATATGCTGTTCGAACAATGCGCTACATAGTTTAATAGATCGGTGGTTGATCTTTTGTTTCGAAAACCGTATTGGCTGTCGGCTATTAAATGATTTACTTCCAGAAATTTTGAAATGTGTGTATTAATATAATGCTCGTAGACTTTGGATAGGATCGATATTAAAGCTATTGTCCTATAATTTGAGATATCGGATTTTGTTCCCTTTTTGGGGACGGGCTGGACATTGGTCAACTTCCAGCACGAGGGAAATATACCAGATTTGTAGGATTGGTAGAATATTTTAGTCAAAGTTGGTGCAAGTTCTTTAGAAAAGGTTTTTAAAATGATGGGTGGAATATTGTCCATTCCTGAGGCTTTGTTGATGTTTAACCCCTTTAAAAGTTTGGCGACTATTTTGGGTTTGAAGTGGAGTTCATTCATATTAACTCCTGAAGACTGGATTTGGGGTATTTCTTTAGGAGTTTCCAAAACAGTGGAGCAAAGCGTTCAGCGAACAAGCTAGCTTTTCTTGCGGGATCATTGACGATTAAATCACCATCAATAATAAGGGAATAGAAAATTTTGTACCAGAATTTAAAGAATTGATGGCACTGTAGAAACTCTTGTCAGAAATAGACATAGACGTAAGTTTTGAAGCTTTCGCTCTGTCAATTTCAGACTTTTCGTTTGAGATAATCTGGTTAGATATTTTGTTGGCCTTTAGATATTGACATCGATTAGCGGGAGTTTTGTTATGAATTCATATGTTAACCTTTAAGGCTATAATCGCCAAAATTTGAAAAAATAACGATTTTTTCGCGGTTTTTGCGATTTTTGATGAAGTTGCGTTCGGCGCTCGAGGTCACAAACTTGGATTATTCATTAGGCCAACATCATAAACAAGTCTGCAAAAAATCAGAACTACCGGATTTGACGCATACGGTAATGTATAAAGTTACTGGACTATAAGTACTATTATTAAAATAAGGAAATCAGATAAAAGCAATCAACTTCTTAAATTTTATTTTAATTCAAACAATATGAATAATATGATGTTAATTGTACCTGTATTATAAAAATGTCGTTTCTGACAATAAATTATTATTATTATTATTATTATTATTATTATTATTATTATTATTATTATTATTATTATTATTGGTGATATTTAAAATTAGTTTTTGTTAATAAAGTTTAAAGTGTTATTAAGTAGAAACTAGAAATAATTTGTGTATTATCTTAAACGTTGTATAACTGGAAATTTCTACAATCAACCGTTGGAGTTTCTGAAGCTGTTGAAAGAATATTCTAGTTAGGAATATTGTTTGCTGTATTGTTTTCCTGTTGTTGTGGAACAATTAAGGTGTTGTAGACTTAATAAAATCTGGTGTTTTTGCTTACTAATCAGTGATCGAACTCTAAAGAGGCCAAGTTAGGCCAATTCCAAGCAAGGTTAGAAAAACGTAACAATATTTATATGGCACTCGTATTTCATTTATTAAAAAAAATTTTTTCAGATATGAAAAGAATGACGTCAAATAGATTTGTACATCTAAATTAAAAAAATTTAAATGTTAGGGAAGTCTTATAAAAGCCATTGTTATTATAACTAACTACTATCTAACGTATTAATTTTCATCTTAACATTCAAATTAACCAATTAGATAACATGCATGACAAACTATTGAAGGGACCCGAGTTCAAAGCAAAAACTTTATATATACATATATATAATATAATTAAAACATATATATATATATATATATATATATATATATATATATATATATATATATATATATATATATATATATATATATATATATATATATATATATATATATATATATATATATATATATATATATATATATATATATATATATATATATATATATATATATATATATATATATATATATATATATATATATATATATATATATATATATATATAATAACATAGTATGTAGTAATAAAATAATGACGTCAAAAAACTAGTAGAAATATAAAAAATATTGTAATATTTTTAATAGAATCGATAAGACTTCTAAAGATTGCTTCAAAACGATCTATTAGAAGCACTTTACCGAAGGCATAATTTGTGAAAACTATAAATTTTCTGTTCAGCTTGCATAACCGCTTACAAAAGACCATACCTAAGTTATTTTCGAAGTTTTATGCAATTCATAGCTTCGTTAATGGCTAGAAAAGTTCTCCAAGTAGCCTTCATCGAAACCATTCACAAACTTTATGGCAACTATGAAATATCTTGTCTCGGTCAGACTGTTTTAAAAGAAGTTAGCATATGCTGGTTAGGGTTTTCGGATATAATCTGCAATAAAATTGATGTTTTGAATTTTTTTATTAGAGGGCCTTGAGATCATCAGTTCAAGCAGCACTATGACCTAATGGTCTATTGTGCTTAGTTTCCTTAGTTAGTCGCCCAACTAGCATTCGAACTTCTTTTAAAACACTATAAAATTTCATCGAAACTAGTTTCTCCACCTCCATAGTTTCCTTAAAACTTCTAAGTGGTTTCGATAAAGGCCATTTGGAGAAATTTTCTCGTCCTTAACAAAGTTATGGTTTATATAAGACTTCGACAATAACTTCGATATGGTCTCTTTTAAGCAGTTATGCAAGCTAAAAAGAATTTCTGTTTTTCACAAGTTATAGCTTCAGTAAAGAGTTAATAGATTGTTTTAAGCAATCTTTAGATTCATAATATATATTTTTTTTACATTTATGTAAATTTCAAATTTAGTCATGTCATTCTTAAGATGTTTTATAAAACTTACTAACAAATGTGACAAAAATATTACAATATTTTTTATATTTCTACACATTTTATAACGTAATTATTGTTATTACTATGTTATTAAAATGTGTTCTAATTTAAGGGTTGCGGTCGCATCACGATTCAAACTCTAGTCCTTCGATCGTTTGCTCTTGCACGCTATCCACTCATTTAAAATTTAAATGTTAAGAAGAAATATGTTTGGTTGTAGTTACAATAACAATGGTTTCTCTAACACTTCCATAAGACTTCCATTGCATTTACGTTTTTTAATTTAGAAGTAGAAAAGATAGTATAACTCAGAGGTTTACTTTTTATATACAAAGTTATGTGGCAGGTAGCTTCAATAGGCTTTTTAAAGATGAAATCATAACCTGAGATTTACGTTCTTAAAAGATTTGGTATCTTTTTAATAGACGTTCTGTAAAAGAATATTGAAAAATCTTTATTCTATTTGTTTTATCGATTCAAAGGTTTCAGGTATAGCAACATTAAGAGTATATATTTTTTTAATCATTAACTTTTAGCGTACTTACAACTTTATTTGAACAATATATTTATTTTGAAATAAAAAGTGATGTAATTGTAGTTCACAAGGCGTCACCACAACATGCGTACTAAGGTGCTGATGAACACAGTTATTTTTGGAGAATGCTATATAAATATAAAACAATAACAATACGAGGAATAGCATATTACACTATACATTTGCTGTCAATTAATTTAATAGACTGACTAAATTGTGAAACTCTGTACCTCTTTTATTGTCGCGTTTACTCTCGCGTTGTCGATGCCATTGATTGTGTTCTGTTATCCAACTTGAGCCTTTTAATGAAATTAATTACCTCAGTTTTATTTACGTCTTGTGATAGTGGAAGTGTTAATCTTCTACGGTCAAGACCCTAGCAAACTTTCTTCTCAGTTTTGGGTTATGCAAGCTTAAGCTTCAATAAAGCTTTGCTAAAGCTTCTAAGAAGAAGATTTTACTTCTATAAAGTTTCGATAGAACTTTCACAGAGAAGTTAAAGCTTCTAAAATACTTCTATATTTAATATTAGAAACTTTACCGAAACTTATCTACACAACTCTATATAAAGCTTCCGAAAATAGGTTATAGAAGTTATAGCTGTCATTAGGATTGAACTTTTTTCGGTTGTAACTGTTTAAAGATCGTATAGAAGCACAGTTGTCATAGTCTAAAAATTGCTTCAATTTCAATATCCAGACTTTAGAAGTTTTACCGAGACTGTTTTACAAAAACGAATTATGTCAAACTGACGGAAACTATTGCTTCTATTATTTCCACTAGATGAACTTATACGAAATTGAAATCGTTTCGTTTTTGTCAGAATAGTATTGTGCACAAGACGGTTTTTGTTTTTAATGTATTATTGAGACATACTTTGCACAATCTAAAATATACCTTATTTAGAGTCTTAAAATAGCAAAAAAAAATCAGTAAAAATCAGAATCAACTATATAGAGAATCAGAATCAATTAGAGTGGAATGGTGAAAATTTAAAGATTATTTGGCTAAGTTTTTTAAATAATGATGAATTTTCTTTATATTTCTGAGGGCAAAACTCGTCAGGAAGAATTGAGGCGATATATAGCGTTTCATGATTAAGTCACTCTATTAAAATAATTTACAGTAAATGGATGATGTGATATTATATCGTTGCTTGTATTGTTATTGTTATATTTATATACATTTTTAAAAAATAACTGCCTTCATTAGCACCTTATTATGCATGCTGTTGTGACAGTGTAACACATGTTGGAAATTCAATTACAACACTTTTTATTTTGAAAAAGTATATTGTTCAAATAAAGGCATAAGTACGCTAAAAGTTAATGATTAAAAAAATATATCCCCTTAATGGCGTTGCTATACCTAAAATTTGAATTAATAAAACAAATAGAAAAAAGATTCGTCAATATTCTTTTACATACGTCTATTAAAAAGATACAAAAGATAGTCTTTTAAGAACGTAGGTCTCAGATTAGGATTTCGTCGTTATAAACAAATTGAAGTTTTATGCCACATACTTTTTAACATAAAAATTAAGCTCCTGAATTATATACTATATTTTCTACATTTAAATTCTAAATTGTATAAATGCTTACATATACATATAAATGCTTGTATAAATGCTTACAAAAGACCATACCGAAGTTGTTTCCGACGTCTTTTACAAATCAGAGCTTCGTTATAGGCGGGGATTGTTTTCCAAATGGCCTTTATCGAAACCGCTTATAAGTTTTATAGAAACTATTAAGGTTGGAAAGCTAGTTTTGATAAGACTGGTTAGTGTTTTAAAAGGAGTTAAATTGCTAGTTGGGATGGTTGTATCTGTGCTAAGAAAGTTCAGGACAGTTGCAATCACATGTCTGATTAGCAGGATCTACACCTGTCGGAAACATAAAGGCGTATTTTGTTAAGATGGTGGTTTATACAAATATTTGCAGTAACGCGCCACGCCACTTTAAAATCCTTAGAGACTCTTTGTTTAAGTCGATTGTTTTGAAGTTAAACTTCTTATTGTGAAATGATCCCTTTTGACTTCTCCATAATTTAGCCTTGTATTAATGTTTATAGGATACCTAATTTTAGAAAAACAAATTTTTAAAATCCCCCCAGCAGTTTTATAGATTTCGTAGGTAATGACGGACAGCCGGCCGACAGAAAGACATACATTTTTTTTTTGCTTTTTTAGAATCAGTAGGTCCTAAAACGTGGCGAAATGCTAAAAAAGTGGGTAAGAATTTCACTTTTGGCTCATGAATGTAACACTTAGGTCGTTCAAACCGAAGTAATACACTTTGAATGGATGTATATCCAGAACAAAAAAAACTCTACAAATTGCACGAAAGCTCAAAATGTTCTAAAGACATAATGTCAAGATATTTGACAGAGAGCGTATTGAAAGCTACATAAAGTCTCTGTCACATAACGCTAGCAACTGGTTCACAGATCGCTCACGATTCAATGTGAGCATTGGACGAGGTTTGTCTGGTACTAGAATAAAACAAACGGTTATCTTAGACACCACAACAACAATATTTAAAGCCTTTTTTCGCCATTAACAGTTGTGGTATGTATTGCTAAAAATTACCCGCTTTGATTCAAAACTAGCATGATATTAGAATGCTACCAAAATCTACTAAAAGTTTCTTGCAATAATCATGAACACATTTGTTTGAGCACCCGGTAGCATATGGATGCAAGGAAATTTTATTACTGACACTTTAGCAAAACAAGGTGCCAATGAAAAGTTTATTGGACCGAAAAAATGGTTCGGAATGTTTAAGAGTTTTCTCAAAACCACAATTCAAAGATGGGAACATTAATACAAGGCTAAATTATGGAGAAGTCAAAAGGGACCATTTCACAATAACAAGTTTAACTTAAAAACAATCGACTTAAACAGAGAGTTTCTAAGGATTTTAAAGTGGCGCGGCGCGTTACTGCAAATATTTGTATAAACCACCATCTTAACAAAATATGCCTTTATGTTTCCGACAGGTGTAGATTCTGCTAATCAGACGTGTGATTGCAACTTTCCTGAATTTTCTTAGCACACATACAACCATCCCCAATAACTTCTTTTAAAACACTAAACAGTTTTATCCAAACTAGTTTCCCCACCTTTATAGTTTCTATAAAACTTATAAGCGGTTTCGATAAAGGCCATTTGGAAAACAATCCCCGCCTATAACGAAACTCTGATTTGTAAAAGACTTCGGAAACAACTTCGGTATGGTCTTTTGTAAACATTTATACAAGCATTTATATGTATATGTAAGCATTTATACAATTTAGAATTTAAATGTAGAAAATATAGTATATGATTCAGGAGCATACTGTAAATTTTTTAAAAAATAAATAAATAAATCTTTAAATTTGTTTTTTGTTTTTTGAAAATAAAAATCTTGTGAAGTCAATAATCGGAGGTGTTTTTTGATTTGTTTTAGTATAACTAAAAACTTAACTAGGGTAAATGATACAACAATGGGCACTCGTAAGCAATTTTTTACTTACAACCAATCGTGTATAAAAGTTAATCTCCAACTAGAAGAGAAAAGTTTCAAAACTGGGAGAACGTTTGTTTTACTTTGTTTTAGACCGTCTAATTTTTATTTAAAATTTATGTAGGGTATAAATAAATCGCAAAATATACAATAGTAACTTTTCGCCAGTTATGGGCACAGAAATGCAGTAATCGGCATCCGTAACATTTACAATAATTGGCATTGAAAAATTAAATTTAGAGTACAATATTCGTCCCTTATGTATAGTTTTTCGACACACCTGTTTTTACAATTCAGGAATAATAAATAAAACTATGGGCATTTTATTTTTTTTATTTTTCAAAAATTTTTTATTTTTCAACTAAAATGCTAATTCATTTATCACATCAAATTTCAAATCACATCAAATAAAATTAAATAAATAATAATAAACATAAAATTAAAATAAATAATAATAAACATAAATATAATAACAATAGTAATAGAATATCTATAATTATCTAAACTATGCACGACGAACATAAAAATTTTGGTTGCACAGCCAGTTTTAATTTGGTTATGCACGTCACATAATATTCAGCAGTACATTTCCCACATTGCATTCCTTTATTATTGATGCGAATAGTGTTAGTGCAATGATAGCACATTCTTCCCGAATATGACATTATGGGGTGGTCTCCATTCTGATCATTGTGTGACGGTTGTATATCGGGAACATTTGTTTCAGTAATCATGAAATCCTCATTAGAATTGGATAAAGAAATAGAATTAGTCGAATTAATCCGTTTTTCTGCAGAGTAAATGGAAATCGATAGTTTTTTAGTTATTTTCGTTGAAGTGCTATCTGCTAACTGTTTCAGAGAAATAAATTCATCAAACGTAAGTTTTCTGATGGGAAGTTTTTTCGGCGGCATTTTTAGTTTAGGGTTCTTATTTTGTTTTTTGTTGGCAATTCTTAATTTTAACTTGTCTTCCTGAATTTTCTTTTTGTTTTCCTGAATTTTTTTTTCTTTTCCTTATTTTGTATTCTTTGCAGTTGCCGTCTTTCTTTTTCTAGCTCTTTATTCTCTTGTTGTTTGCGTTTTTCTTCCTGAATGTTTGCATAGCCTGATGAGGTTACAACAAAAGGTAGGCTTTCTTTTGCTTTCCCCTGGTTCTTTCGTTCTGGCGTTTTAATCCATCTCAAATATTTGTCTATGTCCTTTAAGGGCTCAGGAGGGCAATCGGCAGTTTTATTTAGCTTTTGAATACATAATTCATCTTGTATATAAGTTGCGTTTTGGGCAGATTCTGTTTCGTTTCGTTCTACAGATTCAGGTGGATCCAGCTCAAATTCGTTAGGTAAGAACACAAAATCATTAATTTCCAGTATGTTAATTGGGTGGTCATGGTTATTCAACGAGGGTAAGAGAGCTTTATATATTTGAAGCAAATATTGAAACTCATCGTTTTTTTGTGGCATATCTACTTCTGTTGCTAGCTCCGGTTCGCGCAATTTTGGCCCTACAATATTTGAAAATTGTTGAATGTTGATGGTAGGAGATATTAAATGATCAGTTTCTACTATGGGGCCAGGTGACGATTGAATTTTTCGATGGTCGTTTGAAAATGATTTCCCTAAACATTTTGAGCTATCTATAGCAAATCTATTAAATGGATAAATACCACAAGCTCTAAACCCATTTTTTTTTTTTTTTTTTTTTTTAATAAAATGTGTTGTGTAATAGGGTTTAGAGTATGTGTCACAACAACACATAAATACCTTTTAAGACCTAGGTCTAGACCTGGGTCCCACAACAACTGGCGTTCTGAGGTGTAGATTAACGCTTTTTTTAAACATCTGTGGGTTGAAGCCACCTGAGACTAAGTGTTCCGGCAAACTATTCCATTTGTACGCAGTTCGGACAAAGAAGTCTCTCTGCGATCTGCCAGTATGACAGCGCGGGATCTTTACCGTTTCACTAGTTGCGGCAGCCGATTGCCGAGTGGAACGGGGGTAAGAATAAGTTTGAGGCATGATGCCGCTGATTTCATCTGAGCACTGCTGATGACGATATTTGTAAAAAACAACGAGGTCAGCAACAGTGCGACGATGTTGTAGGGAATCAAGTTGTGATTTATAATTGAAATCGGATTTTCTGCTGCCTTAATTCCCTTTTCTAGCAAAGGTGCAAAAGTCTCTTTCGTTAAAATACCGTCTAAGTTTTCACGTTTCCAGTCCCTGACAATTTGTTGCCAAACCGATTTCAGAGGCTTAAATGCCGACACATCACATGGCTGTAAAATTCTAGTAGCATTCGGATACAAAGGGATTAATATTATTTGAAGTTCTTTGCACAAAACGCTTAATTCAAAGGTGAGATGTGTTGAATGTCCATTAGGGTGTTTCATTTTCCAAAGATTTGATTTTCATATGACTTTGCTTACGCCCCAAGTCTCAGTGATGTAAAAGATATATTTGCCAAATTTCAAGAAAATTGGATAATGTTTAGGGGTTGCACACATCGATCACTTTAAGCTATATTTAGTGAAACTTACTTTAAATTTACATAAACTTTTATAAAACTGGTCAAAGTGTGCAACCTCTAAATATTATCCAATCTTCTTGAAATTTGGCATATATATCTTTTACATCACTGTGACTCACGGCGTGAGCAAAGTTAGCAAAAAATTCTACATTTTATTTTTTGCATGTAAAAATGAAACACCCTAATGTCCATCCATGAATAAAACTACAGGAAACTGGGTGCCAGTTTTTAGTACATGAGGATAAAATACATTCGAAATATATTCAAAAAATACCTCTTTCGTCATCCAACCGCTGTCACTTCTTCCAACACCCCAGGGTTGAGGAACTGAATTTCGAATGCTATCCGAAATCCGTTTGTAAGGATAGATTACCATTGGTGGTATCATACTTCCTGAAGCTGAGAAACTGAACATAACTGTTAGGCAACTCTTTGATGAGCCTTGCTCGACCTCATACACTTTCCTACTTCCAACTTTTGCCAGTACGTTTTTCGTTTTAGGGCAGAGTAAAAAATTGGTTTCATCACCATTAAAAATTCTGTCTGGTTCAGATAAAATGGAAAACAAACTTTTATCCATCAAATAATTTTCAATTTGAACAAACCAATTATGTATATTGTCGACAGAAACTTTTGAACTAGCCGCTGTTACCTGCGAGAGAAATGTTTTAAGGAAACCATTCAAAAATTAAAACACAACACAATTAAAGCCAAATTATCTTACCAGTTCCGGTATTCTAGTAGTTATGCTTGGATGACTTTTCAAAAACAGATTGTACCAACCTTTACCAGGCCTATTGGTCGGTCCAAAGGGATGTTCACGTGGACTTTCATCCAAAAACCGATTAACAGCTTCTACGATATCTTCGCGATCTTTTGGAAAGGCTTTCCATGCGCTTTCAACGATCCAATCAATTGTAATGGATAGCCTGGAAGAATGCTTGAACACGGTGTATTATAGCCTCTGATTCTTTAGTGTCATTTGTGATTACCATAAGTAGCTTGTAATAGTTTTTTTATCCATCATTAACAGACACCTTTTTCGTATAGTCTCAGATTCATTAGTTGTCAATTTTTTTTATTAACATGTACAGCTCGTAATGGTTTCCCATCCATTTACCTTCAATAGTCATATTTCTATAGTCCCCGAAACCCATAGTTTCCTTATTTGTCCTGAAACTTACTTAAATTTTCAATAGCTGGACAAACGTATTTGAGAGAAAATTGAACAAATTACACTAGTTTTATATGTTAATTAATATAATATAATATTAATTAATTTGAACTAATTAAAAATTTTTCCTTAAATATTATCTATATAAATAATAAAATTTAATCTTACAACCCCCTAAAATTGACGCGCGCTACGTTTCCATTCGATTATTTTCAATCTACTACTTGAATTTGAATTTTCTAAACACCAACCGTAATTAAACAATGAAGTTTTCAAACCTCATAACAGCTGTGCGTATTTTTTCCAATCGTCAACATACAAAGAATTACTATCTTGCTTTGTTAAAATATCCGATTTATCTTTGTATGAATGTAATATTTTGCTTCAAACAATCTTTCCGTTATTGAACTGAACTTCACTGTACTGATATAGTAGATTGTATTTTCGTAATACCTAAACATTAACCTCGATCGAACTTGCATTTAATTCATTTTAAATTCAATGATAAATGTTATTGATGTATCGGAAATGCTTGTATCACAAAATTATTTTTTTTTGGGCAATAATATCAAATAACAAACAGTTTTGTGTAACTATAAAAAATTCCCAACTTGATGTAAATTAATTGTCCTACATCTAAAACCCTGTTTTTTTTGCGATACTGAAAATTTTGGCTATATAATAAGCCACTGTAAAAATATTCGGTCTCTTGTGCAACTGATTATCTTTGACGAATGTCAAAATCGAATTTTGCATTCATGCATTCTCATCCAAAATTTAAGTTATATTTAAGTAGTGAAAATTTTTGTAATTAAATTAAATTCTGTTAAATTAGTTCAATTGGTGCAATTTTTTTGTAAATGATATGCCCAACTAGTTAAAAATTTAGAAAAAAAAAATTTATTTGTTTTGTGTTGTGCAAAAAAATATATGAAAAGAATAAATCATACATGTTTGTGTTGTTTAACACCAAAGTTAAACCAAAGAAAAAAATTATATGTTTTGTGCCGTTTACCGTGCGTCTGAATTATACAAAAAAAATTAATTTACAAAAGTGTTAAACAAAACCAACATATCATATATGTTTGTGTTGGACAAAATAACTAAAGGTAACAAGATTTCAAAATATTCCTTGTCAAATTTTAAATAGAAATTATGAATGTTGTTAATTGTTTATAATACTGATAGTTTTAGTATGGAAAATAAAGCATAAATTGTCTTATAAATTGTTAAATAAATTGTTAACTAAAATAACAGTAACTAGTGTTGGTACAATTTATTACGTTTTTTTTGGATTTCGACGCATACGGCAGCCATTGCTTTTCAACGTGTTGCTCCACAATCGTTGATACAAATGATTACCGTTCTATTTCGACGAATGATTTAACTGGTATTGGTGCAATTTATCACGTTTTTTGGATTTCAACGCATACGGCAACAATTGCCTTTCGACGTATTGCTCCACGATCATTGATACGAATTACTACCGTTCTATTTCAACGAGGAATTTAACTAATATTGGTGCAATTTGTTACATATTTTTTTTTGGATTTCAACGCATACGTCAACAATTACCTTTTACCGTGTTGCTTCACCATCATTGATACAAAATTATTCCAGTTCTACTTCTACGAATGATTTAACTGGTATTGGTACAATTTATTACCTTTTTTGGACTTCAACGCATACGGCAACAATTACCTTTCAACGTATTGCTCCACAATCATTGATACGAATTATTACCGTTCTATTTCAACGAAGAATTTAACTAATATTGGTACAATTTATTACATATTATTTTTTGGATTTCAACGCATACGTCGACAATTACCTTTTCCCGTATTGCTTCACCATCATTGATACAAAATTATTACAGTTCTACGTCTACGAATAATTTAACTGGTATTGGTACAATTTATTACCATTGTTGGATTTCCACGCATACGGCAACGATTATCTTCCAACGTATTGCTCCACAATCATTGATACGAATTATTACCGTTCGATTTCAACAAATAATTTGACTAGTATTGGTACAATTTATTACATTTTTTTTTTATTTCAACGCATCCTGCCACCATTACATGTCAACATATTCGGCTGTAATTGCTATAATTGTTACCATACTCATCTGTGATTATAAATGGATTCGGCGCTTATGTTCGCAACCAGATACAACGTTTCTACTTATCATTTTGATTCAAAAACATTATCATTTAACGTTTCTACTTAACGTTTTGTTCAACAAAATTATCCAACGATTGCAAGTTTAATTAACGTTTCTACTTATCATTGTATTCAACGTTTGTGAGTACAGAATTATTCAACGCTGTGGATTGCAAGTTTATTGGACATTTCTACCTCGCATTTTTTTCAACGTTTATAACGACATTATCATTTAACGTTTCTGCGTAACGGTTTATTCAACAAAATTATCCAACGATTGCAAGTTTAATTAACGTTTTTACTTATCATTGTGTTCAACGTTTGTAAATGCCAAATTATTCAGCGCTGTTGATTGCAAGTTTATTGAACGATTCTACTTAACATTTTGTACAACGTTTATACGTACAACTTTATACAACCTTTTTGATATTCAAATATCTTCGTGAATTATCCAACGTGACCAACGTGCTGATGGAAGGCTGATACAATCAGGATAGGAGGTCGGGATTTAATAATGGGGTGAGTAAATTTGATTTCTTGCTTTTATCCTAATGATAAAGGGGTGTGAATGAGTGTGTGTGTGTGTGTGTGTGTGGGCGTATGTGAGCGAGCAAGGGGGTTGAACGTGCCGACCGTGGTTTTTTCGTAGAAGGGGGTCGCCAGAGTCTCAGTTTCGCACTTGTATTTGTTTCCATTTCTGATCCATTATGAAAATAGCGTACATTTCTGTATTTGTGCTGAAGTAGCAGGGTTTCTTTATCGTTCCCATGGGCTGAAGCTAGCTTGGGGCAAGAAAATAAATCTCGCTAGGTACGCTTCCTGCAATGCCATTCTCATTGGTTCGCCATTGAGAAAGCGCTTCATTACAAATTGGCGCCCAACGTGGAGCTTCTCTAAGGGTTTCTACAGTGATGTAGGACTCTGGAGGAGTCCCTCCATATTTTCAAAAAATTTGAAAAATTTTTTTTTTAAATTTTCCTTCAAAATTAAGTTTCATTATCCACCATAACAATAGTAAAGACTCTGACGGCGTAGAAGCAGTTCCCTGCTTCATACGCGCAGAAGCAAAGGAAGTCTGAGATCCCTCAGACTTTTCTTTGATGGGGAGTTGCGTCCCTACGCCTCCAGCAAAACTTCTCCTTTTGTTTTTTTTTTGATAACGCAAGGGTGGGAATATTTCTTAGGAAGTATTCCCAATGGGCATTACAACCCCACGGACCCTAGTTACGGACTGGGTTTCTGGCGATGTCACGAGGGCCGAAGGTGATTCGGGTGCCAGACCTAGACTGACGTGGATTGGTGTATACGCCAATCCTCGTCCGAGTCTGGTCACCTGGTCAGGCTTCGGGTTCGTGGTGTCCTCAGAGTCCAGTCCGAGCTGATATTGTCTAACGTTAGAATCCCCTCCCGACAATATTGGTTTCCTATGGCCTGAGTGGTTCAGTTCCCCATAGATGATACTGGGGGACATTTTCCAAAGTAGCCCGATCAGCTACTGAGGGAAGATGTCCGCTCAGCCTTCATGCCGTGGTTGACTGGATCAACTCAGGTCATAGCACCTCGCCCGTATGTGTTGGTGGCGTGGATCGTAGTTGGCGAGTGTTGATTGATTGAATGATGGTTCAGAGGATTTATCTTCTGACCATCCCGTCAGTACTCGTCCGCTGGGTGAGACACCATCAGCACATACCCCATCTTATTCCTTTCCCACCCTACCTTTTCCCATCCTTATCCATCCCTTCTTGTTCCCTTTCCTTTTCCATTTCCCTTCCTTTAACGTAAACTAACTTTAACTTTTCTTTTGATCCCAAAAAAATTTTCTTTAATCTCATAAATAATCAAATAAACTAAATAGAAAGAACGGCGATCGGCGCTTCCAACCCCAGTATGGTGAACTCCCCCCTTGATTGGTCCGTCCGTCCGTCATCCATAAAAATAAAAATAAACAAATAAATAAATATTTATATACAAAAACATAGATGGATAAATATTTATACAAAAAAATAAATAAATAAATATTTATACAAAAAAAAAAACATAAATAAATAAATATTTATACAAAACAAACTAAATACATAAATATTTATACACAAAAACATAAATAGATAAATATTTATACAAAAAAAAAAACATAAATAAATAAATATTTATACAAAACAAAATAAATGAATAAATATTTATACAAAACAAAGTAAATAAATAAATTTTTATACAAAAAGAAATAAAATAAATAAATATTCATAAAGAAAAAATAAATAAATAAATATATATTTATTGAATACAAATTTATATCGCTGATAATATTAGGTACTAATCTTTTGTTGTTTCAAAATTTTTAGGTCCAATAAATAATCAATAAATTACATATATCCACAATAAATAATTTCATATATCCACAATAAATCAAGAACAAATAAACACATATATAAAAAAGAAATAAATCCATTTATCAAGAATAAAAGATCACATTTATCAAGGATAAGTAATTACATAAATTCAAGAAGTCAACTATCAAGAGGACATCAATTACACATTAACATCAGGAGTTCCACCACGATAACGATAAGGTAAATTGGGAAAGGGACCAACTTGAACTAAAAATTGTTTTCGTGTCGCCGAAGTCTCGTAGTGTTCAATTATTAGAACAGAAATTTTTTTTAACACGAACCTTTTTGTAGTTGATCCGTTCCTCAATTAACGATATTATTCATATAGTTTTTAAGATTGTATAATAGATATAGTTTTTTTTTGTCGAAACATTTATAAATTTTCCACGTATTGCCATACTGCTCGTGTGTTGCGGTAGTATAACTGTTCTGCTTGATATCGTTCGTTCATTTTCGCGTTTCGGGAACCGTCAGACCTGCCCGCAATTGGGTCTGAAAAGTTTTACAATTGCCATCTTCTGCCATAGTCGTAGTATACCTATGTAATCTCAAATTACAAGTTTTTACCACTGTTTGTTCACACAGTAGTAATAGATATTTTTATTCTTGATTCACGCTTCACGTTTTCTAATCAATACATCTGACGAATTGGTCAGATACCGCGCAGCTGTTTCAGGTTTGAATGACTGAATTTCTATGCAACTCTTTAAATTCTGCTCTAAAATATTTAAAGTAATAAAATATTGTAATAAAATAAATTTTTTCTGGTAATAATTAAATTGTTTATTTGATTTCAACGTTCGCAATAGATATTGTAACAATTGTCTCTTCCCCCTCCATATTCTTGTTTGGTTTTGATTAAGTAGAGTGCGGCTGTTTGTGTTCTTGAAGATTCATAATGTCTGCCGCTGATAAGATTGACGTTCTGGACAGGTCCAGCTCTTGTGCTGTTTGTCAACACGAAATAGTGCCGGCCGACGTAAAACTCCTCACTCGGTGTAACCACCTCTTTCACGACATCTGCCTCAACGACTGGTTGTTGCAGAATAGTACCTGCCCAATTTGTCGAGCCGCTTGTGAGCGTGCAGAATTACAGAGGTTACCTCGAGGGATGGATAAAAATAATTATACAATAGTGCCACCCCCACCGCGACCTGTGACTCGCTCTATTACCGCAGGTTGGCAACGTCGTTCCAGTACCGGAAATCAGCCCTCGTCCACTCCCTTGGCAGTCCGTTTCCCACCATCTAGACTCGCCGATGAAGTGCAAGGGAATATAGCTCAAAGATCTCCCATATATGGTGCCGCTGCAGCGGAAGATCAAGGTTTTCAGGAAGCGGTAAATGCTCACATCGATCAGGAAATTTCAAGAATTAATCACTCAATGATGCAATCACGTGCTCCAGCACCTGAAGTGTTGTTACCCCTAGCACATAATGCAGTATCCCCCACCACCCTGCGTCATCAATCGGTTCATTCCAGAAATTATACGCCAGTAAATGCGTTTGTGCAAAATAATGTACCAGTACCACCAATGTTTGCTGAACCTCATCCTGCTCTTGCTCCAGCCAGAATACGAACACATCTCGAACAGCACTCTACAACAATTAGGAATTGGAACGTAACGTTCTCAGGTAGACCCGATGGTCTAGATGTTGAAGCGTTCATCTTCAGAATAGAGCGGCTGACCGAGATGTGTTTAAATAGCGATTTTACTATTGTCACCCGCTGTCTGTATCTGTTATTCACCGACTTGTGTCATGACTGACTTGTCTCATGCTCTGCGAATAGAGTTTCAGGACAGGCAGACGGACGAAGAGGTAAAGGAGCGGATGAGGGCCAGGAAACAGCGGCCCACGGAATTGTTTGATGAATTCTTACAATCAATTTATCGACTGGCAGATAAACTACGAGTCCCGATGTCGGATGTGGAATTGTTCTCCTTGATTCGGAACAACTTGCGATTGGAAATCAGAAGGGAGCTGCTATATGTCACCATTTATGGACTGGAACATCTGCGCCAGCTCTGCCGTGACCGCGAAAAATTATGGGCCGAGTCAATAACCAAACCGCGCGATTATAACATTAGACCATCTAGACCGGTGTCTGAGGTGGATTTAGATCGTGAATTTTCACAAATTCAAATTAGCGAATTGCCACCTGAATCGTTACCAATTACATCCAATGAACTTGCGGCAATACAGCCTGCACCGAATATGCTACGAATAACCAGTTCAACTATTTGTTGGAACTGTAAACGACCAGGTCATCATTGGCACGATTGTCGTGAATCACAGCGATTGTTTTGTTGGGGATGTGGAAAGGACGATGTATTATGTCCAAACTGTGAAAATTGTCGGGGAAACCGAAGGGGGGGCCAGAATCCCAACACCTTTTCTCGCTCCCAGGACCTGCCTTAGATTCATCTGAGACCAAATTTAATTTGTCTCCTGATCCTTCGGATGTTTCATCTACCACTCCCAATTACCTATTAGTACACGATACACCGTCGAACCGAACCTCAACATCCCATCTGATAGAACACCCTTTGGATACTGCTTCTGACACTCTAGTACCCACTCATGATACCAATGTGAAATTATTGAAACATACGCCCAATCATACTGAACCACGTTCATTGTTTACTAAAATCAAATCGTTCCAACAACGATTGAATGAGTTCTTGAAAATACGCTCAAACATATTTGTCGATTCATTATCCTACTTGAAACCTACAACACGCTCTGCTCTCCGTTCTCGTATCTATTGGCAACAACGGCGTCTGTTTAAATCCAAAACCATTTCCTCTATTGTGAAATTGGCCAACGATGTGAGATCTTATGCCACAGTGTCAATATTGGGTAAACAACATACTGGACTGTTGGATAGCGGAGCGTCTTTGACTGTAATTGGTGGTGATTTTGCTAAAGAGATCGTGCAAACTCCAGACCTTCTGACTTACTCATCTGCAGTAGTTCGTACTGCCGATGGCCAAAGACAGAAGATCTTGGGGTTTGTGAAAACAAAGATTTCATTTATGAACCAAGTCAGAACCCTGGACGTCTTCGTTATCCCGTCTTTAACTCAAGATCTATACCTAGGTATAGATTTCTTTAACGCTTTTGGTTTGTTTAACCCGATATTTGAATTACCTACATTTTCGACTACGGAGTCAGTAATTTCAGAATTGTCTATGGACAAACAGGAACGCTTACAAAACACTATCCAACTTCTACCTTCATTTTCAAAAATGGGTCTGGGTCGAACACATTTGATAGAACATGTGATTGATGTGGGGACGGCCGCTCCCATCAAACAACGTCACTACCCGATTTCGCCCGCCATTGAGAAACTGATGGGAGAAGAACTGGATAGAATGTTATCTCAGGGTATTATAGAGGTTTCAAACAGTCCATGGTCGAGCCCAGTGGTTTTAATTCGCAAACCCGGGAAGAATCGCCTTTGTTTGGATAGTAGAAAGGTCAATACAGTTACTAAAAAGGATGCTTACCCCCTTCCACAGATTGATGGAATCTTGAGTCGTCTGCCACAGAGTAATTTCATTTCCAGTTTGCATCTGAAAGAGGCTTTTTGGCAGATACCTCTAGAAAAACACTCCCGAGAGAAAACTGCTTTTACGGTCAAAGGGCGGCCATTGTATCAGTTCGTAAGAATGCCTTTCGGACTGTGCAATGCGCCGCAAACGATGACTAAATTGATGGACCAAGTAATTCCTCCACATCTCAAGTCGTGCGTCTTCGTATACTTGGATGATCTTCTAATAGTTACAGATACCTTTGAGGCCCATCTGAAACTGTTAGAAGATATCTCCCAGTGTCTTAGACGTGCGAACTTGACGATAAACGTGGAAAAAAGTAAGTTTCTCTTGCCGGATGTAAAATATTTGGTATATGTCGTGGGAGGTGGTAAGCTAAAAATTGATCCTGAAAAACTCAGGCCATTTCCGAATTTCCTACACCGCGTACGTTCAAACAGATTCGACGATTCCTGGGTATGGCGGGTTATTACCGCCGTTTTATATCTGATTTCTCTGCTATGTCCTCTCCAATATCAGATTTGTTGAAGAAAAATTCTAATAAATTCGTATGGACACCAGAAGCTGAAATAGCATTTATAAATCTCAAAAATGCTCTCATATCAGCACCAGTCCTCATAAACCCCGACTATACTAAACCCTTTACTCTCCAGTGCGACGCTAGCAACGACGGTATAGGTTGTGTACTACTTCAGTGTGACATGGACGGTATGGAACACCCCATAGCATACATGTCCAAAAAACTAAATTCTGCGCAGCGCAATTACTCCACTAGTGAGAAAGAGTGTCTAGCCGCCGTACTGGGAGCAGGGCATGTAATTTTGGTGATTTTCTTGAAAAAAATCAAAAAATCAGATTTTTTTGATTTAAATCGGATTTTTTTGATTTAAATCAGATTTTTTTGATTTGTTTAAAACGTAGAATCAAATTGTAAAAAATTCCCGAAAACAATTAAATCCATTTTTTGTTATCAATCCAGTTTAATTTAATATCCAGGAACACATTCATTTATTTTAAATATAAATTAAATCAAATAATTTTACTTAAAATTAATTGTTTCATATTCAATAATTCATATAACTGAAAACATAGGAAAACTCTTTATCTTTTTATATATTCAGCTGATTTGCCAAAAATGTTAGTTTTGCCGCTTTGTCTGTCCCTAGGCTGTTTCTTAATTTTGAATGAGCAAGCGCAAAAGTCGAAAAAATTCGTTCGACTCCAGCTGATGAAGCAGTAGCTGTTGTTAGTTGTTGAATTTTATATTGGTCTAACGGCGATATAAATCCTTGGTGTACGGCAAACATCGATTTCCACCATTCAAAAGAAGTCATATTTGTTATAACTCCTTTTTGTATAACAGGTCCCGTAAATGGAGGAATGTTTGTTTGAAATTTGAGGTAAATTGTTTTAAAATTTAGTGGAAAGTTATCTTCCATATATTCCATAGCTATGGATTTTTCAGCTTCCGTTAATTTAAAATCTTGAAATTGCATTGACGGTGTAAGTGCAAAAGCTGCAAAATGATTTGTTATTTATACACATTAATAATAATAAACCTGCATTGAAGCATCCCTTCATTTAAAACAAACTTTTAAACTTTATTGCTATCTTGTTTAGGTTAAAAACTGTTTAAAATCAAAAAAATTAAATTGGCAATAGACAAGTTTGTCGTTTTTTAGGGCTACCATTTACGAAATAAAGTTTGTTTTTCGTTAAGTTTTAGGGCGCGTTCATTTTTGAACGATTTTTTTTATACTTTTTAGCAAAAATTTTAATACTTTTTACCAATTTGATTTAAATCAAGTTTTTTTTTAAAAAAATCATTTGATTTAAATCTGATATAAATCAATGATTTAAATCAATTGATTTAAATCAAACATGCCTTGACTGGGAGTAAAGAAATTTAGAGCGTATGTCAAGGGTCAGGCCTTTAAGATCATAACTGACCACCAAGGTAACAATTTCGCCTAAATTTTTTAAATTATTCCAACTTAACTTGAAAAGGCATTGTGTAAGACCATATTATTCAAGCTTTACCTAAAAAAAGCTTGTAAAAGACTAGATTGACTAAGTTTCTTATATAATTCCTTAAGTAAAGCTTAATTCAATAATAAGTTTTTAGGGCATATTCAAGCAAGTGTTACTCAAGTATAATACCTTTTATAAGGTTTTATTCACATATAACTTTTAAGGTAGTATTCAAGATGTTTTTACTCAAGAATTCAATCCCTTATATAAACCTTTATTAAAGTACAACTTTTAGGAAGAATCCAAGAAGATTCTTACCCAAGGATAGTTCCTTGTATACGACTTTATTTATGTATAATAATTTTAGTAGTATTCAAGAAAATTATTACTCAAGTGATATTTCTTATATACGGCTGTTTTCAATGAATATTAAAAGATTTACAACAAATCGATCTGACAATATTTTTGACAGTTCGTTGTTTAATTCGCGATTGTGTGTTTTTTTATTAAATCACTTATCGTGTTTAAAAAGTTAACAAACCTTTAAGAACTTTAACAAACTATTATTGATTAATACAAAAGATTATTTCAAAATGGTAGAGTTATTTTCGTCAATGGAAATTTGCAATTGCCATTATTCCGCAACCATTTAATCAAACGTTTCTGATGATGGTTTATAAATTGATTGAGATTTACCATTTCTGATGATGGTTTATATAATGATTTGAGTTGGTCAACAAATAAATAAACTGATGATAATTTGTCATACAATTCATTTTTGTATTATATGTATGCAATCGCCATATTGTGCGCATTTCGCTTGGGAAAAAAATTATATCAAAACTTGCAACAGATTGCAACTGACTTATGGAAAATATAACGTAGAACGTTTATTTAATATGGTCATTTAACATTTATTTATTAATCAGCCAAATTGTGCAACTGAAAGTGATGCCAATCACAGCATACTATACCCTTTACGAAGCTTGAGTAACACTTTTGTTCTGTATTGAGTAACGTTTTATTCCTGTCGTGGAAATTGATTTAGGGGACGTGCTTAAGGGTAAACGATGAGGAAGTGGGTCTGTGTTCGATTCCTGCTAGGCACGTTTTCATTTATGAATTTTATTTTCCTTTTTTTTATTTTATTTTTATTCTTTAATCATTTTTAATCGTACAATTGGATGGAAACACATGCGTAGATATCGTATATGAATACGCAAAATTATTTTCATTTCGAGATTGTCCTCAATCATAACCAATATTATTTTTAGCAAAAACCCATATATTCTCATTTTAGGAAACCATTAGTACACTTTATATGCATTCCTAATCAAAATGTTTGAATAAAAATTAATTCATAGTCGTGGTAGTGGTCCGAAACTTGAAATGTGTACAAATAATTTGTTAAACAATAGTGATTAAGTTTCAATTTTCTTTATGACAGCTGCTAAATAGAGAAGTGGATAGCGTGCGGTCCTGGAGAATTAAAGGTTACGAGTTCGATCCCAGCTACAGGCGTTTGTAAAGATGCGAAATGTGTAAAATAAATTGTAATTTCCGATAAAAGATTAACTCAATAGCAGCAATAAACAAAAAAAAGGAGTTTAATGCGCCAATTAACCAAAATAACAATCACCAATTTTTTTTTTTCAGTGGCATCGCTTCTTGAATAGCCACTGAGTAATTCTTTTGAGAAAATATTTACTCAAGCACTTTATTCAAGTAACATTTTGACAGTATTTGAATAAGCCTTGAATAACAACTTATGTACCACTTTATTCAAACACTTATATAAAACATGTATAAAGCATTATATATGCCTTCTTGAATAAAGAATATTTTTTCATACGCCTTTTCTCCTTGAGTAGAGTTTGTATAAAACCTTTATCATGCATAGTTCAAGAATTTCAAATTTCCCCTTCCATTTTAAATTCCTCTTTTAAAGCTTTACTCAATGATTACCTAGGTTAAATTGTTACCTGGGCAATGCTTCATTAAAATGGTTAATGCAACAAAAAGACCTTTCTGGTCGATTGGCTCGTTGGAGCTTGAAATTGCAGGGTTAGGTCTTTGATATTGAGTACCGAAAAGGAAATTTAAACATAGTTCCAGACACTCTATCAAGACGTGACTCTGTTGACGTCATTTCTGAATTATGTCCAGTGCCTGAATTAGATCTTAATTCCCCTTTCTTCAACACTTCTCGATATTTGGAGCTGGTAAATCTGGTTACCGAAGCAGACGGTACATTGCCTGATCTGAAAGTAATTTCTGGTCGGGTTTATAAACGATTGGCTTGTCTAGATCTTGATATTCCTTCAGAGGGTGAGGTTTGGAAATTGTGGTTACCTGAGGAATACACTGACGAGTGTATTGCAAGGGCCCACAATCCTCCTACCTCATCTCATGGAGGTCTAGCAAAAACCCTGTATAATATTCGTAAATTTTACTATTGGCCTCAGATGTATACCCAGGTTAAATCATACATAGGAAATTGTAAGACCTGCAAGGAAATCAAAGCGACTAATGTTCCACTTCGTGCTCCCATGGTGTCTCAGATGAAAACAGAACGAATTGGTCAGCGATTATATATCGATATTCTTGGCCCTTATCCTCGTTCAAAGGCCGGGAATATCGCTATTCTTGTAGTATTAGATCATGTTACTAAATATCCATTTTTATTTCCTTTACGGAAATTAACTGCTGAACCAATTTGTCAACTATTGGCTACCAATGTCTTTCATGTATTTGGTTGTCCAGAGGTAATCGTGTCCGATAACGGGACCCAATTCAAATCTAAATTGTTTGAAGATTTCTTGGCGAAGCACGGAGTGAAACACACCTTATTGGCCTTATATTCACCTCAAGCTAATGCTTCTGAACGGGTAAATAGAAGTGTTTTATCGGGTATTCGAGCCTATTTAAAGGAGGAGCATTCTAAATGGGATCTGCACTTGAGCGAGATCGCTTGTGCACTACGTTGTTCCCTGCACCAAACACTTAAATGTTCTCCATATTTCGCAATGTTTGGAATACCTATGGTGACTCATGGTTCGTCATATGAATTGCTGAGACGATTGAATAGTCTTCATGAACCAGGTGAAACGATTCTGCGACCTGATTATCTTAACAAGATTCAAATTCGAATACTTGATTTAACTGCCGAAGCATTTGTCAAAAGTGCTGAAAGATATAATCTGCGAGCTCGAGTAACATTGTTTAAACCAGGTGACACGGTGTTCCGAAGGAACTTTATTTTGAGTGACGCCGGTAAGAAATTATCTGCTAAACTTGCACAGAAGTTTGTTGAAACCAGAGTAATAAGGTTGGTAGGTAGCGCTGCTTACGAGCTGGAAGACCTGGTTTCCAAACGTAGAGGTGTTTATCATTCCAAGGACATTCGCGCCTAACATCGGTAATAATTTTTTTGTCAGTATGATAATATATTTCGCTTGGGTTTCACCGCCATTGTAGGTCAAGAATATCGACGACCATAAAGTATGAAGGTGGTTTCGTTTTTGAATTAACAGTTCCGCGAGTGTGTACTAACTTTGGTGTTTATGTCTTGTTTCAGATTTGTTTTTTTTTCTGACTATTTGCAAGTGAAAGTTCCGAGATTGTACGTATTGAATGTGGTTCAATTAGTTACTTTGAAACTATTTGTACAACCTTCAGAATCACTTGGTCGGATGCGTACAACAGTGTAGCCCGGCTAGCGTAGTCGGAGAAGCATGAGACTCTTGTTAGTTCAGGTGTGGGGTTCGAGCCTGCATAACGTAGGACGGAATTGTGTCGGGTATCTCATTAAAGGAGTCGGTCCATTGATTTTTTTCACTTTTCGATCTTGTAGCCGATTGAATATTTTTTTTGTGACTTTAGAGTCTCGGGAACCCCCAGATCTGCCCGAAATTGGGTCTGGATTGTTATATTTATCCATCGCTTACCATAGAGTAGAATACCGTTTTTATCGTTACCCCTCCAAAATGTTTTTTTGTATAATCATAGATACTTTGTTTCTGCTAAGACTGGGCTATGAAATACTGATCGGTTTGATTACTAATTTGTAGAACATTGAAGTGCCTCACCTCTAATATGGATGTACAAGGTCTATTGGCGACCAGTCTATGCCTTTTTCAACTTCTTTTTGGACGGGAGCTCTCTTCCAAAAAAGTACTTGTTCTGTAATGGATAGCCTGGAAGAATGCTTGAACACGGTGTATTATAGCCTCTGATTCTTTAGTGTCATTTGTGATTACCATAAGTAGCTTGTAATAGTTTTTTTATCCATCATTAACAGACACCTTTTTCGTATAGTCTCAGATTCATTAGTTATCAATTTTTTTTATTAACATGTACAGCTCGTAATGGTTTCCCATCCATTTACCTTCAATAGTCATATTTCTATAGTCCCCGAAACCCATAGTTTCCTTATTTGTCCTGAAACTTACTTAAATTTTCAATAGCTGGACAAACGTATTTGAGAGAAAATTAAACAAACTACACTAGTTTTATATGTTAATTAATATAATATAATATTAATTAATTTGAACTAATTAAAAATTTTTCCTTAAATATTATCTATATAAATAATAAAATTTAATCTTACAACCCCCTAAAATTGACGCGCGCTACGTTTCCATTCGATTATTTTCAATATACTACTTGAATTTGAATTTTCTAAACACCAACCGTAATTAAACAATGAAGTTTTCAAACCTCATAACAGCTGTGCGTATTTTTTCCAATCGTCAACATACAAAGAATTACTATCTTGCTTTGTTAAAATATCCGATTTATCTTTGTATGAATGTAATATTTTGCTTCAAACAATCTTTACGTTATTGAACTGAACTTCACTGTACTGATATAGTAGATTGTATTTTCGTAATACCTAAACATCATAGCCTCGATCGAACTTGCATTTAATTCATTTTAAATTCAATGATAAATGTTATTGATGTATCGGAAATGCTTGTATCACAAAATTATTTTTTTTTGGGCAATAATATCAAATAACAAACAGTTTTGTGTAACTATAAAAAATTCCCAACTTGATGTAAATTAATTGTCCTACATCTAAAACCCTGTTTTTTTGCGATACTGAAAATTTTGGCTATATAATAAGCCACTGTAAAAATATTTGGTCTCTTGTGCAACTTTATCTTTGACGAATGTCAAAATCGAATTTTGCATTCATGCATTCTCATCCAAAATTTAAGTTATATTTAAGTAGTGAAAATTTTTGTAATTAAATTAAATTCTGTTAAATTAGTTCAATTGGTGCAATTTTTTTGTAAATGATATGCCCAACTAGTTAAAAATTTAGAAAAAAAAAATTTATTTGTTTTGTGTTGTGCAAAAAAATATATGAAAAGAATAAATCATACATGTTTGTGTTGTTTAACACCAAAGTTAAACCAAAGAAAAAAATTATATGTTTTGTGCCGTTTACCGTGCGTCTGAATTATACAAAAAAAATTAATTTACAAAAGTGTTAAACAAAACCAACATATCATATATGTTTGTGTTGGACAAAATAACTAAAGGTAACAAGATTTCAAAATATTCCTTGTCAAATTTTAAATAGAAATTATGAATGTTGTTAATTGTTTATAATACTGATAGTTTTAGTATGGAAAATAAAGCATAAATTGTCTTATAAATTGTTAAATAAATTGTTAACTAAAATAACAGTAACTAGTGTTGGTACAATTTATTACGTTTTTTTTTGGATTTCGACGCATACGGCAGTCATTGCTTTTCAACGTGTTGCTCCACAATCGTTGATACAAATGATTACCGTTCTATTTCGACGAATGATTTAACTGGTATTGGTGCAATTTATCACGTTTTTTTGGATTTCAACGCATACGGCAACAATTGCCTTTCGACGTATTGCTCCACGATCATTGATACGAATTACTACCGTTCTATTTCAACGAGGAATTTAACTAATATTGGTGCAATTTGTTACATATTTTTTTTTGGATTTCAACGCATACGTCAACAATTACCTTTTACCGTGTTGCTTCACCATCATTGATACAAAATTATTCCAGTTCTACTTCTACGAATGATTTAACTGGTATTGGTACAATTTATTACCTTTTTTGGACTTCAACGCATACGGCAACAATTACCTTTCAACGTATTGCTCCACAATCATTGATACGAATTATTACCGTTCTATTTCAACGAAGAATTTAACTAATATTGGTACAATTTATTACATATTATTTTTTGGATTTCAACGCATACGTCGACAGTTACCTTTTCCCGTATTGCTTCACCATCATTGATACAAAATTATTACAGTTCTACGTCTACGAATAATTTAACTGGTATTGGTACAATTTATTACCATTGTTGGATTTCCACGCATACGGCAACGATTACCTTCCAACGTATTGCTCCACAATCATTGATACGAATTATTACCGTTCGATTTCAACAAATAATTTGACTAGTATTGGTACAATTTATTACATTTTTTTTGATTTCAACGCATCCTGCCACCATTACATGTCAACATATTTGGCTGTAATTGCTATAATTGTTACCATACTCACCTGTGATTATAAATGGATTCGGCGCTTATGTTCGCAACCAGATACAACGTTTCTACTTATCATTTTGATTCAAAAACATTATCATTTAACGTTTCTACTTAACGTTTTGTTCAACAAAATTATCCAACGATTGCAAGTTTAATTAACGTTTCTACTTATCATTGTATTCAACGTATAGAGTACAGAATTATTCAACGCTGTGGATTGCAAGTTTATTGGACATTTCTACTTCGCATTTTTTTCAACGTTTATAACGACATTATCATTTAACGTTTCTGCGTAACGGTTTATTCAACCAAATTATCCAACGATTGCAAGTTTAATTAACGTTTTTACTTATCATTGTGTTCAACGTTTGTAAATGCCAAATTATTCAGCGCTGTTGATTGCAAGTTTATTGAACGATTCTACTTAACATTTTGTACAACGTTTATACGTACAACTTTATACAACCTTTTTGATATTCAAATATCTTCGTGAATTATCCAACGTGACCAACGTGCTGATGGAAGGCTGATACAATCAGGATAGGAGGTCGGGATTTAATCATGGGGTGAGTAAATTTGATTTCTTGCTTTTATCCTAATGATAAAGGGGTGTGAATGAGTGTGTGTGTGTGTGTGGGCGTATGTGAGCGAGCAAGGGGGTTGAACGTGCCGACCGTGGTTCTTTCGTAGAAGGGGGTCGCCAGAGTCTTAGTTTCGCACTTGTATTTGTTTCCATTTCTCATCCATTATGAAAATAGCGTACATTTCTGTATTTGTGCTGAAGTAGCAGGGTTTCTTTATCGTTCCCATGGGCTGAAGCTAGCTTGGGGCAAGAAAATAAATCTCGCTAGGTACGCTTCCTGCAATGCCATTCTCATTGGTTCGCCATTGAGAAAGCGCTTCATTACACAATTATTATAGACTCTTCCTTCGTAGTCAAAACTGTCAATGGTCCAGGCCGACTTTTTTTAAACTTATCGGACAATCTATATTGAATAGTGGAACGAGGAATGTTAAATATTTTCGAAGCAGTCTTTTTGCCAATTTTTCCATTAATGAAAGCATCACAAACCGTTTAAATATTTTCCTCCAAATAAGATGAATTTCTTTTTGGCATCTGGAATGTGTGATTTCCAATTTATTTATTTATTTTCATTTCATATCTAGTTATGATTTGGAATTTAAATAAATATTAAAGATGATATTTACTAACTATGGGCTTATAATAACCTGCATACAGTTATCAACCCTTTAAAATATTACATTTATCGGCACCATATCCATAATTGATTTCCATATATATATTAATGGGCAGCCTATGCCGAATAATGGAAATATATTACACGACAAACATAATTATGGACACATATAAAATTACTGCATTTTTTAAATTTTTTAATATTTTTAATTAAATTTCACGTAAAATAATATATAATTGTTCAGTTAAATTTCATTTTCAATATAAAATCATAAGAACAGTTGATTAATAAACACAAATTCACTTACCTTTTCTTAGCAAATTCACAACGAATTTTACCAAACTAGATCCGAACTATACCACGTTCACTAAAATACTAAATAAAACAGTTCACGGTTTGTTTATGAAAAATGAGATGAATCAATAGTTCTTTTGAAAAAGAAAGAAATGGCCATATTTATAAGAATATACAACGCGCAATTTGGTTTTAGCGCAAATTGCTTACAAAATTAGAGTGCCGAATTTTCTAGTGTCCATTATTGTATCATTTGCCCTAATATTTTTATAGAATTTTGAAAAAAGTTTCAATTTTTGATTTTCTTATAATTTGTAGAACATTTTTGGAATTTTGAAAGAAATATGAATTTTGGATTTTGAAATATATTCTCAAAAATCTAAGTGGAGAGGTTTTAGAGTAATTTGGTGATTGTATCATCTTTTCACTAAATTATGTTTATTCATGATCTGTTATAATTTTCAGGCCCCCTTTTGATATTTCGTATTAGTTTTGTAATAAATTTCTAAAACAAGATAAAATACTTGTACTTTTGCAAAGAGTTTTATATGTTTGTTGTGCATCGCTGCCCAAAAATAAAAACAATGTCCTCATAAAAGTTTTATGCCGAAAACTATATTAAAATCCTTAACCCAGACCGAAGTCTTGATATCTCAGAGTTGTGAGATTTCAACCCCATCATATTTTTTTTGTTAAGTTAATTGTTGATAAATAGGGTTAATAGAAAAGAAAGAAAACTTTGTCGAAAACTATAATCAAACAAACTTTGTAAAATTGATAGTTGCCAAATAAACTTACATGCAATTGTGATAAAATTAATATTGTTCAACAAGTTTATTCTGGTGAAATTGGAGGAAGGTCAAATAATTGGTTTTTGACCAAAACCACCATAGCAAATATTAATTGTTTTTCTTTTGCTATTTGAATGACCAAGAAAGTTTGAATAGAACATAATTAGGATCCATTAAGCGCTAGTGCAGCTGAGGTTGTTGCAGGAACTCGATTCTTTAATTATGAATTCAATAATTTGCTAACCTTTGAAGCGTAAATTTCATTTGGGAGGAAGAAGATTCATTACCATTTCATTTGGATCAAAAGTACTAAAGGAATCATAGAAAAACTTTATTATATGAAATCAAGACGGTACAAAAAGAAGCCACTCTAAGATAAGTTCTTTTTTTTATTGTTATATGTAATTTTAATTTTCCTTTTGTTATTTCTTTTTGTTGATTAAAAGTATATGAATCACTAAATTCAACTATTATTTAGATTTTAGAGATCTTCCCGGATAGGACACGAAATCCGCTTTTTAACATATTTCATAGTTTAAACTGTAGCGGTTGTAGCAGTAATTTTGAGAAACATAATTTACATAAATACAAACAAGAATAAGAAACATTTTGTTCAACACAAATGTTATATACTTACATACATACAAAATTGGTATATATATATATATATAAAATGTTTTAGTAATTAAACACTCTTGAATTATATATATATATAATTTTTATTGCCATCAGTGGCGGTTTTAAGCACAAGCAAACCAGGCATTTGCCGGTGGCCTCGCATTTTTTTTTTTTAGTACAAGTAATATAAAAAATTTTTCTTAGTACAATAAATATAAACAACGAAACTAATATTATTAAAATTCAATATAATGTATGCGTACAGTATTTTTATAAAATATTTAACTTTACATATCCATCTATTATTATGTATGCAGCAATTTTTTTTGCGTTATACATAATGCCTGGCAACCATATGAAAGAGTATGCGGTTTCTAGTCTCATTTACATAAACGAAATTTGAAATTTTTTCTAAGCCTACTAGATTTTTTTTTAACATTTCACAGTTATTATATTTTTGTGAATATATGATTGCTATAGCTATAGTATGATTGTTATTGGTATAAAAAATGTTGTGTTATGATTGTGTGCGAGCTACAATTTTTTGGTATAATGTAAGTAAGCGGTTTCCAAACTGTGGGTCGCGACCCACAGGGGGTTGCGTAATAACCCCAAGGGGGTCGTGAAGTTTTTAATTTAATAATAATAATTTTATTTAATAATAATAATAATAAATAATAAACATATTTCATATTATACATAAATTAAAAATTGATAACACTTGTTTTTATTTCGTTTTATTTTGTTTTTTATTTTTTATTTTCTAAAATTTTGCTCAATGCGCCATTATCAAGAGCGATTCAAAAATGTTAAGAAAAATTTGATTTGAATCGAAAATAAAATGAAAAATGAATGATTTGTAACAATATTTCATATTGTTACAAAAGTTGTAAACTATATCAAAAACAGTCCTTTGAAAGCGAGATTATTTGGAAAGTTACGTGAAGATATGGGAGCTGCATATACATCACTCTTGTACTATTGTGAAGTACGTTGGCTATCTCGTTCAAAATTTATTCAAAGAGTGTTCGAACTTAAAGACAAAATTACGATCTTTCTTGCTGAAAATCACAAAGATGAGGCATGTTCCTTTCGCAACGATAACTTTATTCTTAAACTTGTTTATTTAGTTGAAATTTTTAAAAAATTAAGCGATTTAAATAAATCAATTCAAGGTCCACAAATGCATGCTCTGATTCAAAAAGACAAAGTCACGGCACGGCATTCATTAAAAAATTGGAGCTATGGATATCCAATTTAGAAAAGGATTTATATGACATGTTTCCAATTTTAAGTGACGCCGGTACCAGAAACAATATTAAAGGAAACAAATATCTTTTTATAGAACATTTGCAAAGTTTACTAAAACATTTTTCACATTACTAGCGTTCCTTTGGAGCAAAATAGCTGCTCAAAGCAGCTTTTGAGTAGATCACCAATGGAACGCCAAAAATTTGAAAATTTTTAAAAAGAAACCACACAATTTATTATTAACAAAATTTTTTATTTTGGCGCTGATATTTAGATATGACGGGTCCATTTTATTATTAAAAATACCAAAACAAAATTATAAATGATTTAAATACAATCGAATAATAAACTGCTTTTCAACTACACAACTTGTTCGAGGTAGAGTAGATCAAAGCAAATTTTAGTAAGTTTGATTTCAATGATTATTTCAACGATATTGATTTTACAAAGATATTGATTTTACATATTGATTGAAATATCTTGCGATACTTCATTGCAACAGGAATTTGTTAGTAAGACTCTAATTCAGTTTTGGGTGGAACGAAAAAATTTTATATTACTTTGTCGGACAGAGCTATAATAGTGCTGTTAACGTTTGTAACATCAAATTTAAACCGGATTTCGGCTTTAGCAATCGAAATATCGAAATCGTTTAGTAGTGGAAAAAGAACTTCGGGTGGCTATTTCCACAATAACACCACGATTTGAGAAACTTTGTGCTAACAAACTAGCTCATCCATCACATTAAATTTTTTTCTATAATGCATACTAAATTTTTATTAATTTTTGTTTAGTTTTATTCTATGATTATAGTTTTATTCTATTCATTACTTTTTACAACTTGAAAATGTGCTTATATTATTTTATTGTTTTATCTAATAAGGGGGCCGCCAATTTTTATTTTTTTCTTATGTGGGTCGCAGTATCAGAAAGTTTGGAAACCGCTGATGTAAGTAATGAATGATGTAAAAATAGAGATTATTTGTTTGCCATTTTCCTTCTAAATTATAATGCTTATAGTTCAGACATTCTTTTTTGGTGTTCTTAGTAATTTATGCGATTATTGACGATTATTGATATTGACGATTTTTGCTTTTCTCCTGGTTATTCTTCTGATTATACATTTTGTATTGACGACTTCTGCTCTTTCCTTGGCTATTCTTCTGATTATTCGCTTTTATATTAATATTATATAAATTATATTATATATTTATAAATAAATATCAAACTTTAGAAAAATTTTAAATTTATATTCATCGTTATTTAACTATGAATCCTCATCGTGAAGGGAGACACTGGTAGAAAATGAACTTCGGGTGCCGAAAAAAAAAAGAAATAAGAAAAAACATACAGATATGCTAAAGAAAATTAAACCATTGACAAGTTTTTTTAATATATCATCAGGTACTAACACAACTTTTGATGCAGGTGCTAGTACTTCGCAAGATGTTTCAGAAAAATTGGTAGATATTTTATCTGACCAGTCTGAAACATCTTTAGGGTCTTTATCTTTTGTTGTTTCAAATTCTGAAGTTTCTGCTGTCCTATTACCGGACACCCATGAAAAAGATTTTGAAATGAATTTGTCTCAAGAGTCTTCGTTAGCTTCCAATGATTTTGTTTTATCTTCGAATCCCAAATTGCATGAAGCACAACAAGACATAACTGATGTGGTTATTGTTTCCGACGACCCGGCGTTATTGCCCATTTCGTTTAATGAACGAAAAGAGTCGATATTGTTAAAAAAGGACCGAGTCAGGTTAAACAAATAAATTTTAAAGCCGATAAATCGGGTCGCAGATTTTATACCAGTTTCTACACGAGAGTTCTTGCAAACGGTGAAGAAGTTTCTAGAAGCTGGCTGGTGTACTCTATACAAAATAATTCGGTATTTTGCTTTTGTTGCAAAATTTTTTCTACCCGAAAAATATGTTTATCGTCTACTGAAGGTTATTCAGATTGGAAAAATATAGGTTCTAGCTTAAAACAACATGATAAATCTCATGATCACATTAGCTGTATGCAAAAATGGATGAATATGTCAGTTAATTGAAAATCAAATGCAACAATTGATCAAAAATCGTGGACACCGTGAGCAACTTTATCAGCCTAATAATGAACACTTCTTGGCACAAGAAGAACTTATTGCAAAATTTGATCCAGTTATGCTAGAGCATCTCAAACGAATAAAAAATAAAGAATGCTTTGACACTTATCTTGGAAACGATGTGCAGAAGGAAATAATTGGACTTTTATCGAGAAGAATACTGAAAACTATCGAATTTTCTGTACAGTCATCAAAATATTTTTCTGTTATCATAGATTGCACTCCTGATGTAAGTCAAAAGAAACAGCTTTCAATTCTTTTGAGATGCGTTAAAATTAATCAGGAAGAAGTACAAATATTGAAGAATTTTTTGTGGTTTTTTTCACATAACTGATAGCACTAGTTCAGGTTTAGTTGAAATTTTTTTAAATTTATTAGCTGAGTATAATTTGGATCTAATGAATTGTCGCGGGCAGTCGTATGATAATGGTGCTAACATGCGAGGGCAATACAAAGGGGCTCAAGCTTTGATCAATGAAAAAAATCCCAGAGCTCTTTACGTTCCATCAGTATCAATTGCAATTAACTTTTTTGGTACTGTTCAACGAATTTTTACATTTTTTGCTGCATCAACCGTTCGATGGGACATACTGCAAAGTGTTTGTAAAATGACTGTTAAATCATTATCAGATACGCGTTGGGAAAGCCGAATAAATAGTATAAAAGTTGTAAAAGATAATTTGGTTCAAATTATAGAAGCTTTATACAAAGTTGCAGATTCAAGTTCAATTGAAGTTGCTGATTCTGAAGCTAACGGTCTTGCGAATGAGATATCCTCATATCAGTTTATACTTTCACTTACAATTTGGCATGATATATTGTATGAAATTAACAAAGTAAGTAAAGTTATGCAGAATCCCTCGGCAGATATTTCTATTATGATAAAATTGGTGGAAACTACGAACAAATTTTTAGAATCATTCAGAAGTGATGAATCATTTGAAGCGATTATTAAAAAATCTGAAGAAATAGCTATAAAATTAGGTACTGAGCCAGTATTCCCTCAAGAGCGGCTTAGCCGAAAACGACGTTTTTTTGAATATGAAGGAACTGATACACCTCTAAATGGAAAGTCTAAATATAAAGTTGATTTTTTTAATGCAATAATTGATGTTGCATTAGTAAGCTTAAATGAAATATTCAAAATGCTTGATTCATACAATAAAATATTTGGTTTTTTAACCCGTACCGAAAAAATACGAAGTTTAGATGCAAAAGAATTGTTGAATGATTGTAAAAATTTAGAAATATCACTGAGAAATCCTAGTACAGAAGAATCGGACGTGAAGCATGAAGAGTTATACTCGGAAATAAATACATTTTTAAGAATGGAAGCTTCGGCGGAATCGAAAGATGCACTGGAAATTTTGAAGTATATTACGGCAAATTCTTTAATCGAAATTTTTCCAAATTTATTTATTGCCCTACGAATCTTACTAACTTCCCCTATTTCAGTGGCAAGCGCAGAGAGGTCATTTTTCAAATTAAAACTCATAAAAAACTGTTTACGTTCCACTATGGGTCAAGACCGCTTATCTGCATTAGCTTTAATTTCCATTGAAAATAAAATAAGTCGGTCCTTGGACTGTTCTGATTTAATTAATGAGTTTGCGGCCTTAAAAGTCCAAAAGGTTAAGTCTTAAGTCAATGTAATCGATCCTCCTAAAATCTGCGAAAAAAATAAATGGTACCGCATTTTGAGTAGTCTTATAAGTGCATCTTCATCCAAAATATAACAATACTTTATGTACTTTTAAAACCTATGTGCGTTTTTTGTTTCGTTACGTTCTAATAAATATCCAAAACACAATAGAACACAAGAATTAAAAACTCAACTAATATAATAGAAAACTTGCCTATGGCCTCGCATATGGTAAATCCGCCACTGATTGCCATAATTGAAATTAGTCTTTATTGTTAATGCTATCATTAAATAACCAAAATTAATTGAAAATTAAATTTTGATGTTTTTTTTAATTGAATAAAAAACAAGTAAAATAATCAAATTGTTTTTACTAGTGCCTATTAAAAAAGTAAAAATAATATCGAACATGGATGAAGTTCAAACTTAAGTGAAAATAATATCTTAAAACTATAAAACATCCATTTGGGTTATATATTTGCCGTAGATTCATATTATATAATCCAACGGTTTTTATAATTCTTCAAGTGCATCAGATGCCAGTAGTTAAAAAATTCCTTCAAATCTCTCTTTGGCGAAACTCCATAATATGGTTTACAAGGACACTTAAAGGTAATGCATCATTGCCACTGGAAACATATAACTCGCTCAATCGACATAGTAGTGGAGGTTCGTTTGGTTTAAGTAACATATCTCGTACATACTATATTTACGAAAATGTAATGTACATCCAAATATAAGTCAAATCGACTCAAATGTTACAAAATAATCATAATTTTGCCGTGAAGTGATGAAAAACTTATCAGTTCACCGCGTCTCAGTCACCTCAAACTATCCAATCTGGATCAGTCAGCCCTACTATAACCGGAAAGGGACCGGATCAGTTCAAATAGGGCATTCACTACTACATTTTTGTACAATTTTTGTAAATACGTTATTTTAAAATACGGCAGATAAAATTGTTACGTCCAAAAACCGACTATAACATTCGTTCTATTAATTTATCATATCCATTAATAAAAACTATTCTGTTACCAGTTTTACAGTAATACAGTTCTATCACAACTTCCTACCGACAAACCACATACGGAATATTATGAAACTTAATAAAATCATGTTAAAATTGCCAAATTTAAGTACATATCAAAGTTTATTATTATGTCAAACATTTTCAGATATATATTTTAGGGTGTACGTTCAAACAAAATCCTTTTAAATTAACATAAACGCAGTTAATAATTTGCCATCTATAAGCTGGACCCGTAATATGGTGGCATGAGGCATCTGTATTGAAAACAAAGGAACTAAAATTTCTTATCATCTTGTAAAGTAAAGACACAATCCTCATAGTTTAATTTATGCCATATTAGCATTAATTTTATTTACATTTTCCTTTCTTTCTCAATTCTTTCACCTCCTTTACGGATTATATACATTTTTATTTGGTAAAACATTAATTTAATTTTTTATTTAGTTACTGTACCAAACGTGAACTTTGTGAGTTACTTGCTTAAAACTTCTAACTAAAAATTCAATTTTGGGTTTAATATAATACATAATGTATTTCTCAAAAATTGTTGTTATAAAATGATTTTACAACTTCCGTGATACTGCTACTACAACAATTTAATTAAATTTTTTTTTACAGAATAATAAATAAATTTAACAAAAATTTCGTTGTATTGTAAAATGTTTTTTTTTATATTTTAAGTAAGTTGTAAGATTTAACATGTTATAAAATAATCATATTTGGAATATTTATAGAATTTTTTATCAAGTCTGTTATAATTTTAACTGAGTTTCTTCAATAATTTATACAAATCCCAATATACAACGATCTGTAGTCCTATTCCAGTAAATCGTGAAATAGGAATTGAGAAATAAATTATAGCAATTTTTTCATAACTAGTATTCCGTGTCACGGGAAATAACAAATTCGTATTAGAAAATATTTCTTTATTTCATTTATTGCACTTTTTCTCAATTCCCAATATCCATAACTTAGTTCTTCAATAATCAGCTAAAAATGATTCTATGATATATGTCCAATAATTCAAGTTATAATTCAAGGCTAAAATATTAAAACTTATTATTGTGTTTTAGTGGAATACCAACAAAAGTTATCTAAAACAAAAAAAATAGCAAATTAAAATGAATAAATAATGAGATCTCCCGTTGACAAAACTACAAAAATTCAAATTTTATGAAATGTGAAGGTAACTAACTACCGTCATTCTTCGCTAAAACTTGTAATAACTTAGTTTTATTGTTATATTATAATCGTGTATGGAGGGATCAATAACATATGAACTTAAGTTGCTTGAGGATCAAATGCTTATTTAACAAAAATGGTTTGTAATGGTCATTGAGTTACAAGATTAAACACAAAATTTATGTAAGTTAGTGTATATTGAACCGTTTACTAGAAGAAACAGAACATGATATGAGGGTACAATTTCATGCCATCACAGGCCAAAGCATAGAACAAATGCGAGCTACGGGTAGTTTACGATACGATAGACGCATTTTTGTCTCCTTTAAGTGTTTAAGCTAAGTAAGTGGTTGTTCATAGCATCGAAATCTAGAATTTCCGCAGTGCATGAACATCATTGATCAAATCAGAGTTTCACTTTATTTGACCAAAAATTATTTGTATGGGTTGATCAGCCCATAGAATGCTTTTATTACTTATCAGAAATATTGTCTCACTTTATGTTAATAAAAACAAAAATATTTTAATCACTACGCCAACTACATAAAATTATATTACAAAATATAAAATATATGAACAAAAACAGGTGCATGATCCCAAAGTTGATAATTGCATTGCCAATTGGAAACATACTAGAAACGTAAGCCTAATGTTTTAAAGTTTTTGCAATCCTTATCACGTTCTCTGAATTTATGATAACCTAATCAAGTTCATAAAACCTCAACAGCGCTCAAACCACCTAGCATTCCACATCTAATTCCTACTACCAACATCAAAAATCTAACACCCAACATCCAACATCTAACCTCCAACCTCCAACATCCAATATCCAATATCCAATATCCAATATCCAATATCCAATATCCAATATCCAATATCCAATATCCAATATCCAATATCCAATATCCAATATCCAATATCCAATATCCAATATCCAATATCCAATATCCAATATCCAATATCCAATATCCAATATCCAATATCCAATATCCAATATCCAATATCCAATATCCAATATCCAATATCCAATATCCAATATCCAATATCCAATATCCAATATCCAATATCCAATATCCAATATCCAATATCCAATATCCAATATCCAATATCCAATATCCAATATCCAATATCCAATATCCAATATCCAATATCCAATATCGAATATCCAATATCCAATATCCAATATCCAATATCCAATATCCAATATCCAATATCCAATATCCAATATCCAATATCCAATATCCAACATCCAATATCCAATATCCAATATCCAATATCCAATATCCAATATCCAATATCCAATATCCAATATCCAATATCCAATATCCAATATCCAATATCCAATATCCAATATCCAATATCCAATATCCAATATCCAATATCCAATATCCAATATCCAATATCCAATATCCAACATCCAACATCCAACATCCAACATCCAACATCCAACATCCAACATCCAACATCCAACATCCAACATCCAACATCCAACATCCAACATCCAACATCCAACATCCAACATCCAACATCCAACATCCAAAATTCAACATCCAACATCCAACATCCAACATCCAACATCCAACATCCAACATCCAACATCCAACATCCAACATCCAACATCCAACATCCAACATCTAACATCCAACATCAAACAAACAACATCCAACATCCAACATTCAACATCCAACATCCAACATCCAACATCCAACATCCAACATTCAACATCCAACATCCAACATCCAACATCCAACATCCAACATCCAACATCCAACATCCAACATCCAACATCCAACATCCAACATCCAACATCCAACATCCAACATCCAACATCCAACATCCAACATCCAACATCCAACATCCAACATCCAACATCCAACATCCAACATCCAACATCCAACATCCAACATCCAACATCCAACATCCAACATCCCACATCCAACATCCAACATCCAACATCCAACATCCAACATCCAACATCCAACATCCAACATCCAACATCCAACATCCAACATCCAACATCCACCATCCAACATCCAACATCCAACATCCAACATCCAACATCCAACATCCAACATCCAACATCCAACATCCAACATCCAACATCCAACATCCAACATCCAACATCCAACATCCAACATCCAACATCCAACATCCAACATCCAACATCCAACATCCAACATCCAACATCCAACATCCAACATCCAACATCCAACATCCAACATCCAACATCCAACATCCAACATCCAACATCCAACATCCAACATCCAACATCCGACATCCAACATCCAACATCCAACATCCAACATACAACATCCTACATCCAACATCCAACATCCAGCATCCAACATCCAACATCCAACATCTAACATCCAACATCCAACATCCAACATCCAACATCCAACATCCAACATCCAACATCCAACATCCAACATCCAACATCCAACATCCAACATCCAACATCCAACATCCAACATCCAACATCCAACATCCAACATCCAACATCCAACATCCAACATCCAACATCCAACATCCAACATCCAACATCCAACATCCAACATCCAACATCCAACATCCAACATCCAACATCCAACATCCAACATCCAACATCCAACATCCAACATCCAACATCCGACATCCAACATCCAACATCCAACATCCAACATCCAACATCCAACATCCAACATCCAACATCCAACATCCAATATCCAACATCCAACATCCAACATCCAACATCCAACATTCATCATGTTACATCCAACATCCAACATCCAACATCCAACATCCAACATCCAACATCCAACATCCAACATCCAACATCCAACATCCAACATCCAACATCCATCATCCAACATCCAACATCCAACATCCAACATCCAACATCCAATATCCAACATCCAACATCCAACATCCAACATCCAACATCCAACATCCAACATCCAACATCCAACATCCAACATCCAACATCCAACATCCAACATCCAACATCCAACATCCAACATCCAACATCCAACATCCAACATCCAACATCCAACATCCAACATCCAACATCCAACATCCAACATCCAACATCCGACATCCAACATCCAACATCTAACATCCAACATCCAACATCCAACATCCAACATCCAACATCCAACATCCAACATCCAATATCCAACATCCAACATCCAACATCCAACATCCAACATTCATCATGTTACATCCAACATCCAACATCCAACATCCAACATCCAACATCCAACATCCAACATCCAACATCCAACATCCAACATCCAACATCCAACATCCAACATCCAACATCCAACATCCAACATCCAACATCCAACATCCAACATCCAATATCCAACATCCAACATCCAACATCCAACATCCAACATCCAACATCCAACATCCAACATCCAACATCCAACATCCAACATCCAACATCCAACATCCAACATCCAACATCCAACATCCAACATCCAACATCCAACATCCAACATCCAACATCCAACATCCAACATCCAACATCCAACATCCAACATCCAACATCCAACATCCAACATCCAACATCCAACATCCAACATCCAACATCCAACATCCAACATCCAACATCCAACATCCAACATCCAACATCCAACATCCAACATCCAACATCCAACATCCAACATCCAACATCCAACATCCAACATCCAACATCCGACATCCAACATCCAACATCCAACATCCAACATCCAACATACAACATCCTACATCCAACATCCAACATCCAGCATCCGACATCCAACATCCAACATCTAACATCCAACATCCACCATCCAACATCCAACATCCAACATCCAACATCCAACATCCAACATTCAACATCCAACATCCAACATCCAACATCCAACATCCAACATCCAACATCCAACATCCAACATCCAACATCCAACATCCAACATCCAACATCCAACATCCAACATCCAACATCCAACATCCAACATCCAACATCCAACATCCAACATCCAACATCCAATATCTAACATCCAACATCCAACATCCAACATCCAACATCCAACATCCAACATCCAACATCCAACATCCAACATCCAACATCCAACATCCAACATCCAACATCCAACATCCAACATCCAACATCCAACATCCAACATCCAACATCCAACATCCAACATCCAACATCCAACATCCAACATCCAACATCCAACATCCAACATCCAACATCCAACATCCAACATCCAACATCCAACATCCAACATCCAACATCCAACATCCAACATCCAACATCCAACATCCAACATCCAACATCCAACATCCAACATCCAACATCCAACATGTTACATCCAAAATCCAACATCCAACATCCAACATCCAACATCCAACATCCAACATCCAACATCCAACATCCAATATCCAACATCCAACATCCAACATCCAATATCCAACATCCAACATCCAACATCCAACATCCAACATCCAACATCCAACATCCAACATCCAACATCCAACATCCAACATCCAACATCCAACATCCAACATCCAACATCCAACATCCAACATCCAACATCCAACATCCAACATCCAACATCCAACATCCAACATCCAACATCCAACATCCAACATCCAACATCCAACATCCAACATCCAACATCCAACATCCAACATCCAACATCCAACATCCAACATCCAACATCCAACATCCAACATCCAACATCCAACATCCAACATCCAACATCCAACATCCAACATCCAACATCCAACATCCAACATCCAACATCCAACATCCAACATCCAACATCCAACATCCAACATCCAACATCCAACATCCGACATCCAACATCCAACATCCAACATCCAACATCCAACATACAACATCCTACATCCAACATCCAACATCCAGCATCCAACATCCAACATCCAACGTCTAACATCCAACATCCAACATCCAACATCCAACATCCAACATCCAACATCCAACATCCAACATACAACATCCAACATCCAACATCCAACATCCAACATCCAACATCCAACATCCAACATCCAACATCATACATCCAACATCCAACAACCAACATCCAACATCCAACATCCAACATCCAACATCCAACATCCAACATCCAACATCCAACATCCAACATCCAACATCCAACATCCAACATCCAACATCCAACATCCAATATCTAACATCCAACATCCAACATCCAATATCTAACATCCAACATCCAACATCCAACATCCAACATCCAACATCCAACATCCAACATCCAACATCCAACATCCAACATCCAACATCCAACATCCAACATCCAACATCCAACATCCAACATCCAACATCCAACATCCAACATCCAACATCCAACATCCAACATCCAACATCCAACATCCAACATCCAACATCCAACATCCAACATCCAACATCCAACATCCAACATCCAACATCCAACATCCAACATCCAACATCCAACATCCAACATCCAACATCCAACATCCAACATCCAACATCCAATATCCAACATCCAACATCCACATCCAACATCCAACATCCAACATCCAACATCCAACATCCAACATCCAACATCCAACATCCAACATCATACATCAAACATCCAACATCCAACATCCAACATCCAACATCCAACATCCAACATCCAACATCCAACATCCAACATCCAACATCCAACATCCAACATCCAACATCCAACATCCAACATCCAACATCCAACATCCAACATCCAATATCCAATATCCAATATCCAATATCCAATATCCAACATCCAACATCCAACATCCAACATTCAACATGTTACATCCAACATCCAACATCCAACATCCAACATCCATTAAAGTTTTTGCAATCCTTATCACGTTCTCTGAATTTATGATAACCTAATCAAGTTCATAAAACCTCAACAGCGCTCAAACCACCTAGCATTCCACATCTAATTCCTACTACCAACATCAAAAATCTAACACCCAACATCCAACATCTAACCTCCAACCTCCAACATCCAATATCCAATATCCAACATCCAATATCCAATATCCAATATCCAATATCCAATATCCAATATCCAATATCCAATATCCAATATCCAATATCCAATATCCAATATCCAATATCCAATATCCAATATCCAATATCCAATATCCAATATCCAATATCCAATATCCAATATCCAATATCCAATATCCAATATCCAATATCCAATATCCAATATCCAATATCCAATATCCAATATCCAATATCCAATATCCAATATCCAATATCCAATATCCAATATCCAATATCCAATATCCAATATCCAATATCCAATATCCAATATCCAATATCCAATATCCAATATCCAATATCCAATATCCAATATCCAATATCCAATATCCAATATCCAATATCCAATATCCAATATCCAATATCCAATATCCAATATCCAATATCCAATATCCAATATCCAATATCCAATATCCAATATCCAATATCCAATATCCAATATCCAATATCCAATATCCAACATCCAACATCCAACATCCACATCCAACATCCAACATCCACATCCAACATCCAACATCCAAAATTCAACATCCAACATCCAACATCCAACATCCAACATCTAACATCCAACATCAAACAAACAACATCCAACATCCAACATTCAACATCCAACATCCAACATCCAACATCCAACATCCAACATCCAACATCCAACATTCAACATCCAACATCCAACATCCAACATCCAACATCCAACATCCAACATCCAACATCCAACATCCAACATCCAACATCCAACATCCAACATCCAACATCCAACATCCAACATCCAACATCCAACATCCAACATCCAACATCCAACATCCAACATCCAACATCCAACATCCAACATCCAACATCCAACATCCAACATCCAACATCCAACATCCAACATCCAACATCCAACATCCAACATCCAACATCCAACATCCAACATCCAACATCCAACATCCAACATCCAACATCCAACATCCAACATCCAACATCCAACATTCAACATGTTACATCCAACATCCAACATCCAACATCCAACATCCAACATCCAACATCCAACATCCAACATCCAACATCCAACATCTAACATCCAACATCCAACATCCAACATTCAACATGTTACATCCAACATCCAACATCCATCCATCCAACATCCAACATCCAACATCAACATCCAACATCCAACATTCCAACATCCAACATCCAACATCCAACATCCAACATCCAACATCCAACATCCAACATCAACATCCAACATCCAACATCCAACATCCAACATCCAACATCCAACATCCAACATCCAACATCCAACATCCAACATCCAACATCCAACATCCAACATCCAACATCCAACATCCAACATCCAACATCCAACATCCAACATCAACATCCAACATCCAACATCCAACATCCAACATCCAACATCCAACATCCAACATCCAACATCCAACATCCAACATCCAACATCCAACATCCAACATCCAACATCCAACATCCAACATCCAACATCCAACATCCAACATCCAACATCCAACATCCAACATCCAACATCCAACATCCAACATCCAACATCCAACATCCAACATCCAACATCCAACATCCAACATCCAACATCCAACATCCAACATCCAACATCCAACATCCAACATCCAACATCCAACATCCAACATCCAACATCCAACATCCAACATCCAACATCCAACATCCAACATTCCAACATCCAACATCCAACATCCAACATCCAACATCCAACATCCAACATCCAACATCCAACATCCAACATCCAACATCCAACATCCAACATCTAACATCCAACATCCAACATCCAACATCCAACATCCAACATCCAACATCCAACATCCAACATCCAACATCCAACATCCAACATCCAACATCCAACATCCAACATCCAACATCCAACATCCAACATCCAACATCCAACATCCAACAATTACCGTCTAATCTCCAACATCCAACATACAACATCTAACATTGAACATCCTACATTCAACATCCACCATCCATCATTCAACATCCAACATCCGACATTTCACATCCAACATCCAACAATCAACGTTCAATATTCAAAATCCAACATACAATTAAACATCCAACGTGAAACATGCATCAACATTTTCATACTTATAGACAGCAACCAGTTCCTTTTC
>OY856186.1:154976700-155015674 GCA_963693315.1 Diogma glabrata
TCGATACAACCTTTATATGTTCGCGTTTCTTTTCCGTAGAAAATAATCAGCTTGGAAGCTTCGGGTGTTCCTTGTTAACCATTTTTCTCGTCTATGTTCAACGCTTTAGCGGCAATAGTCGTCAAACCATTTGTTGCGATTTTCGTGGCCGTTTTCCGATTGTAGTTGGTGAGAACAGACGCTTGAGTTACATTGGTTTTACGGCGGCAATGACTCGCCAAGGTATAGAATCATTCTTACTTTGTGTTTACGCAGTTTTTACTTTTCTCTTCTCAACTAAACAAACCTAATTCTGTCAACGTTACACATTTAGCACGGCATGGATGTAAAATTTCTCTAACAAATAGCAATGTCAATGGAAAATTGATCGATCAGATACGAAAAATGTAACATATTGCCCATTGAAAAATGTTTAATATTTAATAATAATTTAATATTTATTTAATCTTATTCATAGCGGTTTATGGTAACTAAAGATAAAGAAGAGTAGCAAAATCCGATGTATTTGCCGTGCTGCTGACAGCATTATGTTGGTGTATCGGAGACAAGCAGAGAAAAAACTTAGTCAATGACGCTACATAACAGCAAATTGGTGCCTTAAAACGAATGCGACCCAAGCGTCTCTTCTCCATGTTAGGGGCGGCTGGGAACGGGCGTCTTTCTTGGATCAAGTGGCACGCTAAATAAACATGTAAAAAGGTTATTCTGATGACCTTAACATTAGAACGAATCCATTCACAAAATTTGGGTTGGGTCTGAGGTTAACACCCTAACCCCGAAAAAAACTTTGTTAAATTTAGAAACCAGTAAAAGACTAACAAACCTGGACAAAAAACAGAATTTCACATGGACGTGAAAAAGGGCAGACTACCGAGCGCCGCATGAGCGCACTTGATGCTCTCTAATATGTCTAGAAACATAGGCTGAGAGGTATGGGATGGATATCATTGCTTTGCAAGAAATTAGACAGCCAATAAACGGAAAACAAGATTTAGATATTCACTCTTTATGCTGTAGTGGTTATCCTTCTCGAAGAGAATTTGGTACTGGGTTTCTTGTTGGTGCACACACACAAGGCGTGATGAAATTCATTCTGGTCAATGAGAGGATCTGCTACCTACGGATACACGGTACATAGAACAATATTTCTCTTATTGCCGTGCATGCACCACTGCAGTTTAGACCGTCGATGAGGAGAATGCTTTCTACATACCAATGGAAGAGCTTATGAAACAAATACCAACACGCGACTTCATTATGGTTCTTAATGACTTTAATGGGAAGGTTGGAAAAGATATTTGAATCGAATGATAATGGTGAGAGAATGACTAGGTTTGCATTATCAAATAAATTGCCAGTGGTTTCTTTTTGCATCGATCGATTCATAAGCAGACTTGGGTCTTACCGAATGGAGAATCTCGAATTCAAATTGACCACGTGCTAGTAACAGCACGTTTCTTTTGTGGGGATCTGGTTGCGCGATCCTTTAGAGCTGCATAGGTTGGAAGTGACCACCCACTTCCTTGTATGTGCTAAGATAAGGTTCCACTTTCCAGATCCGGGCATTCCAAAATTCAAAGAACAGACTCGTTTTAACATCTAATCACTAAGGAATGCAGAAACAGAAGAGAGATATCAAAACCATATTGCCAAACATTGGAGAAATCAGGTCCACGAAGGAGAACTACAAACTGGCAAGACAAGCCGTTACAAAGCTATGTAGATGAACGTAGAGAGAATGCTGGAAGAAGAAGTGTGAGGCGATTGAAAGCTTTAATAAAGAACATCAAACATGTTACTTCTTTCAACAGGTGAAAACCTTAAGGAAGGGAAGGGACCTCATACTAGATCGACTGCTATTCAAAACGGGAAGCTAAAAGTAGACCTTAAAAATATTTTATATACTTGGGCTTCTTATTTTGAGAATTTTCTTAAGTGACCAGGAACAAGTCGGGCGACGAGCAAAGCTTATTATATGACTGATGTCATACTCGGCCAAAGTGAAAATTTTATGAGTAAAACTTTCAAGTCACTTAAGAATGGTGCTAGAAAAATTGATCTGCAAAATAACTACGATAAAACCAAATATATGAATGTTTCAAGGAAGGATGAGAAGGGTTTGATGTGCGGCGATGATCGAAATGTGGGAGTTGAATGTTTTAAATATTTGAATCAATGCTCGACGCAAACAACAGCATACTTACAGATATAAAAGCTCAAATCATTGCAGATAGTCGAACTTTCTACTCAATTAAACCTCTCCTTGGATCACCGTGTGTATCAACTAACACCAAACTCAAGTTATACAAGACATTGATTAGACCGGTTGTGATGTAAGGGTCACAAACCTGAATCCTTACAAAAAGATGAATCCTCACATTTATCTGTATTTGAGCGTAAGATCGTAAGCCACATTTTTGGTTCACTTAATATATAACTTTGAGATCATCGTCCTTCTTATCGATCATGATATAATAGGTTGTATCCGGTCCAATAGGATTGCTTGGTTTGACCATGTTCTACGAGCCAATTCACAGTCTGATTGGAATGGTCTACAGTCTGACCGGAATGATTAAAAAAATGTACGTTAGTACCACAGGGAGTGGGCAACCGCGAGGTAGACCGCGGCTGCAATGGGAGATGGATGTAATAACCGAACTTAAAAAAATCGGCTGCCATGGTTATTATGTCGCTACATGGCGAATTACCGTGGTGAATATGCAAAGCTGATTAGCTTGGCAACGCCCCTACATGGAACATGAACGCATAAAGAACAAAATTAAACAAAAAAAGAAATATTAAATTATACCAGCCTGTAAATGGTTTATATTGAAACACACACTTTATTGAAACACGCACTGTTCAAATAAAATTATAATTTATAAATTATCAACTGAAATATAATAAACGACAATTACTCAAAAACTGTGCACTTCACAATTATGTAAAAATTGCTATGTTTCTTAAAGCAAGTGTAAGTCTTTCAAATGACAACCAGTTTAAGTCAAAAAAAGATTTTTTCACCCTTCCCCATTTCCATCCCCTCAAAACATAGAAATATAATTAGTGGAAACCGTGCTATTTTTAGATAAAAATTTATAAAACATTCTACCTTTTCTGATTCTGATTCGTATCACGGATCGTACAATAATGAATAGAGAGTAAAAATGTAAATACTTACTGTGTTTCTACTCTACATTTTAATTTTAAATAATAATAAAATAATACACGCTTTAGTCTTTTTAAATTGAGTTTTATTTCACTAAATACGTATGTCGAAAGCTATCGTTTCATCGACAGTAGTATCTAAAAACGTTTTTAGATACTACTGTCGATGAAAGCATATAGCTTTCGAAATACGTATTTAGTGAAATAAAACTCAATTTAACAAGAATAAGGCGTTTATTATTTCATTATTAATTAAATACCTTGTTAAGCCACAATTAGACTATTGCAGAACTCTGTAATATTACTGCAATGATCGTGCAATGGTAGTGTGTAAAATATTCGTTGCAGAAAAGTTTGGCAATGAACACATTGCAAAACATTGCAATGAGTCATTGCAATGTTTTACAATGAGTTCATTGCCAAACTTCTCTGCAATGAATATTTTACACACTATCATTGCAGAAATATTGCAGAGTTCTGCAATAGTCTACTTGCGGCTTTACGGTTTAGAACTTTTGAATTAAAATATTTTCATTTAATTTTTTTTGGCAAATGTATTTTAAAAATAAATAAGGTACTACAAAATAAATTTCTTTTCTTGAAAAATCGGATAAACGGGCGAAAAAATTTAAATTTAAAGTTTAGTCGATTCGTGTTATTTCAAAAAATTTCGTGCAAAAAGAAAATTATTTTTTTCCTCCAACTCGTGTTATTTCAAATTCGTGCATAATAAATTCGTGCAAAAACAGAACTGAGTGTATATATATATATATATATATATATATATATATATATATATATTATATATATATATATATATATATATATATATATATATATATATATATATATATATATATATATATATATATTTATATATATATATATATATATATATATATATATATATATATATATATATATATATATATATATATATATCAGTGGCGTGCAGTGGGTTTCGATAGACGGTAAGCAGATTATATAAAAAAAAACAGAACATTTTTCAATTTATCGCCACATGATAGTTCTTCCATTGTATTGATTGAATGACGTGATAAGGCTTTGGCAGATCAGTCTGCACAAATATCTGTAAAAACTAAGAGTATTTCAAGAACTTGTTCTGTTTTTGTTACAAATCGTCCTATTGTTGACAACTGCGACTTATAAGATATATCTGATGTTTCATCAAGAGCAATTAATAAACAATTTTTGATTTTTTTAAATATAATTTTAATGGGTATCGAGCCTATTTTTTAAAAATAAAACACATTAATTGTTTTAATAAATTTATTAAAACAATTAATGTGTTTTATTTTTAAAAAATAGGCTCGATACCCATTAAAATTATATTTAAATAATAAATATAAGCCTACAAAATAATAAAATTTTTGATTTCTAAAAAATTTAAGTTTTTTAGATCAACACCTATTGATTCCTATAAAAATGTGTCCAATTCTTGATCATATATTGATAACACTTTCAACATTATAACACTACCGAATAATATGAAAAAATTGATTGATCAATATAATAGGGCTTTGCGTTTACTAACGGCATTAAAAAATTATTGAAATTATGATAACCGCATCGTAGGTTTAAATACCCTTTTCTTTAGAAAATAAAATAAACATATAAAAAAAATGAAACAGACTTCAGAAACAACAAAAAAGGCAGAAAAAAGTGTGGCTTTGGCTTTTTTTCATATTATTCGGTAGTGTTATAATGTTGAAAGTGTTATCAAAATTAAATTAAATTAATCAAAATTTATACGTATTTTTGTCTCTAAAAGGCACAATTCAGTTATTTTTCACTTTTTTGTGTCTCTTTTGTTTTTTCTGAAGTCGGTTTTATTTTTTAAAAAAGTTTATTTATTTTTTCATTTTGTGTAGTCATAAAATCAAAAGGCGGCTAAGTAAGTGAAGTAATAACTTAAAATCGCGGCAAGCATTCATCGATGAAAATCTAACAAACATGGTTTTATCATATTTTTGAAAAAGGGGATATTTTCTGTCATAGAAAGGAATTTAGGACCATTTCGGCATCTATATCAATTAAATACAACCCAAACCGTCCAAATAGATTAAGCTGCTTCAAAGAAATCGGCGAAAATACATGAAAAATATATTTTTTTTCAATTTCCTAAACAACTACCGTTTTCCACGTAATACAAAAAATATGGGACCACCTCGGCATCTATCTTAATAGAAAACATTTAAACCATCCAAATCGAGTGAGCTGTTTTCGAGAAATCGGCGAAAATACATAAAAAAATAGTTTTTACAATTTTCTGGAAATAGTACATTTTGCTACAAAAGATGAAAACGCTGCTTTTTCGTGAGTGTGTAACGGGAAGATGAAGATTGCTAAAATTAAGTTGTGAAAACTCAATCCTAGCGAGAACGCTGCACTCCTAGCAATGCTCTTGCATAGCTCAGACGATGGGGGGTTCAATTTATATGCGTTCTTTCCCTTACAAAAATGTAGAGTGCAATTCAGAAAAAAAATATAGCCTAAAAAAGATTATTTCAATGACAAGGAATTAAATTTAACCGAAAATAACATTAACAAACCGATAAAAAGAAAAACAAATATTTCCAACCACCACTACACCAACTCATTTTGACCTGCACAACATGTATCATCATCCCTCAATACACACAAGGCATCCTACCAATCGCTAAATTTACTTTAAACCATATTAATTATATACATCAAAGAAAAATGTAATAAAACATTATCATATAATAATAATGTCTTTACGAAAACCAAAAATTCAAATAGTTATGCAAAAAAAAATTTAAACAAAATATAATTAAAAAAACAACTCAAACAGGAATTATTGTACCCTTTCTTGAATAAGTTGTTTATCCGCTTGACTTTCAAATACAATTCTTTAATCCTATGCTATTTTCCTTGCAAAGTTCTCATATTTTCTTTCCGTTCTGAATCAATTCTCCTGTATAAGAAGTTGACAATTGACATCAATTTCTACGACGCGTTAATACTAATAAAACCAAATACCAATTTAAATACAATTTGATTCAAAATTTACCAATAACGCAGCATATGTTTTAATTTTCGTTTTCGGTTCCTTCTTTTTCCTCCAGCTTTTTAAGTTCAATTCATTTAGGTTTTACTAACAACAAACAAAAATTTTCAAAACAAAAATTTCACCTTAGCAATTCGATTTTGTTTTTTTTTTATATCGTTTTATTAGTTTTTACAAAATACAGATTTTGTTTTATTTAATTTTGGTTTTATTTTTCTTCACTAACAAACAACAAAAGAAATAGAAATCTAGTTCTCTAGGAGTAATATACTTTTGGATCAATTATATTAAATAAAATTATTTCTTACTTTTATATTATATAACGTTTATATTTCAATTAGTTCATTTTTTTTTTCTTTTCAAAATAGAACTATCAATCCAATTAACACCAAAATAAATTCAATTAAATATATATAAATAACAATTGTTATCTTATGTTTTTCTTACACAAAAAAAACTAAACTTTTCAAATTATAAACGTATTTGCAAATTAAATATTAATTAAATTCAGTTATATATCAACTATTTGCTTCAAACATTTTAAGGAAACTCAAATTTAAATTAAAATAGAAAAAAAATGGTTACTGTACACTTTTAAACAATATAATTAGCTTTTAATTAAACTTCCCTTCATTTTCAAATTTTTTTAAATATCAAAATTCTTATTACAACTTTTTAGTTTCAGTTATTTATACGAACTCGGGCTTTTTCATTTCTTTCTTCTCGTTAGTTTTTTTCTGTTTTTCATTTAAAATTTTTCAAAGGTAAATTGATCAGTACTAAAATTTTAGATTGAATCTTTTTGTGTAGTAAAAAAAAAAACGTTACAGGACAGGGAGAACGAGGAAGAAAGCCTGAAATATGAACTGAAATCGTTCACCCTGAAGTTTCCGATCATCAAAAATCAACTGAACATGAAAACAAATATTTTTTTGCTAAAAAAATAAGAAGTGCTCGAACCCACGACTGAGATTAAAACTGGTGCTTTATTGATTGAACTAGCAAGAAGAATTATTGAACTAGTTTTAAAAAAAAATCCAAAGTTAATTGTAAAATGAGTCGGAAATAAAAAAAATTTAAATTTCTGAGTCAAAATAGAAAAAAAAAAAATTTATTCAATAAATAAAACGAGAGGAATAGAAGAATGCAAAAAAAATCAGTGAGACAAACAAAAGGAGTTTCACTACGGTCGAATATCTTTGGAATGATAAACTGCTCGACGTTGCGAAATCAGGTCCTCCAACTCATAAGCGGCGCTACCTACAAGCCGGATCACCTTAGCTTTCAAGAACTTCGGCACCAGTTTTGAACTTAGGTTTTGTGCTGCGTTGCTTAGAATAAAATTTCGCCTGTAAACTAAGTCTCCGGGACTATATTTCAACACACGTGAGCGCAAGTTGTAACGAACGGCGTTACGAGCAAAAGCTTCAGCTGTTAAATCCTGTATTTTCAAACGCATTTTGGCCAACTTATCGCATCGGTTAAGTGTTTCTCCAGGTTCCTCTAAAGAATTTAAAGACTTCAATAGCTCATAAGTAGAACCATGCGTTATCATTGGTAAACCAAACACTGCAAAATATGGAGAACATCCTATGGTTTGATGTAACGCAGATCTTAACGCACAAGCTATATCACTTAAATAATTATCCCATTTAGTATGATCCTCCCCAATATAAGCACGAATAGCAGCGAGGACACTTCGGTTCACTCGCTCAGACGCGTTAGCTTGAGGAGAATAAACTGCTGTATACGTATGTTTAACACCCCATTTGGTTAAAAACTCTTCAAAAAATTTGGATCTAAATTGTGAACCATTATCTGTTACCACATATTCTGGACAACCAAGTAAGTGAAAAACATGAGTCTTTAAAGCATGGCAGATGGGTTCAGAAGATAATTTTCGTAGTGGGAATAAAAAAGGAAATTTGGAAAAATGGTCTAATACAACAAGGATGGCAATATTACCGGTTTTTGAACGAGGATATGGTCCTAAGATATCTACAAATAAACGCTGACCCATTCTTTCAGTTTTAAAGGGTGTGATCATAGGAGCGCGCAGGACAATGTTCGGAGCCTTAACTTCTTTGCAAATATCACAAGCAGATATAAAATTTTGTACTTGGTTTGTCATTCGGGGCCAGTAAAAGAATCTACGTAACTTATGCAGAGTTTTAGCGACTCCACCGTGAGAAGAGGTCGGTGGGTTATGGGCCTTTGCAATCAACTCGTCAGTTAATTCCGCAGGGATCCATAACTTCCAAACCTCCTCGTCAGAGGGCACGTCAGCTATTGAAAAGTTTAATTTCTTATACACTAGTCCGTTTGACTCACGCAAGTCAGGCAATGAACCATCTGAATCACAAACAATTTTGACCAAATTAAGATATTCTATTGATTTAAAGGCTTCTGAAGTTAGATCGAGTTCCACTCCAACTGATTCATCTTTATTGATAGCATCTACTGAATACATTCTAGACAAGGCATCAGGAACAATATTCAAGCTACCTTTCCTATGCTCAATTTCAAAATCATACCCTTGTAATTTAAGACTCCACCTGGCCAAACGACCAGACAGGTCTTTTTGATTCATCAGCCATTTAAGGGATGCATGATCTGTAATAATTTTGAAGGAGTGACCCTCGACATAAGCTCTGAACTTTTTAACACCTAACATCGCAGCTAGACACTCTTTTTCACTGACGGAGTAATGACGCTGTGCCGAGTTAAGTTTCTTGGACATGAAGGCAATCGGATGTTCAATACCTTCACTGTCCAGTTGAATCAAAACACAGCCCACACCGTCATTACTAGCGTCGCATTGGAGAATGAATGGTTCACTGTAATTAGGGTTTATCAGAACAGGTGCAGAAGTTAAAGCATTTTTTAAAGTAATAAAGGCCGTATCCGCTTCTTTAGACCAAATAAGTTTGTTTGAAGATTTTTTTAATAAGTCAGAGATTGGAGCCGAAAGTGATGCAAACTCACAAATAAAACGTCTGTAGTAACCCGCCATTCCTAAAAACCTACGTACCTGTTTGACTGATTGAGGAATCGGAAAATTCGCGATCGCAGCTGTTTTATCTGGATCTATTTTCAACACTCCACTCCCCACAACATATCCTAAGTAGTTAACCTCCGGTAGAAGGAACTTGCTTTTTTCAACATTAATGGTTAAGTTGGCACGCTTTAAGCATATAGACAACTCTTGTAATACTTGTATGTGAGACTCAAATGTGTCAGTCACCACAAGAAGATCATCTATATACACAAAGACGCGTGACTTGAGTGAAGGAGAAATTACTAGATCCATCAATTTCGACATGGTTTGTGGCGCGTTGCACAGTCCAAAAGGCATCCTGACAAACTGATACAACGGCCGACCGGGTACTGTGAATGCGGTCTTTTCTCGAGAGTGTTTTTCAAGTGGTATCTGCCAGAAAGCATCCTTCAAATCTATACTAGAAATGAAGTTTGCTTGTGGCAGACGACTCAGTATTCCGTCAATTTGTGGGAGAGGATAAGCATCTTTTTTTGATACTAAATTGACCCTTCTGGAATCAAGACAAAGACGTACTTTACCAGGTTTACGGATTAAAACTACGGGCGAACTCCAGGCACTTGAACTTTCTTCGATTATTCCCAGTGACAGCATACGATCCAACTCCTCTCCCATCAATTTCTCAATGGCTGGTGATATTGGATAATGCCTTTGTTTGATGGGGACAGTGTCGCCAACATCAATTACGTGTTCCAATATATGTGTTTTACCCAAGCCCATTTTTGAAAATGATGGGAACAGTTGGATCGTATCCTGCAACTGTTCATTTTCGTCTGCTGACAAAGTGGATATAATCGATTCGTCAGTCACAACTGGTGGTAGAGTACTTAAATGTCCAAATATATTGAAGGCATGAAAAAAATCAATACCTAGGTATAGATTTTGAGTGAGAGAACGAATTACGTAAAAATCCATGGATTTAGTTCTTCCATGAAATGAAATTTTGGAATTAAAATGACCAAACACTTTTTGACTAACCCCGTCAGCAGTACGAACCTTTGCAGGTGACCGTACCAATAAATCTGATGACTTCATTAGTTCTTGGGCAAACTCACCACCAATTACACTAATTGACGCACCGCTATCAAGTAAACCAACTCGTTTATGACCTAACAATTGAACTTCTGCATAAGAACGTACATCATTCTTTACCGCTACTATGGACGATACGACTTTTGTACGGAATGATTTACGTCTTCGCCAGAAATTTCGCATTCGAATAGTTGATCTTGTTGGAGGCTTACAATTATCGATTTCGGTTATAAAAAGCTTCTTTCTTATAGCCATATAGTCTTTAAGTCGTTGATGGTGAGATTTAATAGGAAATTTAACCGATGGAGGAAGATCATAATTTTTGTCTGATTGAAGAATGGTAATTTTATTATCTGAGGGTAATCCATTTGGAGAAGAAACAGTAAAATTTTCAGAAGGAATAGTAAGATTGTTATCCGTTAAGGAATTCGAGAGTGAAATTTGAGTGGGACGAGATGAAACTAACAGAGGTTGGACAAAAGGTTTATCTGATGAAAAAATAGTAGAACGAAATATGGAATCTGACTTATTTGTTTTAGAACTTACTTCAGATTTACAAGAACTTAAGAGTGAGTTTGGGAGCGAGAGCTGATGTTGGTGTTCTGACTCCCCCTCAAGTTTCCCTGACAACGTTCACAGTCTGGACGATAAACGTTATCTTTTCCACAACCCCAGCAGAATAACCTTGGCATTTCCTGGCACTCTGGAAAACGATGTCCTTCTTTCCTGCAGTTCCAGCAAACAAGTTTGTTCGGTAGAACACGATGTTGATGAGAAGATTGGAGAGCAGACACATCATGAGAATTTGCGTCTAGACTTTCCTGGTTAGTAATTTCTGTAATATGACGAACAGGTCTAAATGAAAACTCTCGATTACGTGGCATTAAATCTTTGAGAAGTTTTTCCCGATCTCGACATAATTGACGAAGATGTTCAACACTAAACAAACTAACGTAAAGTAAATCTTTACGGATTTCACCTCGAAGATTATTTTTCAATTGCGATAACAGTTCGCGATCAGTGAGTGGAATACTAAGTTTATCTGACAATCTGAGCATCGCAGAGAAAAAATCGTCAAAAGATTCCTCGTTCTTCTGTTTTCGAGCTCTCATAAGTTCACGTATGTCATCATCTGTACGACGGTCTTTAAATTCAACACGAAGAGCGTGACATACGTCATGCCAATTAAGTGTTTGTGTGCGACGATGATAACGCCAGTACCATTCAGAGGCTCGGTCTGAAAACAAAAGATGAAGATTTTTCGACAAAATTGTGAAGTTGTCTGAAAATGAGGTATTATTGAGAATTCCAACTCGATATATGAATTCTTCAACTTCAAGTCCATCGGATCTACCGGAAAACAAAACATTCCAGTTTTTAATGATACTAGAATGCTTATCATTGTACAGTTGAATGTTGGGTACCACAGGAGGTGGATTAGGAAAAAGTGGTCTAAAAGAAGAAGAAAAATGTTCTACTGGACATGTTTTTGAATTTAATGGTAAATTTGGTGAAGAAGATGGCGGTACTTGAGAACTATGTTGAACAGTGTGAGGTAATTGATTGTCTTGCGAGTGACTAATATTAAGCGAATTGGTAAAACGGGTCATTTGTTCTTCAAAAATTTTTAGAATATGAGCTTCACTGTCTCGGAGAACAGATTCCATTGAAGGTTGTAAATTGGAAATATTAAGATGGTCATGGACAGGAGAGTGTGGTTGAACAGAAATATTGAATGGAACTGTAGTTTTTGGATCGACTCCAGTATCTTCAGTTTGTTGATGTTTTTTGGACATTTGTGACCTTGTGATCATTTTTGAGGTAGCACCTGTAGATAAAATATTTGTTTTTGATGTTAGTTGAACTTCAGGTAATCGTCGAAGATCAGACCTTTTGCAACCTGTTCTACAAAGAGGACAAGAAGATTTAGTTAAGAGCCAATCTGAGATGCAGATTTCGTGAAAAACATGTTTGCACGGAGTTGACAGAATTGATTCTGTTTTCAATATGAATTCGTGACAAATAGTGCAATGTTGACTCATTGTTGATACAGGAGCTCCTAAATTGGAATCCATTTTATACAAATAAAAAAATTATTTTAACAATAAAGAAGAAAAAAATAACAAACGAAATGAAAAACAAAACCAAACGAAATATATAAAATGAAATGAAAAGTTGATATAGCTTCTTCGTAGCTGATAATTAAAAAAATCTAAACTTAAAGTGTGAGCAAAATTAAGTATTAATCCAAATCAATTAATAAATTATAATTAAAATTACTATTATTATCAATATTAAAATGGTGAAATTAAAATAGCAATTATTAAAACTTGCTATAATTTAAAATAAAAATGATTAACCTAAGCAAACAATAATAAAAATGATTATTTATAAATAATTTCAATAAACTGAAAATTGAATTTTTAAGAAGCTGTGGTAGGAAACCTTGCCTGTACTGAAGTCAGATGATTGTTGTGTTTGATTAGAAAAATTTTATCAATTGAACTAAAAATAATAATCAGTTCTTGAGTGGTGGTTGTGAAACATTAAAAATAAAATTTGACATTAAAATTTACTTTAAATAACAATAATGGGATATTAGCAGACTATTTCGGTAGTATCATCCATTCACCAGGAAACACAGTTGGTTTGGATATAGCTATATTGCCAAGTCCCAACATTTTCCAACTGCGTTCGCTCGTAAACCGATGACACAACCGAAATGTCTACAGTGAGAAACAGATATTATATTTGATATGCTCACGATGACAATCGGGGAGGCACGAAAGCGTAGGCAGGACAACTGAAAGTATAACAGTATACCTTCCAGATATACTCCTAGTATCGTCCACCGGGATTCATCTGAACATATCTATAATAGACATACGCTCTAAAGACTAGAAAAAAGAAAACAGGAGAATTACGTTAGCGAGCGCAGTGTGTGAAGCAACTAAAGAAAACCGAGAACCTCAACCAAGCCAAGACATACATACTCGGATGGTATTAGTGGACATCCACCAATTACCAACAAGATCGCAGCATGATCCCTTAACCGCTAAGCCTTCCCGACATTCCCAAGCTTCGTCACTTTACTAGTGAGAGATTTAGTCAGAAGGACCAAATTTCACCCTTGCGATAAATATATATACATATATACAAAAGAGTTGCTTCAAAATCTCTTCCTAAAAGAAAAGGTTCTGAATCAAAACACGACATTAGTTTTTGCTTTATTGGATCAAAGTATTTTCAAAGAGGAAAATACTTTAAAGCAAGAAAGACTTTTTTTTTGTAATTATTTGTATTGGTCAACGATCAGCTGACCAGTCTTAACTTTCATTGGTGGCTACTACCACTGAAGAAGACTTTGAAAAAAAAGTAAAATATTCTAATATGATTAAAAAAATTAGGCGTTTGGAAGAAAATCACGGCAACGTCAATAGATTGACAATACAGTAATGGACAGTAATGGTCCAGCTTTAGCTCTGAAAGCCAAATGCTAGCATTTTCCATCCATCTGCTCCTTGTCCACCTAAAGAAGAAACCGCGAAAATCTGTAATGAGGATTTAGAATGTTGGAATTGATGTTGAAAGAACGTTAGCCAAAGCAGCACGAAGTACAGGCGAACTAATTCAACCGACTAGCATTGGTACCAACACTAGCTAATTCAGCTAAAATTAAACCCTGTTATCGTCTGCCATCGCAACGCTCTTCCAAGATCCCAACAAGTTACGCTCTAACGAATTGTATTTCGGAAGACCATGATAAGAATATATTAAGCGAGCGTAACATGTAGTTCCCATGACCACCTCAAGAACTCCTAAACCTGGTGAAACATTCATGGTGGGATGACTTAGATAGTAAACCATCAGATGTCAACAAGAACCAATCATGATGCTTCACCACTCCAGACATTCTCTCAGCAGTCAAAAGTCACTACTTAACTAGGGTACGCAGGATTGTAAACCCCGTTAGGAACTTGTCAGAAGGACAAAAACCTACCCTTGCGTATTTTAAAAAAATATAATAAAATTGGACTTTTAAGGCACAATGTTTAGATCAGATGGATCTAAGCATTCTGACTTTTGAGCCCAATTTGTTGAGCGCCATTTTGTAACGGGAAGATGAAGATTGCTAAAATTAAGTTGTGAAAACTCAATCCTAGCGAGAACGCTGCACTCCTAGCAATGCTCTTGCATAGCTCAGACGATGGGGGGTTCAATTTATATGCGTTCTTTCCCTTACAAAAATGTAGAGTGCAATTCAGAAAAAAAATATAGCCTAAAAAAGATTATTTCAATGACAAGGAATTAAATTTAACCGAAAATAACATTAACAAACCGATAAAAAGAAAAACAAATATTTCCAACCACCACTACACCAACTCATTTTGACCTGCACAACATGTATCATCATCCCTCAATACACACAAGGCATCCTACCAATCGCTAAATTTACTTTAAACCATATTAATTATATACATCAAAGAAAAATGTAATAAAACATTATCATATAATAATAATGTCTTTACGAAAACCAAAAATTCAAATAGTTATGCAAAAAAAAATTTAAACAAAATATAATTAAAAAAACAACTCAAACAGGAATTATTGTACCCTTTCTTGAATAAGTTGTTTATCCGCTTGACTTTCAAATACAATTCTTTAATCCTATGCTATTTTCCTTGCAAAGTTCTCATATTTTCTTTCCGTTCTGAATCAATTCTCCTGTATAAGAAGTTGACAATTGACATCAATTTCTACGACGCGTTAATACTAATAAAACCAAATACCAATTTAAATACAATTTGATTCAAAATTTACCAATAACGCAGCATATGTTTTAATTTTCGTTTTCGGTTCCTTCTTTTTCCTCCAGCTTTTTAAGTTCAATTCATTTAGGTTTTACTAACAACAAACAAAAATTTTCAAAACAAAAATTTCACCTTAGCAATTCGATTTTGTTTTTTTTTTATATCGTTTTATTAGTTTTTACAAAATACAGATTTTGTTTTATTTAATTTTGGTTTTATTTTTCTTCACTAACAAACAACAAAAGAAATAGAAATCTAGTTCTCTAGGAGTAATATACTTTTGGATCAATTATATTAAATAAAATTATTTCTTACTTTTATATTATATAACGTTTATATTTCAATTAGTTCATTTTTTTTTTCTTTTCAAAATAGAACTATCAATCCAATTAACACCAAAATAAATTCAATTAAATATATATAAATAACAATTGTTATCTTATGTTTTTCTTACACAAAAAAAACTAAACTTTTCAAATTATAAACGTATTTGCAAATTAAATATTAATTAAATTCAGTTATATATCAACTATTTGCTTCAAACATTTTAAGGAAACTCAAATTTAAATTAAAATAGAAAAAAAATGGTTACTGTACACTTTTAAACAATATAATTAGCTTTTAATTAAACTTCCCTTCATTTTCAAATTTTTTTAAATATCAAAATTCTTATTACAACTTTTCAGTTTCAGTTATTTATACGAACTCGGGCTTTTTCATTTCTTTTCTTCTCGTTAGTTTTTTTCTGTTTTTCATTTAAAATTTTTCAAAGGTAAATTGATCAGTACTAAAATTTTAGATTGAATCTTTTTGTGTAGTAAAAAAAAAAAACGTTACAAGTGAAAATTTGTTCACGAGAGTTGTTAACGTCCAGTGGGACAATTTCACGAACGTAAAATTTTATTACGTAAATTTTAATTACGATAGTAAATATATAAACGATATTTATTAGAATTTATTAAATTAGAAATCGACAAAATAACATTCAAAATTCATATTCTATTTTTACATATGGTTGCTTTGTTTTAAAATTATATGAAAATACCATAGCAACTACAATTTATTCTTTTTATACTAGAGGAAAAAAAATCATTCTCACAGGTGATTAAGCCTGCTTGAAAATAAACTTTTCCTCTGCTATCATAGAAAAACGTTATTTTTCACGTCATAAAAAAATGGTCCACTGGGAGTCTACCTTAACAGAATACAATTTAAATCATCCAAATCTAATGAGCCCTTTTCAAGAACCATACATAAAAAACCTTCAATGAAAGATCGAATAATTTCATCATTTAAAATTTAAACCACTGGAAACTATATTATTTAATGGTTGCACCATTTTAATAAACGAAATATTACACCCATCAAAACTATAAATTAATAATGTTATTAATTTTAATAACACAACAAATAGATTAAAAATAATTTCAATCTTATCAGGAAAAAACTAACAAACAATTTTCTTTATATTCGCTCATACGACAAAACCAAAAAACTTGTATTACAAAATGTACAGAAATGTGAAATGACAAAAGGAAAGGAAAGAAAAAACTTTAAAAGCAGAATTATCTTCTGCTTATTTTCACACATTTTTTTGGGACTTTAATTGTTTGTTTTTCAATACAACTTCTAAGGAATACATAGCGATTGAAAGCAGAAATTTTACTGATGACCAAAGAACAAAGAATAGATAAAATCTGCCAAAAAACAAATTTTTTTTATATTTTATTTAAATGTGCATTTTAGGCTGACATGTAAGTATAGATTTTTAGAATATTAGACATTAGAATAATCGTTAATAAATAAATGATATTAATAATGGATTTAAAATGTTTTTATATTCTTTAATTAATTTAAATTTTTGTTAAGACTATTTTAAATTTTGTTTGGGTAAGCAGGTATGACCCTGCTTTCTTCGTACCGCCCGCCAGTGATATATATATATATATATATATATATATATATATATATATATATATATATATATATATATATATATATATATATATATATATATATATATATATATATATGTATATATATATATATATATATATATATATATTTATTTATATATATATATATATATATATATATATATATATATATATATATATATATATATATATATATATATATATATATATATATATATATATATATATATATATATATATATATATATATATATATATATATATATGTATATATATATATATATATATATATATATATATATATATATATATATATATATATATATATATATATATATATATATATATATATATATATATTATATATATATATATATATATATATATATATATATATATATTTATATATATATATATATATATATATATATATATATATATATATATATATATATATATATATATATATATATATATATATATATATATATTATATATATATATATATATATATATATATATATATATTTATATATATATATATATATATATATATATATATATATATATATATAATATATATATATATATATATATATATATATATATATATATATATATATATATATATATATATATATATATATATAATATATATATATATATATATATATATATATATATATATATATATATATATATATATATATATATATATATATATATATATATATATAAATATATATATATCTCTGTAGGTGGGAGGTAAACTACACCAAGTCCAATTTTTTCAAAATACGTTTTTTTATACTGTAAGAATCAGGATTTTGTTCTCTACCGAGAGGTTAATAGCACTGAGTCCTAACCAGTGTAGTTTTCGAGATAGAACAATTTTAAATAGTCGAAGTCCATTGTCCGTAGTCCATTTTCAAACAGTTTTTTGGCTTTCCTGTAAAATTTTAAAAATGTGACGTGGTGTAGTTTACTTCCCACCTACATAAAAATCACGTGTCACGATGTTTGTCCGTGATGAACTCCGCAACAGTGTAACCAATTTTAATGAAATTTTGTACAATGTGTGTATGATGGTCCAGCTTGAGAGATAGGATAGTTATTATCTTGATTAAATCCCTAGATATTTTTTAATTGCGAATTAAATGTTAAATATGAATGGTTTATATGCCAACTTTCAGATGGCAGCGTAAATTAATTTATTCAATTGATAGTAAACTTGAACTTCGTGTAAGGCCAGTATTAGACTATCAAATATGTTTTAGAAAAGAAAGTTTTGTTTTATTTGATAATAAACGAAAAGCATATTATGCTAAGTCAAATACGTTACCAAAGGTTATTAATAATTTTTTGCACGATCAGGCGATTTTGTATGTTCGCTGATTCGTAAATAAACATAGGAAGTTTCGTTTACAAATTACTGGTCGGTAAGTAATTACTTACCGATCATGCAGCCGGTAAGTAATTACTTACCAGTAAAGGAGACCTCAGGGTGTGAATAAAAACGATTATTAGTTAAATAATTGTGTACATCTATTCACTAGCTTCAAATTCAAATAACATTCATTTAAAAATATTGCAGTTAAAAGATTTAAAAAAAGCAATTAATTTTGAAAATATATTCGATGGAATTTAGTTTTGCAACAAAAAAACCTATAGTATTATGATGAAACGCAGATCTTACTATTTTGAAATGACATTTTAAGAAATTAAAATTTAAAACATTCAAACTTGAATTTTGTGAATGAATTTTATTATTTAAATAGTTTTGATTGAATTTTTATTAATCGTGCAAAAAATGTAATAAGCATTTTGAGCATTAAGAGTATTACCGATTTCGGATATATTAGAGATGTCGACTTCGTCTCGATTTCAAAACATATATCCTCAATCGGTAAAACACTCTTACTGCCCTTAATACTTAAATAACTATTGTGGAGGTTATATATTAATTATAGAAGTGTTAAAAAGTATCGGAATTCAGAACCTGTAAAAAATTTGTTGTATTGGTTTTTATGAAGTTGGAATAAATATAAGAGTAAAAATTAAAGAAAACAATAATTTAAATTTATTTATTTATTATTTTAAATTTTTCATTGATCTTCTATGTTAATTTACAAAAATCAATATCAAATTGAAAAACACTCTTATTTGTATTGCTAATTAAAATATAACGATTAGAGCTAAAAAAAATTGTCATCAAAACTGGATGAAAAACTAGGTAGCGAAGTCTATTTTTTTACAACGTTTGCACTCTCCAATTCATGTCATATTTTTTTTATAGGCCAATATATTTGATAGTGTGATATACGCCTCATAAATTTGGGTTATCCAATAGATGGTGTTGTATTTGTATTTAGAACGTTGTTTTTAACGTCGAAGTTTGTGCAAATACACTACGATTTGCTTTTCAAATTGTCGTGTATTATTTTTTGATTGGTGATTGATGCTAAATATTTTATTTGATTTTTTGTTTAAATATCGGTTTATGAGCGTAGTTTGCTTTGATCAATGTTTTTATAGTTATAATTAAAGAATTCAATAACGAATTAAATATATACTCCCGCAGGAAGATTTGTAAAATTTTAAATTTTTGATCTATGGGAGTGACAACCCAGCGTACTTAGATTCCTGCTATTTGCATATGAGTTAGCTTGAGTTATCGTAAACCACTGGCAATAGTAGTGAGATATCACTAGCCAAAGTGATATCTTAGGGATGTTGGCGGATGAACTTTTTTCAATCAACGATAGCACCCTTAGTCTTAGTTATAGAATATTCTTTGATGATGACACGTTATTTATTTTAAAATAAAATGTGTTGGGTAGTACGAATTACAATGTAAGTAACAACAACTCATGACAACCTTTGAAGAATAAAGTCCACAACAACATGCTTTCTAAGGTGTTGATGGACGCAGATTTTTTGTTTTTTTATATTTTTTTAAAAAAATGAACTTTTTCGTTTACTTGGAGAAATGAGCTTCCATATAACTATTAAATGTGCCGGGTTTAATCCTTCAGCAAAACAATGTTTACATGATCTTGGTATATGCTTCTAGCACTAGCAATTTGCGTCCATCATCTTAAAAAACATGATGGTGTGGAACCTAGGTCTTAAAGAATTTTATGTGTTGTTGTGAGACATATTGTAATTCCAACTACACAACAAATTTTATTAAAAAATATTTCAAATATTTTGAAATAGCACAAATGTTTTTAAAAATTTTTGGTGAAAAAGATGATGAACAAAGTCATTGAAGCTACAATCAATTTTGAATGGAAAATTCAAAGAGGGAGATGTACTGTTGCTACGCATTTCAATGATCCCAACAGATATGGCATTTGAATTTAAACGTTTAGTTTCCGGTGCGACTCGCTTCTGCAATGACTGTCAACAAAGAACAAGGAAAATTGCTGCAAGGATGTGGTAGATTTGGAGAATCCATACTTCTCACATCTGGACAACTGTATGTGGTGGTCAGCTAACGTCGGAATACCTTCTGATTTATTCATGTACGCATCTAGACGGAAAAACGCAAAATATAATGTGTGCCCACAAGCACGAGCAAAGAAATAGAATTAAAACGACATTTTGAAATTTTTTCCTTATTAAAATAAATAATTGTTGCAATAAAAATGATACAATGTAAATTGAATGTTTGGTACGTTTAGTGTGACTAAAACAATTGAAAAAACAACAACAATTGTATTAAATTTTTCGTTGTATCAAATGCTTCAGTCAAATCGAACACGGCTGTTATCAGAACGAGTTTTCTTGAATTTCCTTTCTTATGAGATACCGACAATATGCGACGGGTATAATGTTAAATAAACAAAAGTTTTACACTATTTGGTGTAAAGTAAATAAAGTTTTGAGAGATTTTTAGAGTGATTAAGCTTAAAGTAATTATTTTAATTCACATGAATTTTGCAATTTTAAAGCATTTTTTATTTTCGCTCAGAAAAACTTCTTTAAAACAGTTTTTGTGTGTTTCGTGTCGGGAACAAATACAATTTACAACAGTATAATCACAGATGAAGAATTCAATTTAAATAAATATGAGATAATGGAGTTTCAATTTAGAAATTATCTGAACATGAAAATTGAAATATGTTTTATTGTTGTTTCATCCACTGTGGCTGGGTCTGTATGATGGCTTTGAAGTTTGAACTATGATGTCTCTGATGAGTGTGAGTTCAATCCCGACAATAATTACTTATTATCGGGAATAATACTTTCAATAATTACTTTGAGCAATAATTGCTCACAAAATCTCCCAAAAATTTATTTTCCTTTAATGTTGTCTATATATGGAACATATATGCCAATATATTGACCGTGTGTTAGATATTAGTTTCGCATTGATTTGCAACAATCAATAATGACTATAAAATGACTTAGGATGTTGACTAAATAGAAATATTTCTCACCCTATGAATTCACATCCTATGAATTCTAATACAAAAACATCCAAATAATTTTGATTTTTTTGGCATCACTTCTTCTATTCCTTTTTTGCATCACTTCTTCCATACCTTCATCGAATATATTATCACTATTCTTACTGCCCTTGCTGACCATAAAATGTTATAACGATCAAAATTGTTTGCAACGTTTTTAGTAACCTACCACAGGTAAAGAAATCGTATATTAAACCGCATGAGCACTGTGAAAATTTGTGAATCCATATTTGTTCCGTATGTTCTAATGTTCTATATAGAGACACATCTGAAAACTTATTTGATCGCGTATTTTTTTATATATCCTTTGTTGTACATATAATACTATTTTTTTTATATTTTACTGATCAACTAGAGTGCTGATCCTTTTACATTCATATTTAAAAAAAAAATAGATCATTTCTCATTACAACTCTTTGAAATTATTGCAACTACGTCAACAAAATGTATACACACAAACTTTATTTATAGGCGTAGCAAAGCACGCCGGGTCCCGCTAGTATATATATATATATATATATATATATATATATATATATATATATATATATATATATATATATATATATATATATATATCTATATATATATATATATATATATATATATATATATATATATATATATATAAAAAAATGAAAAATGAAAAAATGAACTTTTTCGTTTACTTGGAGAAATGAGCTTCCATATAACTATTAAATGTGCCGGGTTTAATCCTTCAGCAAAACAATGTTTACATGATCTTGGTATATGCTTCTAGCACTAGCAATTTGCGTCCATCATCTTAAAAAACATGATGGTGTGGAACCTAGGTCTTAAAGAATTTTATGTGTTGTTGTGAGACATATTGTAATTCCAACTACACAACAAATTTTATTAAAAAATATTTCAAATATTTTGAAATAGCACAAATGTTTTTAAAAATTTTTGGTGAAAAAGATGATGAACAAAGTCATTGAAGCTACAATCAATTTTGAATGGAAAATTCAAAGAGGGAGATGTACTGTTGCTACGCATTTCAATGATCCCAACAGATATGGCATTTGAATTTAAACGTTTAGTTTCCGGTGCGACTCGCTTCTGCAATGACTGTCAACAAAGAACAAGGAAAATTGCTGCAAGGATGTGGTAGATTTGGAGAATCCATACTTCTCACATCTGGACAACTGTATGTGGTGGTCAGCTAACGTCGGAATACCTTCTGATTTATTCATGTACGCATCTAGACGGAAAAACGCAAAATATAATGTGTGCCCACAAGCACGAGCAAAGAAATAGAATTAAAACGACATTTTGAAATTTTTTCCTTATTAAAATAAATAATTGTTGCAATAAAAATGATACAATGTAAATTGAATGTTTGGTACGTTTAGTGTGACTAAAACAATTGAAAAAACAACAACAATTGTATTAAATTTTTCGTTGTATCAAATGCTTCAGTCAAATCGAACACGGCTGTTATCAGAACGAGTTTTCTTGAATTTCCTTTCTTATGAGATACCGACAATATGCGACGGGTATAATGTTAAATAAACAAAAGTTTTACACTATTTGGTGTAAAGTAAATAAAGTTTTGAGAGATTTTTAGAGTGATTAAGCTTAAAGTAATTATTTTAATTCACATGAATTTTGCAATTTTAAAGCATTTTTTATTTTCGCTCAGAAAAACTTCTTTAAAACAGTTTTTGTGTGTTTCGTGTCGGGAACAAATACAATTTACAACAGTATAATCACAGATGAAGAATTCAATTTAAATAAATATGAGATAATGGAGTTTCAATTTAGAAATTATCTGAACATGAAAATTGAAATATGTTTTATTGTTGTTTCATCCACTGTGGCTGGGTCTGTATGATGGCTTTGAAGTTTGAACTATGATGTCTCTGATGAGTGTGAGTTCAATCCCGACAATAATTACTTATTATCGGGAATAATACTTTCAATAATTACTTTGAGCAATAATTGCTCACAAAATCTCCCAAAAATTTATTTTCCTTTAATGTTGTCTATATATGGAACATATATGCCAATATATTGACCGTGTGTTAGATATTAGTTTCGCATTGATTTGCAACAATCAATAATGACTATAAAATGACTTAGGATGTTGACTAAATAGAAATATTTCTCACCCTATGAATTCACATCCTATGAATTCTAATACAAAAACATCCAAATAATTTTGATTTTTTTGGCATCACTTCTTCTATTCCTTTTTTGCATCACTTCTTCCATACCTTCATCGAATATATTATCACTATTCTTACTGCCCTTGCTGACCATAAAATGTTATAACGATCAAAATTGTTTGCAACGTTTTTAGTAACCTACCACAGGTAAAGAAATCGTATATTAAACCGCATGAGCACTGTGAAAATTTGTGAATCCATATTTGTTCCGTATGTTCTAATGTTCTATATAGAGACACATCTGAAAACTTATTTGATCGCGTATTTTTTTATATATCCTTTGTTGTACATATAATACTATTTTTTTTATATTTTACTGATCAACTAGAGTGCTGATCCTTTTACATTCATATTTAAAAAAAAAATAGATCATTTCTCATTACAACTCTTTGAAATTATTGCTACTACGTCAACAAAATGTATACACACAAACTTTATTTATAGGCGTAGCAAAGCACGCCGGGTCCCGCTAGTATATATATATATATATATATATATATATATATATATATATATATATATATATATATATATATATATATATATATATATATATATATATATATATATATATATATATATATATATATATATATATGTATATATATATATATATATATATATATATATATATATATATATATATATATATAAAGGTGTCAATGCACAGATTTGACATGGCGTAAATATATTCTATTTACCTAATTCTAAATATTTCTATACTCATAATTATATATATTGTTGAATCATTTATGCAATTCAGTACAATTTAATTGTACTGTTTTTCAAGGTTAACAAAGTGGTATAGAAGTAAATTATTTTGATGTCATCATCAAATTTATTAACTTACATATGAAAATTACAATTTGTTTGATAGTTTTTATGAATTATGTTTAAAAATAAAAATCACTCTTTAATTAGAAACCAACAGAAAAACACATATTGTATTTTTTTTCTGATTAATAAAACATCAACTAATAAAACATCAACCGATTCGAGAGTCAACATTTGGTCCTTCGAGCTAAAGAAGATACAGCACCAGTGGATCTACATCATCATTTGATCATCATAAACATTCGGTCTTTCAAACCGTGATCACTGGGTTTTTCAAAACATCAATAAAGCTGAAGCAGCGATCATCAACATCAAGACGCAGCTACGTATTGAAATCTAGGCTACGTATAACTACATAAACATTTGATTGTTCAAACCAGTCTTAAAAAACCCCCAGAACAAAACACCAATTTTAAAATATGGCGGATTACCAACCGAAAGATTGAAAACTGTGCAAAGGAACACCAAAAAGGATGGCAAGGAGCGCAAGACAACCAAAGAATATTTTAAAAAACGCCTGGCAGAGATCCACACTCTTTGGGAAAAATTCAAAGCTAACGACAATAAACTGCAAGCCTTTTTTGAGCAAACTAAGGAAGAGGCTTACTGGAAATCAAGAGAAGAATTGTATACAGCTAAAAATGATTTCCAATCGTATCTGGAGCAAGAAATTCAAAATATGGAAGCAGCAGCACAAGACAACTCAATACCTGCAGAAATAGCACGTACGCCAGATCAAAATCATCTAACACTGAACCCAAACACGGCGGCTCTGATACAAAAACAGAGGATCAGAGCAAAAGAATTGTTGCGGAACATTAAAACAATTAAAGATGACACACAAGCAAACATCAGAACAAAGTCATATTATAATCAGAAGATTAAATATCTCACTCGCAAATGGGAAAATATATCCATTCTTCATGAAGACATCATCGTGGAAGACACTGACCAAATCTACAACCAAGAATTCGAATACTGGGAAAGTGAGTTCTTCGATATAACACAAACAATGGAAGAAGAAATCGAAAAATTAGGAAAATCCTTTTTTCACGCAACACAACAAGTTCAGCCGAGAAGTCAAACGCCAGCAATAACAATTCCTACGTTCAATGGAAATTATTTACAATGGACAACATTTAGAGACTTTTTTACACAAGTGATACATGATAGACAGGAAATTGGAAATGCCACAAAAATGTACCACCTAAAAACGCATGTAATAGATCAAGCAGCTGATTTGTTAAAACACTTCACCACATCAGAAGACAACTACCAAACAGCATGGGCAACGCTTAACGCAAGATATAACAACAAGCAAATATTAGTCTCATCACACATCAAGAGGCTATTAAACTTTGGAACAATCCAAAATGAAGCATCATCATCAATTAGAAAATTGGTAGACACCGCAAAAGAATCTCTACAATGCATTAAAAATCTTGGTATCGACACTGATGCATGGGGACCTTTGGTATTAGAACTATTATTGCCAAAATTAGATACGGAAACACACAAACTATATGAACAAAGCTTGGACGATCCGAAAGAAATCCCTTCATTAGAACATTTATTCACCTTTTTAGAGAAAAGATTCCAATCTTTAGAACTAATTAAGGAATACAAATACAAGAGAGATGGCATTGCAAAGGATTTTAAACCACATCAGGCGAGCCAAACCATTTCAAAATTTCAACATCAACGAAAAAGTCTCCAGGGATACAATACGCAAATCAGTATCCATTGCCGATATTGCAAAAGAGAGCATTTCATTACGGAATGTCAAAATTTTCTTAACATGTCAGCAAAAGCACGAGTGGAGTTTGTATCTAAAGTAGAACTATGCAAAGTCTGCTTACATCATTATACAGATACAAAATGCACATCAAAAAATAACTGTAAAATTTGCAATAAAAACCATCACACAATTTTACATCGAAATGAAATTATTGCAGCCTTAACAAAAAATGAAGAAAACGTATTGTTAGCCACAGCACTTATAAAAGTTCTGGCAAGCGATGGACATTTTGAATTGTTTAGAGCTTTGATTGACCCTTGTGCCCAAGGAACATTTATAACGGAAGCAGCTGTACAACAACTAAGGCTACGAAAATACAAAAGTAACGTGTCTGTATCTGGTATAGCAAACGCCAAGTCAGGACAGTCACATCACAAGGTTTATCTCACGATTAAGCCTCGGTACACTTCAACATTCATTTTAAATGCAGAAGCACAAGTAATGACCGTAATATCGGCCGATATGCCACAAACATCAATACAATAACTGGAATTCAACAACAACACAATATTGGCAGACCCAACATATTATAACTCTGGACCAATCGATATATTGATTGGAGCAAATTATTACGGAGAAATTATTCTTCCTGGGATTGTAACAAATAAAAATAAATGGTTCGCTCAACAGACGAATTTAGGGTGGACCATCAGTGGGCCATCATCAACATCAAGATCACATGATACCATAAATATGATGGTTCATTTAGATTGCAGCGAAGAATTAAATCGATTTTGGGAAATTGAAGAAATAGATCCCAAAAAACAACTTTCATTAGAAGAAAAAAAATGTGAAGAAATGTATGAGAATTCTAAGAAAAGATTAGGAAGAAGGAATACTGGGTGATTCAAAAAAGCAAGCCATGGCGAGGTTGATACAAGTTGAAAAGCGGTTGGAACGAAACCTAAAGCTAAAGCAGGACTATCACGCATTTATGAACGAATATATACAATTAGGGAAAAGCGGTTGGAACGAAACCTAAAGCTAAAGCAGGACTATCACGCATTTATGAACGAATATATACAATTAGGACACATGATACCTGCAAAAACATCAGAAAATCAACTAGAAAAAAATTATTTACCACACCATGCCGTTGTCAAAGAATCCAGTTCAACAACAAAGGTACGTGTGGTCTTCGACGCGTCGATGAAGACTACATCAGGATTGAGCTTTAACCATCTACAACTGATCGGCCCGACTTTACAACAAGACTTATTCTCAATTGTGTTGAGATGGAGAATTTACAAATACGTTTTCACTGCTGATATTGAGAAAATGTATCGTCAAATCAAAGTAGCAGAAGAACATCAGGATTTGCAGAGAATATTGTGGAAAAATGAACCGAGTAAGCCAGTAAAAGAGTATAAATTAACAACAATCACATACGGGACCGCATCAGCACCATATTTAGCCACAAAAACGTTACAACAATTAGCTAACGATTTAAAAGATTCATTCCAACCAAAAACAATTGAAGTTCTCAAGGAACAGTTTTACATAGATGACGTCTTGTCAGGATCAGATAGCATAAAAGATGCAGTAAAATTACAACAAGAACTGATAGATCTACTAAAACGCGAGGGATTCAACCTCAGAAAATGGTCCAGCAACAGCAATGAAATTTTGGAAAATATTCCAAATGACCGCAGAGAAATAAAAAACTTAGAAATAAAGGATAGTGCCACTATAAAAACATTAGGCATATATTGGAGTCCTTTATCAGATACATTCAGTTTAAAGACAACGGAAACTCCTGACTTCAGAAAACCTAACACCAAGCGGAGAGTGCTCTCAAACATCGCAAAAATTTTTGATCCACTAGGGTGGCTAGCACCAGTAACCGTATCTGCAAAAATTTTCATGCAAAAAATATGGGTGACAGGAATTGATTGGGATGAAGAAATCCCAAAAAATTTGAATAGTTATTGGGAAAAATTCGAACAACAACTACCATCTATACAAAATATTAAAATTCCACGATGGATAAATTTCGATGGATCCGGAAGATTGGAATTACACGGATTCTGTGATGCATCTGAGGATGCATATTCTGCTGTTATATACAGCAAAGTTATAGATGTTAATGGTACCATTCACATCACGCTACTTACAGCCAAAACAAAAGTAGCGCCGCTAAAAAAAATCAGTCTACCACGTTTAGAGCTATGCGGAGCTACACTTCTTGCCAAATTGATAAAATACGTTCAACAAGCATTAATGATCGATTGTACAATTTTTGCCTATACCGATTCCACTATTACGCTTGCATGGATACAAGGCCATCCGAATAAATGGAAAACATTCGTCGGGAATCGAGTCACAGAAATACAAAATGCCATACCAGCAAAATGCTGGTCTCATGTAAAATCTGAAGATAATCCTGCAGATTGCGCATCACGAGGCGTAGGTCCAGAAGAAATACAACAACATCAACTATGGTGGTCAGGACCAGTTTGGCTAAAAACTACAAGTACGAAGAACACACCGCTCAAACAATTTGAGACCGAACAAGATTTGAAGAAAATGAAATTAGCAGCCTTTTTAACAACATCATACGAAAAGGATTTTTTGAATAAATATTCATCACTAAATAAGCTATTAAGAATAATAGCTTATGCAAAGCGTTTTGTAAACAACTGCACGAAAAAAGATGAAAAATTAATAGGTCCGTTGAAAACATCTGAATTATGGGATAGTAGAAAAACTATTGTAAAAACTCTTCAAGAAGTCAGTTTTCCTGATGAGCTGAAAATCCTAAGGAAAGGGCAAACGTTACCAACACGAAAATCTCTTCTTCAACTAAATCCGTTTATTGACGAAGGTGGGATTATGAGAGTTGGAGGAAGATTAAAGCATTCACTATTAATGTATGAAACAAAACATCCAATCATACTACCAAAACATCATTATGTGACAAAACTAATAATCGAAGATGCGCATTGCAGAACACTACATGGAGGAACACAACTGACACTTAGCTTCATTAGAAGAAACTACTGGATTATAAACGCAAAGGACATCACGCGACAAGTAATCCACAAATGCATACGATGTTTCCGGTACAAAGCCAAGGAATCAGAACAATTGATGGGAAATCTGCCAACAGCAAGAGTGCAACCATCACGTCCATTTACACACACAGGGGTTGACTACGCAGGACCCATTCACTTAAGAACATCGAGAGGACGAGGCCAAAAAACGCATAAGGGATATATAGCGCTATTTGTTTGTCTGGCCACAAAAGCTATTCACATAGAAGTAGTTAGTGATCTAACAACGCAAACATTCATAGCAGCACTAAAGCGTTTCACGGCCCGAAGAGGGTGCTGTCGTCACATTTACAGCGATTGTGGCACCAATTTTAAAGGAGCCAGTAAGGTATTGAGAGATGATTTCAAAAAGTTCAATAAAGAATGCATGCCGGGAATATTGAATAATATTAACAATGACGGCATCACATTCCATTTCAATGCCCCCGCAAGTCCTCAACAAGGAGGTTTGTGGGAAGCTGGAGTAAAATCAATTAAACATCATTTGAGAAGAATATTAGGCGAAGCATCACCAACTTATGAAGAGATGTCTACTACACTCGCCCAAATCGAAGCTTGTCTTAATTCTAGACCTATATGTCCAATCTCGTCAGACATAAACGATATTGAAGCACTAACACCAGGGCATTTTCTAGTAGGAGAACCATTGGTCGCACCATCAGAGCCAAATATTACTGAGGAAGCAATAACAATCACCAAACGATGGAAACGGGTTCAAAAATTATATCAAGATTTTTGGAAAAGATGGTCATTGGAATATCTTACTTCACTACAACAAAGAATGAAGTGGAAGAAACAAATGCCAAATGTGAAAATTGGAGACATCGTCATGATAAAGGACAATAATTTGCCACCAACACAATGGTTGCTAGCCAGAATTTCTGAAACACATCCAGGAACTGATGGCCATGTTAGAGTAGTGACGCTAAAATGCAACGGGAACAAAAGCGTGCAAAGACCAATTCATAAGATATGTATACTACCAATTGATGATAACATGATTAGCGCTACGAACAACGTAGAAAATGAAATAGCCAATAATAGCAGTCCAGATGCAATCATTAAGGATGAGCCCAAACAACGCAAATCACCCAAAAGCGTAAGGATTGCTATGATATTACTACTAGCCATGACAGGTTTGATTGGGATTACAAGTGTCAATGCAAACGAACCATATACCATCAAACAATATGCCGACTCACCTGGTTTATATTTTCATGAAATGGGAAACTTACATTTTTCAACTAATGAATGGAATATTATTGTATATATAAATATGAGCAGCTATTGGGATCAACTAAACAACTTTAGATCATGCGTGCAGCATTTAACGACATTGACAAATTTTAATTCAACGAGGGATATACCAAATTATATTAGCGAAATAAAATTACTAAAACATGCACTTGATGAAATCGAACAACGGAATTTACTAATTTCAAATTCTAATCATCGAATGAAAAGAGATGCACCATTACCATTTATTGGAAATCTACTAAATGATCTATTTGGAGTTCTCGATGACAAATCAGCTAAAGAGTTTAATAATCGAATCAATCAGCTTGCAACAAATGAAGAACATATAGTCAACATGATAAAAACTCAAACATCAATTGCAGATACAACCACAAATATTCTGAGAACTCAACAAGCAGAAATTGTCGACCAATGGAAGGAGTTTACTCACGAAAATGAAATAATTAAGAGTAAACTAACAGATGCTACTGCATTTTTCTCATTAGTAACACTATCAAATACACTAATGACAAATTTTCAACGAACACAGGATATCTTGCTTGACACATTATTAGAGAGCAAGGGGCAGAAAGTGAATCCTAATTTGATTCTGCCGGACCAACTAAAACAAGAATTAGACAAAATTCAACCACATTTACCTGATGGAGTAACATTACCAACTGGCAATAATCCAGAAGAAATTCGAAGCTTATACCATATAATGACTTGTGAAGCCCGTATAGTAGATAATTTAGCCATATTTAAAGTATCTTTGCCATTATTGGATATTGAGAGATTCAACATCTTTAAACCATTTCCATTGCCAGTAATGAGAGAAAAGGAAATGGTACATATTCAACCTCAAATGGACTATATGGTTATAAATGCACACAAGGACCAGTATTACTACCTCACAGACAAGGATTTCAGTCAATGCATTCGAGCGCAACACCTGGAATACATCTGCTATCTGAAGGGGCCAATACATAGGACTACAACTGTCGGCGATACAATGTGCGAACTGATGATATTACAATCACTTCCAACAAACGAAAACGTTTGTATATTATTGAGGGAACCTGCAGCTGAAAAATGGACCTACATTAACAACAATACTTGGGTTTATACACTGCCAGCAGAGAAGATACTAACCAATGTTTGTGATCGTTACCAAGCAACCATCAAGATCAACAAAACAGGAATATTACAAATGGATTCTCAATGCATAGCTAAGAGTAGCACAATGGTTCTAAGAGCAACGAGCAAGGTTACAACAAAGATCAAGGGAGTACTGTTTCCAAAATTAAACTTAACGGAATATATGCCAACAAATACCGTTGAAACGGTTACTCAATCCAACAAAATACAGAATCATTTGGAACATCTACAAAAGCAAATTGATGAGCAGCGAGCCAATGAAAATAACATCAAATTAACGGGTCATGATATACATCAGTATACAGTTGGATATACATCAATCGCTGTCGTAGCTCTAATAATAACCTTTATTGTATCAAACATCATCGTCGACGAAACAACAACATTCAACATAAACATACAATATCATTGCCCAATCCAACAGCCATAGCGAGAATCGATCGACCCAGTGAACTAATTTAAGGTAAAACCAATGCAGTCAATGCACAGATTTGACATGGCGTAAATATATTCTATTTACTTAATTCTAAATATTTCTATACTCATAATTATATATATTGTTGAATCATTTATGCAATTCAGTACAATTTAATTGTACTGTTTTTCAAGGTTAACAAAGTGGTATAGAAGTAAATTATTTTGATGTCATCATCAAATTTATTAACTTACATATGAAAATTACAATTTGTTTGATAGTTTTTATGAATTATGTTTAAAAATAAAAATCACTCTTTAATTAGAAACCAACAGAAAAACACATATTGTATTTTTTTTCTGATTAATAAAACATCAACTAATAAAACATCAACCGATTCGAGAGTCAACAAAAGGGTCATTCCATATGGGATCGAACATGAGTTGCACGACATGTCTCAAAAATTGTTCGAACGATATTTATTCGATTTATAAGTAAAAAAAAAAATTTTTGTAGAGCGAACTTTTTTTTTCCTCTCTCTCACTCTCGAGTTAGACTCTCTCAAAATTTTCGCATTTTCAAGGAGTTTTGGGTATATGTGTAACGCTTTCATCATATTTTCGGAACGGTTTGACCGATTTTAATTTTCTCAACGGTTTCTTAAAGAAAACAGAATATAGAAAATAATGAGACTATTAAATTTTAATAATTTATAATTTTCAAATTTTGGTGATTTTTTGAATCTGTACTTCTTCTTTCCTTGATAACAAAACAAGTAATTTTTTCAAATTTTTTTAATTAACGTTAAATCACTTGTTTATAATCACACTTTAATCTGTGGAAAATTCGGAGTGGTACTAGAGCAAAAATTTTGAAATACAGCGTTTTGAAATCAATAATTCATATCCTTTCCCACTAAAATTGTCTTTAAACTTTTTGATTTTCATTTTTATCACCAGAAACAATAATTAAAGTATTTAAAAATAAAGAGTACACGTTGGTAGTTTTGTGATATAATTACAATATTTTTATTTCAAACTATGTGTTTTAATATGGCTATCATTACATGTTGAATATGGTTTACATATAATGTTGTGGAGTTCTCTATCATTCGGAATTACATGATGTATTTTTTGTGTTCCATAAAAAACATTTATATTATTAAAATGTGAACGCAACCCTTTTCCTTCATTCTTATGTTCTACAATGGATACATATTCAAAATATATACCATGGATGTTGTCCTTTGCCCAATTGAATAAATCGCAAACATTGGCGAAACACGCTCTGTTTAACGTCCTCAAGGATTCCGCTCGTGCTAGTCTTTTAATAGTTCCACCAACTCCACCAGCTGGTCCTTTTCCATGAGCTGTAGCAAAAAAGACCCATTCTGCTTTTATATTGAAGTCCATGTTGTGATAGCATATGTTAACGAAATTTTTTTATTTTTGAATTGTGCTGGTGATCCATCAGAAAAATAAGTAAATTTTGTTGGCGCAAGAAAAATCTCATTATTAGCTGTTCAAATTTCATTGGTAAATCAATTGCAACTAAAGAACAGTGATTGCATCTCTATTTATACAAAAATCGAAATTAACATGGGCGCTATTTTTATGATGAATGCTAGATAACGGAATAATTTTAAAAACGTTACCACGTGTTGCTTTTGTAAAATGGTTGCTAAGTTAATGACGATAACTAAAAAAGGGAAAATGAACAGGTGTTTTATTGCGGTGTGCTGTGAATATACTAGGTCATTCAATAAGTCCGTAGGATGACACATAGATGGCGTTACTAGAATTTTTTCCATATGATTTTTATTTAGTACTAACCTTCAAACGATACGTGTATAAATTTGACAGCAATCTGACTATTTATTCGTGAGTTATAGCATTTTGTGTGAAGCAACTTTTGTTTTTGAAAAAAAAATGGAAAAAAGTGAATTTCGAATTTTAATAAAGCATTGCTTTTTGATGAAAAAAAATACAGTGGAAACCAAACAATGGCTTGATAAACATTATCCAAACTCTGCTCCATCGAGACAAATGGTAGAGAAGTGGATGGCTGAATTTAAATGTGGTCGTACCAGCACAAAAGATGCAGAGCGCAGTGGACGCCAAAATGAGGCTGTTATTCCAGAAAACATTAAAAAAAATCCACAAATTGGTTATGAACGATCGCAAATTGAAGGTGCACGAAATAGCTGACATTGTAAAGGTAGCAGATGGTAGTGTTTTTACCATTTTACATGAACATTTGGGTATGCGAAAGCTCTGTGCAAATTGGGTGCCGCGTGAGCTCACAGTCGACCAAAAACAACAACGAATCGATGCTTCGGAGGAGTCTTTGGCACTGTTAAACCGCAATAAAAGGGAATTCTATCGTAGATATGTGACAATGGATGAGACATGGCTTCACAATTACACACCAGAATCCAAAAGACAGTCAGCTGAGTGGACAGCAGTCGACGAACCGAATCCAAAGCGAGCAAAGACGCAACAGTCGGCCGGTAAGGTGATGGCGTCTGTATTTTGGAATACGAACGGAATAATATTCATCGACTATCTCCAAAAAGGAACCACCATCAACAGCGAGTATTACTGTGAACTTTTGGATCGATTGAAGGTTGAAATCGCAAAAAATCGGCCACATTTGCAAAAGAAAAAAGTGTTGTTTCACCAAGATAATGCACCGTGTCACAGATCGATGAAAACGATGGCAAAATTGAATGAATTGGGCTTTGAATTGCTTACCCACCCACCATATTCTCCAGATTTAGCCCCCCGCGACTTTTTCCTGTTTTCAGATCTCAAGAGAATGCTTGCTGGAAAGAAATTTAAGTCCAATGATGAAGTAATCGCTGAAACTGAGGCCTATTTTGACGAGAAAGAGAAATCGTACTATAAAAGTGGTATATAAAAGTTGGAAAATCGCTATACTCGTTGTATCGCCCTCGAAGGCAACTATGTTGAATAAAAAAATCGAGTTTTGTCAAAATGTTGTTTTTTTCTTACTTATCCTACGGACTTATTGAACGACCTGTTATATGGCTTTATTCCTATAAAGCACACAGATGAGTCATAATTCTCGAAATTAAATAACAATAAAATAATTAATCCGCTATTTTTAAATTAAACAGCAACGCCCATTTTAGAAGACTGAATTTCTTAATTTTATTACTATACTTTTGTTGTTTTATTACGTTGTCGAATTCACCAAGTTTTAATTTTAGGTAAAATTGAAATAGGCGTAATCGAAGTAAACGGTAAAATATCAACAATATGTACTATTTTAACATATCGCAAAGGTTTTTTATTTCAAAATTCCGAAAACAGATAAATTTCAGTACGGAAAGATATACAACTTTGAGATTAAAAGACTGTATCTCAAAATTTTTGTTCTAGTACCACTCTGAATTTTGCACAGATTAAAGTGTAATTTTATACAAGTGATTTGACGGTAATTTAAAAAATTTAAAAAACTTACTTTTTTTGTTATCAAGGAAAGAAGAAGTACAGATTCAAAAAATCACCAAAATTTGAAAATTATAAATTATTAAAATTTAATAGTCTCATTATTTTCTATATTCTGTTTTCTTTAAGAAACCGTTGAGAAAATTAAAATCGGTCAAACCGTTCCGAAAATATGATGAAAAACGTTACACATATACCCAAAACTCCTTGAAAATGCGAAAACTTTGAGAGAGTCTAACTCGAGAGTGAGAGAGAGGAAAAAAAAAGTTCGCTCTACAAAAATTTTTTTTTTTACTTATAAATCAAATAAATATCGTTCGAACAATTTTTGAGACATCGCCTACCAAAATCCCATTTTTATGTTCGATTTCATATGGAATGACCCTATATATATATTAGACTGGTCGTTAAAAACTAAATTTTCCGAGACGCCCCCCAGAAAAATTCTTTGTGGTCAAAAAACCACAACGGCTTTATTTATTTTTTTTTAAGTGAAAAGAACACGTACCGCAAAATCATCGAAGTTTATTTTTTGATAAAATTGTTAATATCTCATAAAATATGCAGATGTCAAAAAAAATCACTGAATCATTTTTGCAGGAAATTTAATTCTCTACAAAAAAGGTCCAGGTCATTTTTTTCCTAAAACCTATATTTCTGATGATATTTTGAAATAAAACTTGAAATTCTTCGAAACTCGTAAGACCAAATGATGAAAATTTCGACGAAAAAGTACTAATTTTGATTATTTTTGTCGCGATTATTTTTTTATACATTTCATTCTATAGCATAAGAAGAAAATTAAGAGTTTTTCGTCATCTTTATTTATTATGTTTTTTAAAAATTACGAAAACTTACAAGTCCATTTTCAAAATATCATGAGAACTGAGAATGACATGGACCTTTTTTGTAGAGATTTAAATTTCCTACAAAATTGACTATGTGATTTTTTTTTACATCTGCATATTGTATGAGATATTTGAAAAAATCTACGAATTTTTCAAAAAATCAACTTCAACGATTTTGCGGCACTAAGGCATGGTCGATTAATCGATTGGGACTAAATATATCGATTAACGATGAATATGAAAATTTTAACACCGATTAATCGATTAATCGATTAAAAAAATTTTCACTAACTCTAATATTTTTATTAATTTTTTTAAACAAATACATATATAAATAATACGTATATCATATTTAAAAGTTTAACTTTTACAATGACATAAGAATAAACAAAAATTTAACAGCTATATCTATGTATTAAGGGCGTAAAGTAGGTTCCTTTGCCTAAAAGTGGAATTGTTGCTCTAGGCGTTAGCCTAGGATCTGTATCTCCCTCTCTGTCATTGAAATTTTCAGACCTTACAAAATGATGTGTTTAAAAATATACTGTACTAATTAAAAATGATAAGAAACAAGCTGTTTCCTTCAGAATAGAAAGTAATGGAGTTCAATATACTTCAAACCATAGTTTACTGTTCGGATTAATAATAAAAATATTACTTAAGGCAAAGTAAAGATTTTTGCATTGGGATCAAATTTTGTTATTAATGTACTTTTTGCTAAACCCATAGCAACTAGAAAAGTAATTCGTAAGAAAAAGAGAATACATCTTTAGACAATAAACCTTTTCACAATTTGGTACAAAATTCGTTAAATAAATTTGTAAATTTTTCACATTTTCGTAAATTTAGATTAATCGATTAATAATTTTTTTGTTCAATTAATCGAACAATTTGCGAAATGATCAATTAATCGAACAATCGATTAATCTAGCCATGCCCTATGCGGCACGTGTTCTTTTGATTTAAAAAAAAAAATAATGCCGTTGTGGATTTTTGACCACAAAGAATTTTTCTAGGGGGCGTCTTGGAAAATTTAGCTTTTAACGACCAGTCTATTACATAGGTATATATATATATATATATATATATATATATATATATATATATATATATATATATATATATATATATATATATATATATATATATATATATATATATATATATATATATGTATATATATGTATATATATATATATATATATATATATATATATATATATATATATATATATATATATATATATATATATATATATATATATATATATATATATATATATATATATATATATATATATATATATATATATATATATATATATATATATATATATATATATATTAATATATATATCTTATCTTATATCTTTCTTATATATATATAAAAATCACGTGTCACGATGTTTGTCCGCGATAAACTCCGCAACAACCTAACCAATCTTAATAAAATTGTGTTCAGTGTGTGTATAATGGTCCAACTTGAGAGATAGGATAGTTTTTATTTTGATTAAACGCCTAAATATTTTTTAATTACGAATTAAACGTCAAATATGGATTGTTCATAAGCAAACTTTCAGATGGCGGCGTAAATTAATTAATTTACTGTCAAACCTGCTTTATCGACTTTTCAATCATCCATGTAGGGCCCATATAGACTATCATATGTTATTGAGCGATTATTTTGTTCCGGTATTTGCTGCAATGGCACTGCAAAAGGGGGAAAAGAATCGAAATTCAATAAAATTTATAAGCCTACTTTCAGATGGCAGCGTAAATCAATTTATTCAATTCATAGTAAACTTCAACATCTGTATAAAGCCGTGCATTCACATACAACAGAAACAGAAACCGAAACTGAAACTGAAAATTTTCAGTTTCTGTTTCTGTTTCTAATTTGGTTGACGGTGGTGAATAATATCAGAAATGGGAACCGAATTTTGTTTGAGTTTGTGAATTTGTTATCCATTATGAATAATAAAATTGAAGGACAACAAAAACAAATAATTTGTATAAAAGCTCATTTCATTCTATCTTAAGGATTTTTTGACGTTTAGTATAAAAACTGAAGAAAACTAATATTTAATTGCAAGTGTCCATAAAAATAAAATTTTATTTATTAAAAAATGCAAAAGATATAAAACGAGCGGCTTTAATTAAAGCCAAATATTAGCATGAAATTAATATGAAAATAAATTTTTTTATTTTTAAATTTTGTATCAAATGTTTATTTCGAATTTTATTATTTTAAATTTTGATTGTGAAATCAGTTTGTTACTTTTAAAGCATTGATTGATTTATAAAATTGATTACAAAACCAAAATTAATATCAAATCAAACGTCAAAGAATACGTAATTTTGTATAGAGTTTTAAGTTACGGTTAAGTTAAAGTTAACGTCAACTCTCCAATTTCATGTCAAATATTTTTTATTGACC
>OY856186.1:155015874-155040304 GCA_963693315.1 Diogma glabrata
GTTGCAGTTACTTTTCAGTTGATTTTAGTAATTTGACGGGCACAATTACAGTTATGTTTCAGTTATTATATTATATTTGTGTCGTTTACATTTTGGTTATGTTTATGGTAATTTGACGGATACAATTGCGGTTATATTTTAGATATTAGATGATGTTTTTGTCGTGTACATTTTGCTAATTTTTAGTCATTTGTCGGACACATTTACGGTTATATTTCAGATTTAGGTTGTGTTTGTAGCGGTTACATTTCGGTTGTTTTTCGGTTGAACGATAATATTAATATTATATCTAAAAAATAAAATTATTTAATTTAAATTAAATAAATTTAAAATCATTTAAGTTATCTTAAAATACTTTTGAAATGATCTATAAATTATTATTTAAAAACAAGCTTAAAAAACTTTTGAGAACTAAGATTTACTTACCAATAATAATTACAACCAATTTGTTTTGACAGACTTTTGAACTATTAGTTAACACGCACTAACAGAACAAAAGTAACTAAAATTCGAATGCTGAACCTAATTTTTTATTATCTATTTACGAAATTATAACAAATAATCGGGCGCATTTCGAAAAGTTTCGCTGTGTGCAAACGAGAATTTAAGCAAATATTAATGTGTGTTGGTGTTATTTAAACGGTTTTTAGTTTGTTTTGTGTTCATAATTCTCCTTCGTCATATTTAAAGAAAAAGTTTTTGTTTTCCGCGGTTACATTGGGACTGTAGAGATACTGTTGGTTACAAAATGTTTGTCGATATATATATGTATATATATATATATATATATATATATATATATATATATATATATATATATATATATATATATATATATATATATATCTATATATATATATATATTGTTCATAACTACCAACTGGACTATGATTGCAAAATCAAACAACTTCTACTCGATACAACTACGTATACTGTCATACCAAATGATCCCACAAACAAACTTCAATTACTAAATAATAAACTAATACAACGGTTGGTCGACGAACATAGCATCACCCAACAAGAAAAACCCACTTTTACAACATACAACAGTACAGCACCAAAATTAAATGCACAACCCAAAACTCATAAACCAAACATCCCAGTAAGACCGGTAGTAGCATCCATAAACACCCCCTCATCAAAATTATCTAAATGGACATCTGAGCTTTTAAAACACCTACTCACAAATGATAAAATCAACATTAACAACTCTTACAAATTTAAAGAGACAATAACTGGAACTATGATTGATGATACAGAACAGATGGTAAGTTTCGACATAATCTCACTATTCACCAATATTCCTACAAACCTAGCAATAGACATTATCAACGAACGCTGGACAGAAATAAATACTATAACAAAAACATCTAAGAAATTATTTTTCGATATACTAAATTTCTGTCTAACTGATGCAAACTATTTTTCATACAATAATATTTACTACAAACAGATATTTGGTATGCCGATGGGTAACCCGCTATCTACTATCATAGCAGACATCACCACACAAAGATTACTAGCAGTAACACTAAACCAACTTAAATACATACCAAAAACATTTGTGAAATATGTCGACGACATCTTCGCTATCATACCCAAAACTGAAATCAATCACACTCTTAAAGTTTTAAGCTCATACCATCCTAAATTACAATTTACACTAGAAATTGAACAAAAAAATAAAATCCTTTTTTTAGATGTCCTTGTAATTAGGAATGAAAACCGCACCATAACAACTGATTGGTACACAAAAAACACCTCCTCCGATCGAATTTTAAATTTCCATAGCCAACACCCTTACACACAGAAACTAAATACCGCTCGAAACTTCGCTAACCGTGTCTTAACCTTAAGTTCCCCAGAATTCCAGGATAAAAATTATAAAAGAATCAGAACGATACTAAAACACAATAACTATCCACACTTTCTTATACAAAAAGTCTTACACAGCGAAACTCACAAACAAAATAAAATAACAACAGCAATAAATCCTAATAACCCACCTGACCAAAATACAATAAAATATAGAAGTATGACATATATTAAAGGCATATCTGAGCAAATCGAAAAAATTACCACAACAGTATGTCCAGATACTAAAATAGCTCTAACATCTGAAAAGCAACTGAAACGCACTTTCACAAAATTAAAAGATCCTATCCAAAAAATGAAAACAACGAATGTCGTATATGAAATTCCTTGTCTGGGTAACGACAATCATACTGAACCTTGCGAACAAACATATGTAGGACAAACTTCACAATACCTAAGTAAAAGAATGGATAATCATAAGAACGATCTAAAAAAAGCACACCAACCGAACATTCATAAAACTGCTCTGATGGAACACCACTTAAAAACCGGCCACTATCCTGACTTTAATAACGTTAGAATACTTGATAAACAACCAAATTGGTCTAAACGATTAACACTGGAAACACTACACATATACACACATAATACCTACAACATAAAAAGAGATACTGACAACATAACACATGCTTTTTGCAACATCATAGAGGACGAACTAAAAGACAAACACACAAACAATAACAAGAGAAAACATACAACACCAGCAACATTACCACACACCGACATCAACAACACACATAATACGATACACCGGTACATCGCCATAGATAACAAGAGACGGAGAATAAATTAAATGTAATTATTTCCAACCGCTGGAACGATCTGTATTATTTTTGTGATCCATAGGGGGAAGTGGGGATGGTATAAACAGTTTTTACTTAAAGCTCAATAACTTTAAAACCATAAAACATTTTTACTTAAAAACTGTTTCATTGTAAAATTTCATATCTTTACTACAAAAAACTATTTTTTTTAATTACGTAACTAAACATTAAGTATAAAATTTTGAATTTCAAAAAAATTATGTTTCTCGTTTAAAGTATCCCCACTGGTGGGGCACTTATAAACAATGAGCATTTTTGTATGGGGCACATATAAACACCCAAAAAACACCACAATAAAATTCATAAAGTACCTTTTTTAAAATTTTTTATTATTTATTGTGCTTCAAACAATATATATAAGCATATAACATATATATTTCTTTAAAAAAAACAATATTTTTCGATTGTTGTAAAACCTCAATAAATTCAGGTAGAAAATTATAAAGAAAAAAGCAAAAATTCAATCTCATCGTATGCTTAGGTTTTGCAAATCAATATCAAAAGTGAAACGGGAAACCACACGTATACCATATAACCATACCATGCTTCACATATAAACGCGTTTATACTATCAAAATTTTTTTTGTTTATATGTGCCCCACGTGGCGATTTTAGGGTTATGTTTTGAAAAAATATTCCAAGATCTAAAATTTGGCTAAAACAAAGAAATATTATGTTTCTTGAATATTTCAGCTATCAAAACATGTTGGAATATTTTTAAACATATGATGGTAAAAAAAGTTATTCGAGTTTTACAAAAAAAAAAAAAATTTACTTTTGGGTTGCCGAAACACCTATTCACCAATAACTTTTGAACAAGACTGACTTCAGCTGTCAAATTCTCCTGGTGTGTGTAGTCGATCGAAGCGACATCTGTGATATTTTTGTCGAAATTTTTGATTGATGTTTTGTGAGGGAAATTAAAACTTTTTACAGTTGCCCTATGTTTATACTATCCCCACTTCCCCCTACAGTACATAAATTAAATAAGTTAAATAATTGATATTATAATAATAATTTAAGTTTTAAAATATGTGGCTATCAATTGTATGCAGTTAAACAATTAGATAAAATTTTTTATATTTATAAGTAAGTTTTTAGCATTAATTTTAATTATCTTTTATCTGTGTCGAAGTTTTAATTTCTTGTTTCTCAATTTTTTATACCGTTAGATAATACTACTCTTGAAAATGGTGATATAAAACACCGAAACGTCGAGAAATTATAATAAATAAAATAAAATATCTAAATATCTGACGTCTTTCAATTAAATGATAGAATAATTGAATATCAGATCATAATTAAGACCGATTAGCCGAAAGAATAAAACATTAAATCATTCGATTTAAAGAAACCTCATAATAACCTTAAACGGTCGATAACACCAAAATATATATATATATATATATATATATATATATATATATATATATATATATATATATATATATATATATATATATATATATATATATATATATATATATATATATATATATATATATATATATATACTAGCGGGACCCGGCGTGCTTTGCTACGCCTATAAATAAAGTTTGTGTGTATACATTTTGTTGACGTAGCAATAATTTCAAAGAGTAGTAATGAGAAATGGTTTTCTATTTTTTTTTTTTTAATATGAATGTAAAAGGATCAGCACTCTAGTTGATCAGTAAAATATAAAAAAATAGTTTTATATATAAAACAAAGGATATATAAAAAATACGCGATCAAATAAGTTTTCAGGTGTGTAATCTATTTAGAACATTATACGGAACAAAAATCGATTCACAAATTTTCACAGTGCTCATGCGGTTTAATATACGCTTTCTTTACCGGTAGGTTACTAAAAACGTTGCAAAAAATTTTGGTCGGTATATGATTTTATGGTCAGCAACGGCAGTAAGAATAGCGACAATACATTCGATGAAGGTGAAGAGAAGTGATGCAAAAAAGGAATAAAAGAAGTGATGCAAAAAAAATCAAAATTATTTGGACCTTTTTGTATATGAATTCATAGGATTTGAATTCATAGGATGAGAAATATTTCTATTTAGTCAACATTTTAAGTCATTTTAAAGTCATTATTATTGAATGTCATTATTATTGAATCAATGCGAAACTAATAAGATACACACGGTCAGTATATTGGCATATATGTTCCATATATAGACAACATTAATGGAATATTAATTTTTAAGCGATTTTGTGAGTAATTATTGCTCAAAGTAATTATTAAAAGTATTATTCCCGATAATAAGTAATTACTGTCGGGATTGAACTCACACTCATCAGAGACATCATAGTTCAAAGCCATGTTACAGACTCAGCCACAGTGGATGAAACAACAACGAAACATATTTCAATTTTCATGTTCAGATAATTTCTAAATTGAAACTTCATTATCGCATATTTATTTAAATTGAATTCTTCATCTGTGATTATACAATTGTAAATTGTATTTGTTCCCGACACGAAACACACAAAAACTGTTCTAAAGAAGTTTTTCTGAGAGAAAATAAAAAATGATATAAAATTCATGTGAATTAAAATAATTACTTTAGCTTAATCACTCTAAAAATCTCTAAAATCTTTATTTATTTTACACCAAATAGTGTAAAACTTTTGTTTATTTAACATTATACCCGTCGCATATTGTCGGTATCTCATAAGAAAGAAAACTCAAGAAAACTCGTTTTTAGTTGTTGATGGTCATTGCAAAAGCGAGTCGCACTGGAAACTAAACGTTTGAATTCAAATGCCGTATCTGTTGCAATCATTGAAATACGTAGCAACAGTACATCTTCCACTTTGAATTTTCCATTCACAATTGTAGCTTCAACGACATTGTTTATCATCTTTTTCACCTAAAACTTCCAAAAAACGTGCTATTTCAAAATATTTGACATATTATTTTAATAAAATATTATACATTCATTTTTCTATTTCATAAAATTATATTCAACGAAAAAAAACATTGATCAAAGCCAGCGACGCGCATAAACCGATATTTAAAAAAAAATCAATTAAAATAATTATCACCAATCACCAATGAAAAAATAATACACGACAATTGGAAAAAGCAAGCGTTGTGTATTTGGAAAACTTTTACATTAAAACCAATTTTTTAAATACAAATACGGCACCATCTATTGGCTAACCCAAATTTATGAGGCGTATATCACACTATCAAATATATTGGTCAATAAAAAATATTTGACATGAAATTGGAGAGTTGACGTTAACTTTAACTTAACCGTAACTTAAAACTCTATACAAAATTACGTATTCTTTGACGTTTGATTTGATATTAATTTTGGTTTTGTAATCAATTTTATAAATCAATCAATGCTTTAAAAGTAACAAACTGATTTCACAATCAAAATTTAAAATAATAAAATTCGAAATAAACATTTGATACAAAATTTAAAAATAAAAAAATTTATTTTCATATTAATTTCATGCTAATATTTGGCTTTAATTAAAGCCGCTCGTTTTATATCTTTTGCATTTTTTAATAAATAAAATTTTATTTTTATGGACACTTGCAATTAAATATTAGTTTTCTTCAGTTTTTATACTAAACGTCAAAAAATCCTTAAGATAGAATGAAATGAACTTTTATACAAATTATTTGTTTTTGTTGTCCTTCAATTTTATTATTCATAATGGATAACAAATTCACAAACTCAAACAAAATTCGGTTCCCATTTCTGATATTATTCACCACCGTCAACCAAATTAGAAACAGAAACAGAAACTGAAAATTTTCAGTTTCAGTTTCGGTTTCTGTTTCTGTTGTATGTGAATGCACGGCTTTATACAGATGTTGAAGTTTACTATGAATTGAATAAATTGATTTACGCTGCCATCTGAAAGTAGGCTTATAAATTTTATTGAATTTCGATTCTTTTCCCCCTTTTGCAGTGCCATTGCAGCAAATACCGGAACAAAATAATCGCTCAATAACATATGATAGTCTATATGGGCCCTACATGGATGATTGAAAAGTCGATAAAGCAGGTTTGACAGTAAATTAATTAATTTACGCCGCCATCTGAAAGTTTGCTTATGAACTATCCATATTTGACGTTTAATTCGTAATTAAAAAATATTTAGGCGTTTAATCAAAATAAAAACTATCCTATCTCTCAAGTTGGACCATTATACACACACTGAACACAATTTTATTAAGATTGGTTAGGTTGTTGCGGAGTTTATCGCGGACAAACATCGTGACACGTGATTTTTATATATATATAAGAAGATATATATATATATATATATATATATATATATATATATATATATATATATATATATATATATATATATATATATATATATATATATATATATATATATCTGGCGTATGCATCCCATGAAGGGATTTTGCCGTCTGTGCAATAAGCTTCCAATCATCTCGTTCCATGACCAGTTGACCCCAGTTTCGACATCCTATATCACGAAGGTCTTGGATGATGTCATCACGCCAGCGTTGTCTAGGTCTTAATCTTCGACGAACACCAGCTGGTTGTTGTTGGGACGCTTTTTTAATCATTCTATCTAATGGTGCCCTTTCTACATGACCAAACCATCTAATCCGGTTAGGTTTAATGAATCCGATTACATCGCAGCCTCCAAGGAGCTGTCTGATTTCGTGATTCATTCGGATTCTATACTGATTTTCAGCAACTTTACATGGACCATAAATTGTTCGTATGACCTTCCTCTCGAATGTTGATAAAATTCTACAATCGGAGGAAGTCAGTGTCCAGCTTTCACTTCCAAATGTAAGCACAGGTCGAATTAATGCTTTGTAAAGTGTGAGTTTACATGACCGCGAAAGATGTTTTGATCGCAGAAGTTTTGAGTATGCGTAGAAAACTCTGTATGCGGCAGAGACACGGGCTTTGATATCTTCCTGCATGTCATTTGACGATGTTATTACAGACCCGAGGTATTTGAAGTTTTCCACGCGTTCCACTTCGTAGTCGCCAGTATCCAGATTTCCGGGAGGTATGTTCTTAGATGTTGTTAACACTTTAGTTTTGCCGGTGTTGATGCATAATGCAAGTCGTTTAGCATTTCTTTCAAGCTGAGAGAGACTATTTTTAATATCGCTCGTTCTACGTCCGAGAAGCACAATATCATCTGCGTAGCCAAGAACTTTACTAGATTTATTATATATGCAGTTTTGCGTCTCAATTCGGCTTTTTCTTATCGCGTACTCCAGCGCCAAATTAAACAGTACAGGCGCGAGTGCATCACCTTGTCGAACACCTGATGTTATATCGAAAGGATCAGAAGCTGACCCTTCGATTACTATTCTACAATTTGATCCCGATGGGTAGCGAAATCCGAAATTCGACGTCCACGCCGTGCTGCCTGGTTAATGCTGACAGAATTAGGTTGGTGTACCGGAGACAAGCAGGGTAAAAACTGCTTAGTCAATCATGGTACATCATGGCGAATTGGCGCCTTAAAACCAATGCGACTCAAGCGTCTGTTCTCCATGTTAGGGGCGGCTTGAAGCGGGCGTCTGTCTTGGATCAAACGTCTCGCTATATAAACGTGTCAAAAGGTTGTTTCTGGTCACCTTAAGATGCAGAACGGACCCATTCACGACAATTTGGGTTGGGCCTAAGGTTAACACCCTAACCCCGGAAAAAAATTATTTGTTAAATTTGGAAATCAGAAAAGAAAAACAGACCCGGACAAACACAGAATTTTACCTGGACGTGAAAAAGGACCAGACTACCGAATCGGAACGTGGAACGTGCGCAGCCTGAGCGCTCCTGATGCTCTTATAAGTCTAGAAACAGAGGCTGAGAGGTATGGGGTGGATATCATAGCTCTGCAAGAAATTAGACAGCCAATAATCGGAAAACAAGATTTAGATAGTCACTCTCTATACTGTAGTGGTCATCCTTCTCGAAGAGAATTTGGAACTGGCTTTCTTGTTGGTGCACGCATACAAGAAGCCGTGATGAAATTCATCCCGGTCAGTGAGAGGATTTGCTACCTACGTGTACGTGGTACATATAACAATATTTCTCTTATTGCCGTGCATGCACCTACTGAAGCTAAGACCGTCGACGAGAAGGATAATTTCTACATAGCACTGGAAGAGGTTATGAAACAAACACCAACACGCGACTTCACTATGGTTCTTGGTGACTTTAATGGGCAGGTTGGTAGAGATATCTCCTATGGAAATGTGGTGGGCCCCAACAGTCTGCATTTGAATTCGAATGATAATGGTGAGAGAATGACTGAGTTTGCATTATCAAATAATTTGAGAATTGCCAGTACTTTCTTTCCGCACCGATCGATTCATAAGCAGACATGGGTATCACCGAATGGAAACACTCGAAATCAAATTGATCACGTGCTAGTTACAGCACGTTTCTTTTCGAGTGTTCTGGATGTGCGATCCTTTAGAGGTGCATACATTGGAAGTGACCACTTCCTTGTATGTGCAACGATAAGGTTCCACTTCCCAAACCCAAGCATTCCGAAATTCAATCAACGGAAACGATTTAACATCTCATCACTAAAGAATGCAGAAACAGAAGAGAAATATCAAAACCATATTGCCGAAACATTAGAGAAATCAGAAACCATTAATGGAGACGTCGATAAGTCATGGTATTTGCTCAAAGATGCTGTTTTAAGCGCTGCTGAGGGAATACTTGGACGACCACAAAACCACTCCCAGAAGCCATGGATGGATCAAGCATGTCTTGACGCTATTCAATACAAAAGAAATTGCTATCTGAAATGTCTGCAAGGACGCAACACCAGGTCCACGAAGGAGAACTATAAACTGGCAAGACAAGCCGTTACAAAGCTATGTAGACGAACGAAGAGAGAATGGTGGAAGAGAAAGTGTGAGGAGATTGAAAGCTTCAATAAGGAACATCAATCGCGTAACTTCTTTCAACAGGTTAAAACCTTAAAGAAGGGCCCTCAAACTAGATCGACTGCTATTCAAAACGAAGATGGGGAGCTACAAGTAGACCTTAAAAATATTTTAGACACTTGGGCCGCTTATTTTGAGAATCTTCTCAACTTAAGTGACCAGAAACAAGTTGGGCGACGAGCAAAGCGACGTCAAAGGTACATGTAGACGAACCCACCAAAGAGGAATTCGATGCGGCGCTGTCAAAATTAAAATGCAATAAAGCACCTGGTATCGACGATATAACATCCGAAATGATTGTACATGGTGGTGAAACTCTATCCTTAAGATTGTTTGAACTTGTTCAAATGATATGGAGGACTGAAGCCATGCCACAGGACTGGAACACAGCTATGCTGATACCAATCCATAAAAAAGGTAATCGCCTACAATGTGCAAACTACAGAGGAATCGCTCTACTCTGCACAGCATATTAGATCTTTTCTTACATTTTGCTATCCAAAATCAATCCTTTTGCTGAACAACTGTTTGGAGAATATCAGTGTGGCTTCCGGCGGGGCCGAGGTACCACCGATGCACTTTTCTCGATAAGGATGATTTTGGAAAAGTGCCGAGAGTTCAACATACCAGTGCACCAACTCTTCATTGATTTCAGACAGGTCTACGACTCTCTCGAACGAGAGACTGGTGTCAATGGGAATTCCTGGTAAACTGGTATCACTATGCAAAATGACAGTACAGAACTCTCAATGCTGTGTACGAGTAGAGAACGAAATATCAAGGTTTTTTAAAGTCGACTCCGGGTTAAGACAAGGTGATGCTATCTCTCCTATACTTTTTAATTTAGCCTTGGAATATGTGTGCCGTCAAAAGAAACTACCGACTAACAACAATATCTTGTCAATAAACTCAGTACAGATGATTGCTTACGCTGATGATGTTGTCATCCTCGGCCGAAGTGAAGCTGTTATGAGTGAGACTTTTAAGTCGCTTGAGAGTGGAGCTAGAAAAATTGGTCTTCAAATTAACTACAATAAAACCAAACATATGAATGTTTCAAGAGAGTCTGAGAAGAAAGATTTGATGTGCGGCGATGAACGAATTGAGGGAGTTGAATCTTTTAAATATTTGGGATCAATGCTTGACTCAAACAACAGCATACTTACAGATATTAAAGCTCGAATCGCTGCAGGTAATCGAACTTTCTACTCAATCAAACCTCTCCTTGGATCTCCGTATGTATCAACTAACACCAAGCTCAAGTTATACAAGACATTGATTAGACCGGTTGTGATGTATGGGTCACAAACGTGGACCCTTACACAAAATGACGAATCGCATTTATCTGTATTTGAGCGTAAGATCCTACGCTACATTTTTGGTCCACTTAAGACAGACGATGGAGAGTATAGAACCCGATATAACTTTGAGATCAGAGACCTTCTTGAGGGTCCTGATATAATAGGTTGTATCCGTTCTAATAGGATTGCTTGGTTTGGGCATGTTCTACGAGCCGATTCACAGTCTGGAATGATTAGAAAAATGTACGTTAGAACCCCAGAGAGTGGGCGACCGCGAGGTAGACCACGACTACAATGGGAGACTGACGTAATAAACGACCTTAAAAAAATCGGCTGCCATGGTAATTATGTCGCTGTTGCGAATGACCGTGGTGAATATTCGAAGCTGATTAGCCTGGCAACGCTCCTACATGGAGCATGAACGCCTTTGAAAAAAAAAAAAAAATTTGATCCCGATGTTGTGAGTTTGCACAGAGAAACAAGTTTCTCTGGGATACCAAGGCATATGAGTGCGGACCAGAGGTTGTTGCGGATGATACTATCATATGCTTGCCTGAAATCAACGTAGAGCTGGTGAATGCTGATGTTGTACTCCCAACATTTTTCCAGAATCATCCTTAATGTAAAACATTGATCTGTGGTTGAGCGGTTGGGACGAAAACCACACTGATAGTCACCGATGATAGATTCGGCGAACGGGATGAGTCGAGCAAGTACGACATTAGCTAGTATTTTATATGCAGTGTTCAACAGTGCGATGCCACGATAATTCGCACACTTTAGACGGTCACCTTTCTTATGTAGCGGAACAATGAGAGCCGTTTTCCATTCAGCAGGCAGTTCTTCTTGATCCCAGATTGCAAGAATCAGATCGTACATACGTGAGACCAGAGCTGCTCCTCCATTTTTAAGTAGTTCTGCGGGAATTCCATCGAAACCTGGTGATTTGCCATTTTTCAGTTTTTTAATTGCAGCTTCCACTTCCTCTATTGCTGGGTAAGGGACAAAAATCTCTTCAGTTGATGGAGCAATCGCTCGAATAGGATGAACTTCATTCGTCCTATTCAATAGGTCTTGAAAGTGGGATCGCCACACTGCCAGCACATCACGTTCACATGTTGTAAGTTCATTATTTTCATTTTTGATGGCTGTAGATCTTGGGTGGAAATCTTTTGTCAGATTCCGTGCATTGGCAAAGCACTCTTTTGAATTTCCGTTGGCCGCATGTTGGTTGATGTCTTCAATGCAGCTCTTCATGTGTTCGCGCTTCCTTTTACGTAGAAGTTTTGTTGAGGCTTTTCTGGCGCATAGATAATCAGCTTGGGAGCTTCGGGTGTTCCTTGTTAACCATTTTTCTCGTAGTTTTTGTTTATGTTCAACGGATTGGCGGCACTCGTCGAACCATTCGTTGTGTGATTTCGGTGGCCGCTTTCCGATTGTAGTTTGTGCTGCGGCTATAATGGTTGATTGAAGCGTTTGCCATTCTTCTTGTATGTTTAATGGCATCTCAGAAGAGATGTCATGCTCTTCTATGTTTTGTGTTATTATTTCCTGATATCTGTTCAGCGTTTCCGGATGTTTAAATGCATCGACGTTCCAGCGCACGGTCTTTTTTGCTTGTCTATTAAATGTAGATGATAATTTGCACTTGTACTTAAAGATGGATGACAAGCATATGATCAGTGTCCATATCAGCACCTCTGTATGGTCGAACGTCAGTTACACTTGTTGAGTGTCTCTTAGAGATCATGACGTGATCGATTTGGTTTTCCGTTTTTCCGTCATTTGATTTCCACGTTGCCTTGTGAATTCTCGATCAGGAAATTACTAGATCATACATCATAGCCAGCTCGGCTGCGCGAAAACCGTTATTGTTGCTGGTATGATACAAGCTGTTAGGGCCGATATGTGTTTTAAGTTCTGCAATCCTACCAATTTGAGTATTAAAGTCACCTACCACGATTTTTATATCGTGCCGCGCGATTTTATTGATGACTTCTTCGAGTTCTAGGAAGAACAGGTCTTTAATATCATCTGCTTTATCTTCAGTAGGTGCATGAACATTGACGATCGTTACATTGAATTTTTGCGTGCGGATTCTGAGAGTGCATAACCGCATATTAATTGGGCAGAAGTCGATAACATGCTGATTCACGCGACGGTGTATAAGAAAGCCAACTCCAAATTCTCCTCCGTTTTGATGACCGCAATAATAAAGAGTGTATCCTTTCGCTGTTTCATGGATTCCACTGCCTGGCCATCTTAGTTCTTGTAATGCCACTATATCTAGTGTGTAGCTCTCGACTTGTTGTGTGAGTTTTAGGAGATCTCCTGGTCTTCTAAGGCTTAGCACGTTCCCATTTTTAAATCGTAGTCCGGGTACAGTTTCCGAGGTCGTTCCAATAATGAATCCAAGATATTCCGAGGCCTGTGTACAGAATTCATGACAATAATTTTTTTACGGAAATGGGGTGTTAGCCCTTCGCCCAACCCAAATTTTCGTGAATGGGTTCGTTCTGCATCTTAAGGTCACCAGAAACAACCTTTTTACATGTTTATATAGCGAGCCGCTTGATCCAAGACAGACGCCCACTGAAAACCGCCCCTTACATGGAGAACAGACGCTTTCTACACATTTATATAGCGAGCCGCTTGATCCAAGACAGACGCCCGTTCCAAGCCGCCCCTAACATGGAGAACAGACGCTTGAGTTGCATTGGTTTTATGGCGCCAAAGACTCGCCATGGTGCAGAATCATTGAGTATAAGCAGTATTTACTCTGCCCCTCTCAACTACACCAACCTAATTCTGTTAGCGTTACCCAGGTAGCACGGCGTGGACGTAGAATTTCGGATTTTCGCTATATATATATATATATATATATATATATATATATATATATATATATATATATATATATATATATATATATATATATATATATATATATATATATATATATATATATATATATATATATATATATATATATATATATATATATATATATATATATATATATATATATATATATATATATATATATATATATATATATATATATATATATATATATATATATATATATATATATATATATATATATATATATATATATATATATATATATATATATATATATAATTATATATATATATATATATATATATATATATATATATATATATATATATATATATATATATATATATATATATATATATATATATATATATATATATATATATATATATATTATTATTATTAATTGAAAGATAATTCTTAAGCTAGCAACACAACACGGGTGAAACCGTCCGACGACGACGTTAATAACATTAAAATACACAGAATACATACGTTTCAAACACAACTGCAGCGATAAACGAAAGTTTTTTTCGTCGGAGAAAATTTAGATTCTATTTCTAATTTATCGCCGGCGATGATTATTGCCAGATATCAATTTTATTTCAATTCCCTTCACTTCAATTCACCTCGTACATTTTAAACGGGCCTCTCTTCTGTTCAACATTTAACAAAAACATAAATTTTTTTTTGAAAAGTAATTTTCATATTTTCATGAAAAATTAAATTAAATTGAATTGAAAGTTGTTTAAAACATATTGTATGGAAAATAATTGATTTTGGAGCTGTGCATCATACAAATATAAGCAAATTTAATTAATGTAACCTATAATTTTTAAACATGGACGACCATTTCTATTTATTTTGTTTTAAACAAAATGGACAGTTGTTGTTACTATTATTATATATACTAATTTAGAGCATTCTGTCTCTTTTTGTTCGGTTGTTCAGCTTTGTGCGCAAAACGATACAAGTAAAGTCATTAATACGGTTAGTTGCTTTATATTACTATAAAAACTTGCAAGTCAGCCAATTTTTGTTATTAGCTCCTGATACTCAATTTTTAAATGTTGACTGTTCTCAAGTGTCCCTTGCATATATTAATTTTAATACTTCAATGCATTTTCTGATTGAATTTCACTTGAAAACTTAATTTAATTGGTTATTATTTATATATGGGTGATCAGCACATAAAGTTTTTTTCCTTTTCCTTTAATTTAATTGGGATTTGATTATTATTAATTTTTATGTTTTGAAGTCGAATCTATTGTTCCAAAATTGGAAAATAGAAATAGCGATCTGAAATTATTTTAGTACATTGACTTTGACCAATTTGTATCATGCTGAGCTCTGCAATCCTTCTTACAGCTTGAGCCAACGGATAAGTTCCAGTACGTAACATTTGCTTTAATCCAAAAAGTTTCTTTTCAAATGGATAAGTTGATCAATTCTTATCCATTTGAAAACAAACTTTTTGGATTAAAGCAAATGTTACGTAGTGGAACTTATCCGTTGGCTCAAGTTGCAAGAAGGATTGTAGAGTTTAGTATGATATATAAATACAAATTGGTATTTAAATTTTAAAACCTACAAACTAGATGACATATGTCAAACTAATCATATGATAAAATACTTTAAAATAGCTCTTGTGCTCTAGAGGAAGGTAATCCAAAGAAGTTTGCTCTATAATAATTGACATTTAATTTTTATTATAACCTGAGTTCTAAAATAGTATAAAACTATGCTCTTAGAAAGCTAGAAGAAATAAAAGCTACAAGCTCCAAATCAGTTTTAGTATAGATTATATAAATAATAAAATTTGGCTAATAGAAACATTTTATTCTATAATAATGCATGCTCTATTTAACAATCTCGTTTAGCTCTAATTGTGGTTATAGAGCTTATTAATAAAGCTCTATGCTCCATAAACTTATAGAGCTAAAATCAGGACCGGATCTACCATGGGTGCAATGGAGCGATCGCACCCGGCGCCAACACAAAAGGCGCCAAAATTGAGTTTTGTTTTAAATTCGATTATTTTTTCGTTTTGGTTTTTAATAAATTTTAAGGCAAATTAAAATTTATTTTTCTATATAAAAAACAACAATTTATTTTTGTTTATTTGTTTTAATTTTTGATCTACGCGGCGTGACAGCCCCGTGTACTCTTGCCGCTGCTATTGACATACGATTCAACGTGAAATATTAGATAACACTGGCAATAGCAGTGAGATATTACCAGCCAAGGTGATATCATACGGGAGCTGTCGAATAAACTCTATACATCCAACAGTACTCTCAGTTTTAAATGCAGTTTTCCTTTTTCTGCAGTTTTCTTTTTTCTATAAATTATTGTTATAAATTATGGGTCGTCATCTTCTGGAGAAAATCTTATTTTTTTTCCAACTATATTTAATTTTTTTCCACTGCATATACGCATATTTTTCGAAATTCGTTTGTCATGTCGTTTTGATCGTTTTAGGCAGCAAATGAAAAGCTTAGTTTAGCCAGTAATGAAACTTGTTGGGAAAACTGAAAATCAGCTGTAAGACCTCTTAAACCGTAGAATTTTAAAACACTTTAATTGAAATTCCTTTAGACCAGACACGTAAAACTATATAACACAATTTGGAGCAAAATGTTTAGCGAAGATAATACTGCTTTAAATATCTTTGCAGTTTAATTTTGTGAAACGATCTTCTCTCCAAAATTAATGTTGTTTCTAAAATGATACAAAGTTTGAACTTGAATGTAATTGAATGTATTTTATTGAATGTATGTAAAAGCTGACGGGTTTCTTAGAGAGCGATTCGAATATTCCGCATCCAAATCAAATACGAATTCATCGTACAGGAAAGAGTTTTGGATTAATTTTTGGAATATTTTTAGAATTTTGAACAAAGTTTCATTCTTTGATTTTGTTATAATTTTTGCAATATTTTTGGCATTTTGGAAAAAGTTTGAATTTTTTGTTTTGTTATAATTATTGCAATATTTTAAGAGTTCTAGGAAAAGTCTGAATTTTTGATTTTGTTATATATCTTGCATTAATTTTAGAATTTTGAAAATAGTTCAATTTTTGATTTTTTTAATAATTTTTAGAAAATTTTTGGAATGTTGAAAAAGTTCAAGTTTTGGATTTTATTATAATTTTTGAAATATTTTTAGAATTTTGAAAAAGTTTATTTGTACTTTTACAAAGAATTTTATGTTTAATATTCATCGCTCTCCAAAACTTAAAACAATGTTTTTGTTAATCTACAATATCCTTTATCTTTTCTACAAAATATTTTTATTTCAAAATTTTAAAAATTTTTAATTTTGATTTAGATTGAACAATCTTTTTTAAATATCTTGCTTGCGGCGAATAAAAAATTAAATATCTTGCTTGCGGCGAATAAAAAATATAGTATATGATGCACAGATGTAAGTCATTTTAAACTTAATGTGGGTGCAAATCTCGGTTGGCGCTTCGACTCGCAAACTCCACATACGTCCAAAAACCTTAGCTTTCTGTCCTTTCATCGTAATATACTATAATTATTTTCTACTGGCATATTAATAAAACTTTTGAATATGTCTACCCTAGTTTCAGAAGCACGCTTCACCACTGCAAATTCTATATTTTCAAAACATGCAAGATATTTTCCGAATTGATTTAAAGCTAAGATACTGTCAATAACAGTAGCTCCCGCTGAAAGGAGCTTTTCTAAATTACACCAGCTGATGGAGCGAGAGAGGTTAGGTGCCTTTCCTCTTATATCAATTGAATCTGAAATTTCTTATTTATGAAAATACGAACCGGCAATAAAAGAGTTTTCTGAAAATAAAACCATAAAAGTGAACATATATGTGATTCTTTATTTAATACAATTTTATTTGTGTATATGAATGTTATGGTATTTTTGATTTTCATTTTATAATTATTCTTTCTTACAAATTAATGTTATTTTTATTTTCACATTTATTCATAATTTTTTTTAATAATTTTTATTATATTGTAACGTAGAGCAACTCGGGCATTCAATATATTCGGTTCGACTTCTAGATTTAATAAACTTAAACAATGGATTTTCTTTACGTTATAAATATTATTCGTCCATTTATCTTATTCCACTTTCTTAATCAGTTTACTATTATTTTTTTCACATTGTGTAAATAATTTATGATTATCTCATAGAATTATACCGTATCATTGCTATATTATCAATAACTTCTGTCACCGTTAATGTTCAACTAATGTCGAGTTCTTTCAGGTTTTTGATGTACATCAATTTTTAACAAATTTTTTTGTACATCAATTTTTTTTTTTTTTTTTTAGATATTTTTTTAGATAGTATTGTTAAAACTTGAAAATTATGGAATTAAAGGTACCGAATTGCAATGGTTTAAATCATATTTAAGCGAAAGAAAACAACGAACAAAGATAAACAATGCTAAATCTGATCCACTTGATGTTGACATTGGAATTCCACAAGGCTCGATATTGGGTGTAACCTTATTTCTTCTATACATTAACGATATCTACAAGGTTATCAAAAATTATACCATCTTTGCGGACGATGCCCTGATTTATTATGTTGGGGATGATGTAGAAGAATGTGTTAAAATGATAAATAGTGATTTACAGGATCTGGATATTTGGTTTAAGATGAACAAACTGAAACTAAACACGGATAAAACCAAATGCATGTGCATTAATGGGAAATTGAGCCGTGATGTTGTTATTAATAACGATAAAATTGAAAGTGTAAATAAAATCAAATACTTAGGAATAATCGTAGATAACCAGTTAAATTTCAAGGATAATCTGGATTATGTTTGCAAGAAAATTGCAAAAAAAGTATATTTTTTAAAAAGCGTTCGTAAGAATATTTCTAAGAAGACAGCAATACATATTTACAATATAATAGTTAAGCCATATTTTGAATATTGTCCGTCAATTTTATTTTTATGCAATAAGCAAATGTTAAGTAGACTACAAAAACTGCAGAATAAAGCAATGCGTGCCATATTAAAAGCTAAAAAGCTGACCCATATTAATACTATGTTGGAAACATTAAATTGGTTAAGTGTGGAGCAATTGATTAATATGAATGTATTAATTTTGGTTTTTAAAATCAAAAATAACTTATTACCTAAATACCTAGGTGATAAATTAAAATATGTTAAGGAAGTCCATAGGTATAATCTAAGAAATAATTTAGACTTTAGCTTGGAGTTTTTTAGAAATGATAAAGTCAGGAATATGCTCTTGCATAGAGGTTTAAGAATGTTAAATGAATTACCAAATGATTTAGGTAAATTTAAGATAAAAGTCAAAATTTATTGCAAGCAAAAATTTCACTTATGAAATGAAATTTCTTATGAAATTTCTTACGAAATTTCTTACGAATTATGAAATTTCTTACATATATTGTATTTTTATTTTTTTTTTTTTGTTCCTTTTTATGGATTGTATTAATAGATTACTGATGTAAATAAATAAATAATAATAATAATAATAATAATAATAATAATAATAATAATAATAATAACTTGTCTGAAAGAACGGACAAACCACATGATTTTCATTATTGTTGTATTGGAAACAAAACAATATATTTTCGATTTAAATTTACATTAAAATAATTGTGTAAACATAAAATATTTATTCACTTTACGCAGAATTTATGTTAAATTTTATAAAATTCACCTAATAATCACAAAAAACTATTCACAAATAGTAAATTCAAAAAATGGCATCACGTTTGTTATTGTTTTTATATGTGTGTGTTTGTATTAGTTTTTGCTGGAAGACGAATTTATCAAAAAATCTCAATTTCATAAAATTGATGTACATCAGAAAAAACATCAAAAATTTGGTCTGAAAGAACACGACCAATTGATTTACATCAATTTTTTTTATGTACATCACTTTTTTTGGTCTGAAAGAACTCCACATAACAGTGTCGTTTGTTTTGAACTAATCTATCGCCAACGCAACCTTTTTTATGCTAGGTAGTCAGAAATTAAATAGCAAAACACAATCTTCAAAACTTTGCACCTAGGTGTGAAATCTATAATTTTTAATTTGTTTATTTACCTACTCTATCATAGACTGTGTAGTTTTTATTTTATTTTAGTATTAGATAAAATTATTTAATTCTGTTTTTATCTTCATTTAGATGTTATTCAGTTTGTATTGCGTTAGCAGAACCATTTTCCAGTAAGAAAACTATCAATAGATTTTTTTACATCGCACTCCATAATCGTTACAATATTTGAAATAAATTCGTATAACATTTTTTATTTATTAAAATAAATTTTTATTTACTGTGCAATTGCTTGCTCGAAGATATGCCTCTTTATATATACCTAACTCTATTTGTGAATTTTAAGCGTTGACCACGGGAGTACGTCACATGAATGAGGAGTATTCCATCAGCTAGATTATCAGTAACCTAGTTTTAATTATGGTTTTCAAATTTTAAAAAAATAAATTTTTTATTTTGTTTCTAATTTCCACTTATTATTATTATGAAATTTTGGCAGATATTATATTTTATTATATGATAAGATTTATTGTCTAAAAACATTTGAAAGAAAATGTTGATCCAAATGAAAGAAAATGTTGATCCAATTATAAAAAGCTTTTAATACTTGAACGCATGTTGTTTTTAGATCTTAAAAGCTCTCTTTATGTGTTGGTGTGACAGTGAAACATATTCTAATTTCTATTACACAACACTTCGTATTAAAACAAGTATTGCATTGATTTTTGAATATATTATCTTACAATATAATTTAATTTGAGGGCGCCATTTACCTAATCTGCACCCGGCGCTGAAATAGCTTGATCCGGCACTGGCTAAAATAATAAAAAAACAATGAATTAGAGCAACATAAATTTGCGTAAAGCTGAAAGCTGTGAATGTTTTTCTTGTAAAGCTACTAGGATCATATATTCTGTTTTAAAACTGCATTAGAGCTCCTAGTTGCTAATAGCTTTTACAAATGTTACTTGGGTGTGATAGTGCCACCAACTGAAAAATATGATTTTCTGATTTCGCGTTTCTGAGGTTGTAATCGTTTTGTTTTGACTGAATTCATTTATATATTTTCATAATTTGTATTATGTATTTTATTTTTAAAATTAGTTATTAGTAGAAAACCTATTATTATTTATTTATTAGTAATAATTAGTTATGTTTAAAATTGAAATTTCTGAAATTCATTTTGACAAAGAACAAAATGTTTTATAAACTAAAAACTTGCAATTTTATTTTTGACAGCTTTACACTGACGTTTTTGTTGTGGTTACAGCAAAATTGTAGACGTTTTTTATAACGTCCATCGTTATCGCCCGTGTTGTGTTTCTACCTTTAGTCTGAAAAAACCTTTTTGTCTGAACATATAATGTTACCCAAGGCCCTAGTCCAGCTTAGATAGTTTGACCTTTTTGGTATGAACCGTCGTTTATAGTTAATTTAGTCAGTGACTCGCAACTGTATATTTTTTTGTTACAATAAACCCAGAAAACCAAACTATCGCAATAAATTAGGCGATTTTGGTTTTTAAATTTTAAAATTTTTTAATATAAATTTTTAAATTTAAACCTCGTAAACCGAGTTGTGAAAACTTGACCATTTTTGATTTTCTTGAAACTTGGCATATAAGTAGTATATGGATAAAATAAAAAATATGACTTATTTTATAATTTTTGTAAAGTGCATAGTTTGTGCATAGGGATCACCCCAACATTAGGCATGACCAGTTATGTATGAACAATTTTCAAACCATCTTTTTCTTCGCTCCCACCGGCTAATTATGTTCCATTTGACTCGAATATGAAATATATCAAGTTTTATTGAAATCGGAAAATAATTACCCACCGCGCAGTGGCGTCGAAGATAAGAAAATTAGCAGAATAATAGGATTTTTTATTTTAATCAGATATAATTATCTTAAAACAAAACATATCTCATAATTTTGATTTTTTTTATCAAAAGCTAATTAATTAACGATTCTAACGAGCCTAAGTATGTAGAAATCGATCTTAGAAAAGCGATTTATCTTAATTTTTCTTCTTACATATACGAAAATTCACTAATTCATAATAATCTTTTTTCAAAGAAAAATATTAATTTTTATGGTTAAATTTATAATAATTTTTCATTCAAAAGCAACATTTTTCCAACAGAAATCAATAAATTAAATTAGATTTATTGTATGATGGGTATTTCCATCTGTAGTTTTCGACCACCTGAAAGGTGTATTGTGTACCTTCCTCGTCTTTAGCTAGAATGCTGTTGTATTCCGTGTCATCAACTTAACACCGAGTTCGGCGGTATCATTAACAACATGCAAACTTTGGCAAAACAACGTGGCTTTGACGAAATCCTCATTCCGATGGGTCATGTAGCAAAAAATCAATACAAATTCTAAATCAATTAAAAAAACTCTGAGTTATTTCTGTGACAAAATCACTAATGTTCTTATTAGCAAAAAGTTGCATATGTTTGACTGCATCAAAATCTTTTTTGCAAGTTCGGGGTGCGATAGGGATGTCTCGTGCTGGGACCTCAAGGTTTTGAACCATTTTTCGTTTTTCATCAAACGAAATATCTGGGTCGAAAAAAGCCAAGCCAATATTTGCTTCCGTTAAATAGTGAAGATGATAACAAATTTTGCTGAACATTTCTTCTGAAACTCTTTGGTCAATTTTGATGAAATCCAAATCCTGATTTGCGGCTGCTGTTCCATCTATGCATTTGAACCAAATTTTTTCATAGAACATAATCAGAAAATGCAAACGTCTCGAAAAAATGCAAACGGCGCGATTTGTCGGACCTGGGCGTTTGAATTTGTAATTCTCAATGGTTTCGCCAAGAAAATCAATGTAACTTCCAAAAATTCTTTATATTCGCTGCATGGGTGTATTTTTCCAACTCTTCATGACAAAAAATTACTAGATCTTCTCACGAGTGTTTTGGAATTTTGTTTCTCAGTTTTTTGTCCGATATTCCATTTTTGAACATTGTTGGATCAATTTTACCATCGTCCCATGCCTTCTGAAATTTGTTGAACAGATAAACATCGGTTGCTGTGGTCTTTCCAAATTTGAGATCATAAACAGCCCGTAGTTTAATCTCCTGTATGTGATGACGACAGGGGCATCGAATCAAGTTGTGGCCAATCTTTTTTTCCACCTTTTTCTGGTCCAGCGTTACTTGATGTCGTGTCGTAACACATGGCTTCGACTTTATCAGTAAGATCCCATTCTTCAAGGCATTCATACATCGCATTCGTGTAGTGAGTCTTTATGAGCTCACTATATTTCATTATTAAAGAAAAGTACAAGGTATATTTCTTTAATAATGAAATGCAACGGTAAGCAAAATATGCTTGGCGTGTGCAAGCGAGCACCGGAAAACAAATAATATATTTGGCATGTGCGGTGTCAAATATAAATGCTTACCTCATAAATCCATTCGAAATAAAAGTAAACATTATTAGAATAGAGATAGTAATTAATTAGACAACGAAGTGTACACACCTTTCTAAATAAATATAATTAATTAACTTAAATAAACTCTAATAAACTATATCTAAAGTGTTTTAATTAATTGGTAACCAAAAAGATCTCATCATGGCGACCGTGACTTCGTATAATACAGTGAATATAATAATTTGTGAAGTGGTTACTTTGTGAAAAAAAGAAACTTTCAATATAAATTTATACAAATAAAACAAACATAAGTAATGTTTAGTGATGGGCTCTCCATATTCAAAAATTGAAGAACCAACGCCCACAATTATTAAAGACTCAAAGAAACAAGGGCTAAGTAGCCACAATGAAGTGATTAACACCATTACAAATTCAAATCAACTCACAAATAGCATATTGATTGTTATTTTAGTTTTAATAATAATCGCAATAATAGTGTTTAGCTGTTGTAAAGCCATACAACTCGCTAACAATAAAATCATGAAAAGCATTACAAGGGAGATTGCAAGATCTCGCATTGATCTTGATCATGTATAAAAACAATGTAACTCAACACGCAGATCTCATCTCAATTCTAAAAAGTTCTCATCATCTCAAAAAGATGTCATCAAATTTAATATTTTCAAAAAAAAAATCATCAAGCAATAATATTAACACATCAATATCATCAAGAAATATTATCTCATCCAAAAAATCATCAAGAAATGGGACATATGGGATAAAGTTACACGAAGGATGACATATTTGGAATTTGGATCAGAACCACTTAAATAAGATTGTAAGTTATTATTTTAAATTAAATTTAATAAATGAATATAGAATTAGAATTATTTTTTAATTGAATTATGTAATAAGTGATTAAGTAAATAATTTACTGACATTTCAATTTTTTTTTTTTAAGAAAAAAAAGAAAAACAGAAAAACATGAAATTGAATAAGCAAAGAAAAGTTATGTTTTCGTTAAAATTTTACTAATATTTTTTTTGTTGTTTTCGTTAAATGAAACAAAAAAATAAATACTAAAACAAAAAAAATGAAATTTATTTAATCAAATGTTTAATGTTTTTAGTGTTTGATTTTTGTTATATTTTTTTTTAAAATGCTGATGAAGTTAATTCCTAAGGTGTAATTGATTTCATTTAGGTATTATT
>OY856186.1:155040504-155110504 GCA_963693315.1 Diogma glabrata
CATTTAGGTATTATTTTTTATTATGGTAGACGATAAAGTCATTTAGAATTTTAAAACATTTTATAAAATAATAAGATATAAAAAATTACTGAGTATTGTTATAAGTACATTATTGTTCGAATTTTTGTTTGATTGAAATCAGAATATTTCAATAGTAACCTTGTAGAACACTTGTTTTCAGTAGAATATTTTTTTTTACTTGTAGAATACTTTTGTAGGTGTTTTGGCTTTCTTTTTGGTTCTATAGGTTTCCCCTATAATTTTTAGTGATTTATTTTCTAGAATAGAATATAATAGATTTAGTTTCCTAAACGTCCTACCATTCTCTAAGGTAGAATCTGACGAAATTAAAATTTTTTTTTAACATACCTACTGACGTAGTTAAAACAAAAACAATGACGAATACTGCGTTAACACCAGTCGATATAATCTCCCTCGTCAACAAAATCATTACAGAAAATTACGATGGAAATGCTACAGATTTGACTCATTTCTTAAGAAAATTAAATGTAGTTAAAACTACAATCACAAGTGAAGCGAACATAGCTCAAACAATTACTATTATTTTAACAAAATTAAAAGAGAAGGCTGAAGAAGCTGTACCGGATAATGTTACCACGATAGATGAAATTATTGATAATTTAAAAAGGAAATGCTCTGGTAAAACAGTTGAGCAAGTAAAATCAGCATTAAATAGTTTAACTCTCATAAACAAAGACCAATATATACAAAAAATTGTAAGTCTCAGATCTGAGTTATGCTTAGCATACAAAACTCTTGGCATGCCGATAGAAAATGCCAACAAAATAGCAATCAGCGATGTTAAAGCCAACATCAAAATCGTTTATGCAACGAACAACAGCATTCAAGCAGCAATGTTGCAGGAGTATGATAATATAGATGAAATGGTAGCCAAGTTTAACGAGGCTATTAGTGCAGAAAAAACTGCAAAAGCGGCAAACATACTACGATTTACCCGTGGAGGTAGAGGTTATGGACATATAAATAATGAGTATTTCAGACAAAATACTTTTAACGAACGTAATTTTAATGGGAATATTAATAGAAGAAATTTTCGTCAAAATTACAATTCAAATTTCAACCGTGGAAGACAGTTTAGTACCAACAATAGATATTATAATAGAAATCGTCCAAATACGCTCAATACCAATACTTACGCAAACAATACTAGAAGAAATGTTAGAGCAATAACTGATGTAACAGAAGACGAAGAGTTGGGGTTTCAAGTACAAAACCTCAGTCTAAATCAAGACTCCTAACACAAAAATTAAAACAGGTTTATACTATTAATCTAAATTATGCAACCGTTGTAAAATTTAAAATATCAAACTCTGATAGAATTAAAACTTTTCTAATAGATTCTGGTGCTGAAATTTCTTTAATTAAAAATAATAACATAACAAATGTTGACAAGCAAAATATAATAGAAATAAAAGGTGTTACAAATACTATTGTAAACTCATTAGGTACCTTAAATACAGAAATTTTCATTCCAAATTACGCACTTAAAGTAAAATTACATGTACTACAAAATGACTTGAATATACCTACAGATGGAATATTAGGGCAAGACTTCTTAAGTACTTATAAATGTATATTAAATTATGAAAATTTGACTTTAACTTTAAATTTTGATTTTAATGGCTCTAAAAGTGTTGAAATACCTGTTAACGAATCGTTCAATAAAAACATTCTGACAATACCTCCGAGAGCTGAAGTATTTAGAACTGTTCCGATATTGTTAAACGAAGATATGGTAATTTTAAACAAAGAATTAATACCAGGCGTTTTTGTAGCAAGTTCAATAGTTTCTTCTGGGAAACGAATTGTTAAAATTTTAAATACAAATTCAGATTCAATTAACATACCAATATCCAAATTTAATTTTGAAAAATTGACAGACTTTGAAATTTTTAAACAAAAACCAAATGAAAATAGTATCAGAAATACCCAAATTTACAATCATATTATTCAAAATAATAACCATATTAATGGTTATATTAGGAACAAATTTGAAAATTTAATCAAGAATAATTACGACATTTTTGGTCTTGAAGATGAACCTTTATCTTCGAATAATTTTTATAAGCAAAAGTTGAGACTAATGGATGATAACCCAGTCTATATTAAAAACTATCGATTGCCCAACTCTCAAAAACAAGAAATAAGAACACAAGTCCAAAAACTAATCGATAATAAAATAGTTGAACCAAGCATTTCTGAATACAGTAATCCCTCCGACTGCGCGGGTTTTAACTGCGCGATTTCCACAGCGCGTGATGAGTTTTCAATACTAATTTTTGCACTGCGCGATTAAAATTTCACACTGCGCGACATTTAAAAATTTTTTTTAGAATATGTAGGTGAATTTCGTACAATCAATTAAAATGAAAAAATAAATTACATTTGCCATAATGGGTCGTTCTTTTACAAACCGAACAGATTTGAACAAAATCTGACCGACGCATTTGTGATTTGGCTTAAAAAATTTTTTACGGGTATGATATCGAAAAAAATAAACGTGTTCGGGGATTTTTTGTTTGGAAAATAGAAGCGAATTCATAACTTCGCTTCTATTAATGATAGAAGCTTTTGTTTTATTTTATTTTAAAGTTAAGAGATGGAATTTTTATTAAAAAATATATTCAATAAAAATTATTAGCGAATTAAAATGTTAAAATGGATTTTTAGTGATTGCCCTATACAAAAATCAAGAGTATTTGATATAACTATCGTATTCTACGTTCAATGGAGAAATTAGTTCTACTGTTAGAAATAAATTAATTTATCCAGCGCGAGACAACAAAATTTATGGAATTTTTTGTCTTTCCGTACTCGATAAATTAATTTATTTCTAATTCTATACTCGTACACGAGAGAGCAAAATTGCAGGTGTCAGAGAGAAAGTGTCTGACTTATTGCTAAACTGTTTACACATAGGAATTTTTTAATAATTTTTGTAGATAAGAATTTTTTTTAAAGTTCATCTTTTAGCTTTAAAATAACACAGAAAAGAATTTCTATCATTACCAGAACCGAAGTTATGAATCTTTGAAAATAAGTCTTTCAGCCAAAAATCACGAAATCCTCGAAATTTACAACCGCTCTATTTTCGAAAAAAAAAATTCTCAAGCACGTATATCGTTTTTTTCTTGCGAAATGGGAATTTGGGAATTTTCCTATATAAAAGCCCTAAAAAAATTTCGGCAAAATCAAAAATGTGTTTGGTTTGTAAAAGAATGACCCATATATGTTTCTAATTTGCATTAGAAATTCAGTTTATTTTTAACTGTGTGGCTGGAACATTCAATATAGATCAAATTCAATTTCAAGCCAGCAAAGGTAGAATATTCTAAACAAATTCATATTATTTTTTTAAATTTCGGTTGTTTTTTGAAATGTCATTTATGTTAATTTATCTGTTAACTTATGAAGTGTTTTCTTTTTAAGTGTTGTGGAAGTAATACATGTTTTTCAGGCTGTATATATTCATTTTTGTTTAATTATAGCTTTAAATTATTTTTTTTTGAATTTTTTTCAAAATTTGGAACCGAACCCTCCATTTTCATACAAAATAGGGTTCACATTGGACGGTTTTGTATTGCGCGCTGTTTTTCAGGAACGGAACTACCGCGCAGTCGGAGGGATTACTGTACTTTATTTTTAGCACATTTGTTGCAATTTTTTATGTAGGTAGCTATGTCCTTAGACATACCTTTCCATTCGTAAACTGATTTTATTTTTGCTATAGTTTTCCTTTGTCCTGTATGACCACCTAATATTGGATCATCATGATATTTTTTTATTATATTCTCTCTTTCTTCTTTATTCATAATATTTTTGCGCGCTTTTGTAATAATTATATTTAACATTTTTAAATTGATGTTGGCCAACTTAATAAATTTTTTACTATCAATGTATTTAAATATGACGTCATTAGTATATATCTTTATATTATAAATATTTAATTTGCAAGCTAAGGCCTCTAGCTTCGATAAAATTGTCCGAAGTCAATTTCATCATTCACAAATTTATTAATTGGTAACAATTTTAACTCATTAAAATTGTACACTTCATTTTTAAATTTTTCTTTTCTGTTTTTAGGACATCTGTAGCAATAGTGTTAAACATTTGTTGTTATTTGTGTCAATAAACTTAAGACATGGAATTTTAACAAGATTATTATCATTATTGTCATACAATACTTTTGTTGTTTCTACTGAAATTCCTTTGTCATTTTTAGGATTTAGTATTTTGTTAGACATCGATCTCGTTTGAATGGTTAGAATTGTTTTAATAGAAGATGTTAGAGTTTTTAAATCTTCGATTGCGATTCGCGATAACGCGTCTGCGGTAACATTGGTATAACCTCTTACGTGTTCTACTTCAAAATCGTATTCTTCTAGTTCTAATCGAATTCGTGTTAGTCTGGAGGAAGGATTCTTTAAGGAAAAGAGATGAACTAGGGGCTTATGATCTGATCTAATTAAAAATTTATTGCCAAATACGTATGGTCTAAAGTGATTTATAGCGAAAAAGATTGCTAATAATTCCTGTTCAATTGTTGACTTGTTTGATTCTCCACGTGTAAAAGTTTTTGGCAAAGACCCCACTCTTGCTACAAGCTACAGACCTATTAGTCTTCTTTGTACATTGGGAAAACTCTTTGAGCAGATTATCAAAAGAAGAATGGAAGAGTTCATAGCTGATAATCAAATAATTATAAACGAGCAATTTGGTTTTAGATCCGGGCACTCTACAGTTCATCAAATCCATCGTGTAGTCAATCATATTAAATCTAATAGATCTTCGCTAAAATCTACTGGAATGATATTATTAGACCTTGAACGAGCCTTTGATAAAGTTTGGCAAGACGCAGTCTGCTATAAATTATTTATATATGGATTTCCAATATTTTTAATTAAAATCATAAAATCGTTCTTAACTGATAGAACATTTTTTGTCCAGATTTTTGATTCCATGTCCTCTATACTTAGCATTCCAGCTGGGGTTCCTCAAGGTGCTGTATTGAGTCCTTTGCTTTTTTGTTTATTCATCAATGATATTCCAAGAGATAGTGAATGTAAATTATCATTATTTGCTGATGACACTGCAATATTTGTGTCAGATGAGCTGGCGGTATCTATTATCAATAAGCTTCAATTGTACCTCACTAAAATTCTCGAATTTTTTAAAAACTGGAAACTTAGTATTAACATATCAAAATGTGAAGCTATTTATTTTACTAGGTGCAGAGCATCCCGTAAACTTCCACAACAACCCTTTCTGATTCAAAACTCTTCTTTGGAATGGAAACCTTCAACTAAATATTTAGGAATTTATTTGGATAAATCATTAACATTTAAGACACACGTCACTCAAATACAACAAAAATGTAATGCACTGTTCAAAAGTCTATATCCTCTACTCAACAGAAATAGTAAACTGAATAGTCATAATAAGACACTAATTTACAAGTGTGTGATTCTTAATATCATACTTTATGGTGCGCCAATTTGGTGGGATATTGCTTTGTGTCATCAAAAGAAATTTCAAATCATTCAAAACAAATTTCTAAAAACTATATATAAACGCCCTAGACGTTATAGCACTCTAAGACTGCACAACGAATTAAATATAAAGCTTGTCAACATAGTTGCTAGAGAAGCTAATGATAGATATATAAATAAATTAAATTATATTGAAAATGAATTGATAAACGCAATTAGCTTTACTACCGCTTAATTTTTGCAACGTAGCTTTAAGTTTAGATTTAAGTAGGTTAGGTAAATATAAGTTTTTTTATTAGTTACTAAGCAGACTGAACTGCATTTGTATATATAAACATTCTTTTTTCATTTTTTTTTTTTCGCAATACTCATAATAATTAATTTCATCTGCTGTAAAGCTTACTGTTAAAAGCTGATCTCAGTAAATTATTAAATGTACACAACTGTATTATCAAATTGGAAGTCAATAAAGGATTATTATTATTAATATGAATTTGTTTAGAATATTCTACCTTTGCTGGCTTGAAATTGAATTTGATCTATATTGAATGTTCCAGCCACACAGTTAAAAATAAACTGAATTTCTAATGCAAATTAGAAACATATATGGGTCATTCTTTTACAAACCAAACACATTTTTGATTTTGCCGAAATTTTTTTAGGGCTTTTATATAGGAAAATTCCCAAATTCCCATTTCGCAAGAAAAAAACGATATACGTGCTCGAGAATTTTTTTTTTCGAAAATAGAGCGGTTGTAAATTTCGAGGATTTCGTGATTTTTGGCTGAAAGACTTATTTTCAAAGATTCATAACTTCGGTTCTGGTAATGATAGAAATTCTTTTCTGTGTTATTTTAAAGCTAAAAGATGAACTTTAAAAAAAATTCTTATCTACAAAAATTATTAAAAAATTCCTATGTGTAAACAGTTTAGCAATAAGTCAGACACTTTCTCTCTGACACCTGCAATTTTGCTCTCTCGTGTACGAGTATAGAATTAGAAATAAATTAATTTATCGAGTACGGAAAGACAAAAAATTCCATAAATTTTGTTGTCTCGCGCTGGATAAATTAATTTATTTCTAACAGTAGAACTAATTTCTCCATTGAACGTAGAATACGATAGTTATATCAAATACTCTTGATTTTTGTATAGGGCAATCACTAAAAATCCATTTTAACATTTTAATTCGCTAATAATTTTTATTGAATATATTTTTTAATAAAAATTCCATCTCTTAACTTTAAAATAAAATAAAACAAAAGCTTCTATCATTAATAGAAGCGAAGTTATGAATTCGCTTCTATTTTCCAAACAAAAAATCCCCGAACACGTTTATTTTTTTCGATATCATACCCGTAAAAAATTTTTTAAGCCAAATCACAAATGCGTCGGTCAGATTTTGTTCAAATCTGTTCGGTTTGTAAAAGAATGACCCATTATGGCAAATGTAATTTATTTTTTCATTTTAATTGATTGTACGAAATTCACCTACATATTCTAAAAAAAATTTTTAAATGTCGCGCAGTGTGAAATTTTAATCGCGCAGTGCAAAAATTAGTATTGAAAACTCATCACGCGCTGTGGAAATCGCGCAGTTAAAACCCGCGCAGTCGGAGGGATTACTGTATTAAGAAAAACAAAAGAAAATCTAATAATTACAGAAACACCTAACAAAGCGTTCGATATCGTGCAAATAGATACTATAGGACCTTTACCTATAACTATTAATGATAATAGATATGCATTAACCGCTCAATGTGAACTAACCAACTATGTAATCATCGTTCCAATACCAAACAAAGAGGCAATTACAATAGCAAAAGCTTTAATAGAAAGGATTATTTTAGTCTTTGGACCAATGAAAACGATAAAATCTGATCAAGGGACAGAATATTGTAATTCAATTATCAAAAATATATGCGAAACTCTAAGAATTAAACATGCAATATCCACTGCCTATCACCATGAAACGTTGGGAAAAATAGAGAGAAATCACAGGGAAATAAATGTATTCTTAAGAAATTATATGAATTTAGAAACCAATGATTGGGATGATTGGTTGTCCATATATGCATTTTCGTATAATACTACTCCAAATTTAACCCATCTCTACACACCGTTTGAATTAATATTTGGTAATAGAGCTAATTCAATTGACGAAATTTTTAATGATAAAGTTGACCCTCTTTATAACCCTGATGATTATGTAAAACATTTAAAATTCAAATTAGAAGTAGCCTTAAAAAGAGCCAAAACATTAATAGAACAAGAAAAGATAAGAAGAAAAATTTATTACGATAAAAACATTAACCCATTACAAGTATCAATTACAGATAGAGTATTTTTAACAAACGAAAATAGACATAAGCTAGAATCCTTTTATACAGGACCATATATTGTAAAAAAAATCCTACCAAAACACAATATAGTGATTGAGGATCCCATAACAAAAAAAGAAAAAATCGTTCATAAGAATCGATTAAAGAAAAATTAAGAATTAAGAATTAATCAAATTTAGCTAAATATAAAAAATATTAATATTAAGAATGCTTTGCTTTCAGTTAGTAATTATTTTTAAAATTATAATTAAATATTTTCATTTTTATAGTTAGTTAATTATTATTAAAAATAGAATTTCAGTAATTTGATAATTCTTTTTAAATGTATACGTTATGGATTATTTTTTTAATTTAAGAATTTAAATAATGCTGTTAATTAAACTAAGCCTTCAGGCTTCAGCTATTCCAAAAAAGGAAGGGAAGAGTACGTAGTGTCTAAGTACAATAAAATCATACAAACGAATCATAAACATAGAAAAAAATATTGTTTTAAAATTTGTAATTTAGAGACTGTTGTTATTTTTAATAAGTGTAATGCGTTCATTGTACTATTTGAAACAAGGCGCCGTTTCAAATATAATAATAACGATAATTGCATATACAATTAAATTTTCATATTGACGATTAGCATGAATGATGTGAACATCATTCACTAAAAGAAGAGAGGTGTAGTGAGTCTTTATGAGCTCACTATATTTCATTATTAAAGAAAAGTACAAGGTATATTTCTTTAATAATGAAATGCAACGGTAAGCAAAATATGCTTGGCGTGTGCAAGCGAGCACCGGAAAACAAATAATATATTTGGCATGTGCGGTGTCAAATATAAATGCTTACCTCATAAATCCATTCGAAATAAAAGTATACATTATTAGAATAGAGATAGTAATTAATTAGACAACGAAGTGTACACACCTTTCTAAATAAATATAATTAATTAACTTAAATAAACTCTAATAAACTAAATCTAAAGTGTTTTAATTAATTGGTAACCAAAAAGATCTCATCATTCGTAATCGATAAACCGCTCCCTTCTTTGCATTCTGGAACCGTTAATAACTTCTCAATATTACCAAATGTTACTATGGTTGGCAAACGATCTACTTTACCATGTCCAGTTAATTCTGCTAGCAATGTATCCAAAAATAAAAATTTGTTTTACTCAAACAAAGTCTAAATCTAACATAAAAATTTATTTTTTCTGAATTTTCGCAGAAATTTTTTTTTTTGGATTTAAGAAGAAGAAATTCGATAAAAACGCTTTCCTTAGATCGATTTCTACATACTTAGGCTCGTTGGAATCGTAAAGTAATTAGCTTTTAATAAAAAATCGAAATTATGAGATATATTATATTTTAAGATGATTATATCTGATAAACATTAAAAATCCTATTATTCTGCTAATTTTCTTATTTTCGACGCCACTGCGCGGTGGGTAATTATTTTCCGATTTCAGTAAAACTGCATACACTTCATTTTCGAGTCAAAAGGAACATAATTAGTCGGTGGGAGGGATGAAAATAACAACTTCATAAGTTAGGTCATGTCTACCCAACATGCATGAAAAATGAAAATTCTGCCAATCCGATATAACTTTGAAATTAAATTGCTCAAGAACGGCTATACCGATTTCATCAAACTTTTTTTTGTTTGATAGATCATTAGTTAATCGTTTGAAAACAAAATTAATTTATTGTTTTTGTAATCAATTTTAAAATAAAAATATTAAAAAAACTTTTTAAAAGATAGCGCTAGGGTCGAAGATCAATTGGAATTTAATTAATGTTTCTTTTAAAAAAATAGTTCTGTTCTTACTCTAAAATATTTCAAATTTATAAAGAGGCGTTAAATCGTGTTCTTATTGAGATATTTAATTTTGAAGATTTTGGTCCGACTAAAAATTCTAATTTTTCATAATTTTTTAAACAACTTCCATTAACAAAAAATTTTAAAATTTAAATTCAATTAAATTTTAACTTTTTTAAAATTTTAGCTATTTTTAACTTCAATTAAATTTGAACTAATTTAAAAATTTTATTCGATAATATGTATTGATTCGAAATTCAAAATGGTTTGAACTCCCTCTTGAGAAGTAGAACAGATACTCAACAATGTTTCGTAATATTTTTAGACTGGCTGTCACAATAAATATGGTTGGTATAAGATAGATTCAAGGATATTAACAAAAATTATCAAATTGCAAAAAATCAGTTAGTATATTGCGATGTGTTCAATAGCTTAAACGTATTAGCATTGTCAATAACCATCAAAGTTGAACTACGATTAACAATATTATTCATTGTGAAACAAACACACATCGTTTTATTTATATAATAACTAATAATTACGATTATATCGTCTTCGAAATTAAAAAAAAATAAATCTTTACAAAAATAAGAACAATGCATCCATTAATGGCAGCAAAACAATAAAGAATAAAATTATAAAATTTTAAATACAAAAAAAAGAAAGGATTGTTCCAGGGTGTGCCAAATAATTTGTTCATACAATTTTATGTCGATATAATATACCTATATATGCACAAACCAATATAGAAATAAAAAACTATCCTTCATCATTCAAAGTCACAAAAAAAAAATTATTCTAAGGAAATCTCGAAAAGATAAAGATAAATTTTATCACGAAATTGAGATCAATTATCAAATAAATAACAATACACAAATCAGACTTATTTTGATTAAAGAAAAAAAGTTTCGTTTGATTTTATTTCAGTTTAATCACGAACTATGATTAGTTTTCTTAGTTCTATATGAAATTTTTTCTTTAAGATGGATGGATTATTGTGTTTGATTTGTGTTTTAAAGGTTTTTCAGATTATGAATTATTTGGTAATTGGTTAAAGGTTGCAGATAACAAATGTAGCTGATATTGGTGCGTAATTTTAACCATTAGGAGCCTCTGCTGGAGCTTTTCTAAAATTATAATGTTATACTTATGTTGCTTGGTGTGAAATGCTTCTAAATTTACTGTGTTTATTGAGTCCCACAAAAGCGGCAAAATTCGCTGATAATTGTTTGATTTTTTGATAGCTGCTACGTCTTTCAATATGATTGAATATACTAAACATCAAACCACAAATTTATTTTTAAATCAAATATGATACATAAAATCAAAACAGACACTTCATCACTTTTCAATATTTCACAACATAAAAGTACTAAAAAATCCCATAACAAAAATATTTTGATTGATAGCTGCTTGTTTTTCCTTAAGTTTCGCTTATTCTTTAAATAACAAAAAAAAAAGGCTTTCATCTTAATTTTTACGGCGATTACAGAAGTAGATTGCGATAAATCATATGATAGACAAAATAAATAAAACTTTCAGTTTTCAAAACCACAAAATCTCAACCTTTTAACAATCCAACACGAAAAAATAACCCAAAAACAAAATTGGATTTTTTTATTTTTGTGAAATATATCACAAAAATTTTTTGCAGAATATTTTGACAGGATAATAATTAAATTATTGTAAAACGATTTCGTCTAAGCTATTTAAGAAAAGTTGTTGTTATAGTTATTATTTTTTCTTCTAGAGAAAGAAAAATATTATCAATTTCTAAAAATCAATAAAACCTCAACGATTTGTTTATACAAATTGCAACAATGACAATGCAATTATCGTTATTGCATTTTGCAGATTCTGTTGTTAATTACCATCCATTGTTAACTCAGCATAAAAACGTTTTTTTATCAAATAATTATAGTTGGGAAGATCAGTTTTGTTAAGATAGAATTTTGTGTTTTTTATTGTTTTGTAAAACACATTGATGAAAATTGATTGGAAAATTAAGAAGAGATTACCTGATTTCAAGAAGGTAGATTTTTTTTATTGAATCTCATTGAAGTAGAAGATTAAGATATAATTTAATTAAGTAAGTTAAATAAATTTTGTTTCGATATTCCTTTTGTTTGAAAAAATAAGTAAAATATTAAATCACCGAAATTAATAATTAATCATATTTATTTAACGTTATGCCGCCGACGCCACTAACAACAAAACAATCAGGTAATCAAAAGCAATTCATAACTTTTTAAAATAACAATAACAACAAAATCAAATCGTTTGAATTATGAACATACATTTACTTCTTGTTTCTTAATATCTTCAATGTTTCACTGATAATTTTTATATTATTTTAAAGAAAATTATCAAGAAAATATAATTTTTATTTAATATTTTTGCAATGTTGGTCGGCACACGCTTGCGGGCACACGTCATTTCCCACGGATTTACTTTTATAAAACTGTGTTTTTAGTTTCATTTTTTTGCTTACATTTTAAAATTGATTCTTTTATATAAGATAGAGATATAGTATAAAAAAAGTTATAATTTTTTGTTTTTCTAAAAAATATTTTTTTGTACACCCGCACAACATAATTATCATGGAAATAGTTTAAGTGGGAAAATGCTTCGCTATGCTTGTAAATATAAAGATTGATATTAAAATGCGCAGGGATCAGCATGATTAAATATGTACTACAAAGTAAATGCTATTCTCTTATAACATAAAATCTAACCGGTTTAATATCTAAATACTTCTATCTGGATTTATACAGGTCATAATTATTGAGGAGCAGTAGCAAAAGGAGCACTTTTGGAGTCTATGGAAGGGCTTATTTTAGGTAAAATTGTTTGAGCGATATGGTTTTAATGTATTTGGTTTTCGTTTTGGATATCATATATCAGGTAGATTGACAGATTAGAGCTGTCAACACGCTGTCAAAACACTTGCAATTATTTTTAAACGGAAAACTTTTTAGATAGCTAAACAATAATAAATTCCAATATATGTTTTGAAAATTGATGTAGAGTTTGCCAAGATTTTTGTATTTTAAGCGCTTAAGACACTACTACAATTCAAATAATTTCATACTTCCATAGCACTGCTATGATACTAATCAGCAAAACATTCATAGCTTACAAAGGAAATTCAATTATTTACAGCGAATTCAACATTCGAATACTAACGACAGAATATTCAAGTCGTTGGGTAACTTATATGAGAAAAAATTAAAAATGCATTGATCTGGAGTCTGGTTTTCAGATCGTTAGCATATTCTTGTACGTTAAACCTCGTTGAGGAAAATTGTGGCCCAACGCGATATTCGCTTTGTTAGCTGAATTTATAGTTATTGATGAGATTGCGGCAATTTTAATTTTCGTTAAATGCATAAATACTAATTCGTGATGCTTAAATACTAATTAGGCCCATCACGAAATGAATACTATTTGGTGATGAGCCTAAATAACTTTTGGGTCAAACACTTGTACAAAAAGCAACTGCACATAACTCTACTACAAATTATTTGATAGCATGTATTAAAACGGTTTTTCACATAGTCGATTGTTTCTGGATAATAATGGTCTAATATGCACCTCTGTCAGACGACAAAATCTGTGTATATGCTTCCGTGTAAGAAGTTTGGCTGAAAAATCGACCAGATTTGAGATAATAGTTTTTATTGCCAAAAGACAGCCGTTTTATTTTTGTTTATATATTTGAATACTAATTAGCTCCCATCAATGTAATGAATTTCACATGGTTTGTAATTAAATGGGGTCAGCCAGTAAAAAAGTTTTTAAACGATGGTAACTCCACTGTGTGAATTTTACAGGCAGTTAATGAATTGCAATACAATCGCATTTAATTGAAATAATTTCTCTGAATTAGTTAAAGACAACAGTTCTATAATAGCTTTTTTGCATATAGTAACGTTTTTTATTGAGTTTACTTCCAAAATCATGATGAAGCACGGTATAGTTGAGGTAAAATTTTCTCTTTTCAAACAAAAATTTATCAAGTTCGAACCTTATACATGTTTCAACTGCTCCCTCTAACAAAAAATATCGGAGCATCGGACTTTCAACATAAAGTAATATTTTTATCCGAGAATTTTATTTTTCGTCGATTGTTTGAACACGGATAGAATTTTTTGTTTTTTTTTGTTTTTATTGCATTTTTATAGCAGTATTTTTATAAGTGCCAATACTTTTTCTTTTCTATTAAATAAATTTAATTATAATTAAAAAAAATTATTGGAAAACTTAAATATTTATATTAAAAATATTATTTATTTTACTATTATTTTAAATCAAAAAACAAATTTTAGAATCGTACAAATTAAAATTCAAAACAAATCACAAATTCAAAACAAATTTATTCTGCAATGCACATGTCAAGGAAAAAAGATTGTTCTATTCCCTGTTATATACAAGAAAAACAGAGAATAAAACAGAGAATAGAACAAAACCCTCAGATACATTTTTTGTTCTATCGTGATTCATACAATACCAACGACGTGATATCCGAGAATATATCTTCTATTCGCTTTCATGCAATCGGCCCTTAAACACAAGTGGCTTATTTTTATTTTTGATTTAAAAATTTCAAAAAACTTTAAATTTAGTAGGAAAAATTAGTTAAATTAAGTTTTTTAGTTAAATTTAATTTTTGTTATTTAAATTCAAAACTATTAGAAAAATTGATTTTTTTTTTAGACATTAAGGAAAAAATGGCAGTACGGTAGCCTTTCATGGACATATGTTCAAATAAATTTAATGACAATAAATTGTGTAGGTGTGTAGTGTGGTCTAGTGGCAGCGTTAGGAGGACCCGGAGGACCCGGATCCAGTCTAGGTCAAAATTTTTGTAAGCAAAACATTACAACCATCAACACACAGGTTTTACAATTAACCGATAGTCAACTAATATAGCTGATAAATTGGAAAAATTACAATGGGCTGATCACCCATATATAAAACTAATCGATTAAATTAAGTCTTCAACTCGGCCATATCAAGTTAAGTGAATTAATAAAATTAATACAGGTGAGGGAAATTCAGTGTTAAATTTTTCGTCGTTTCCAAAATAACGGGTTTTGCTCAATCAATTTCACATTAAAACAATTGGATATTACATGCAAGCATTTTAGGTACATCCATTACCAATATGACAATATCAATCGGGAATCCAATATGTTACTGTTATAGAGTAACAGATATCAACATGTTCACCATCAACAGTGAGTAAAATTATTCTTTACTATTCGAATATAACTTGTTCGAGAAGTGGGCTTATACAACAGTATCATCATTAATGACAACACAAGCTATTTCAACAATACTGGATGAATTTATCACCATTTAACAAATATTGTACAAAATCTACATTTCGGTGGCAGTAATAAATTGGTAGGTGGTATTTCTTTGACAATCATAATTTTCAACTATCGCCTGTACACTGACGCAGCTATTGTCTTATATTGAATAATTATTTATGATCAACTATCGCCTGTACATAGGTGCAACTACTGCATACTATTGAATTATTGAGTTGAATTGAATTATTCGGTGCATCTGTTGCCTGTACCTTGGCGCAACTATTGTTATTTTAAGTATTATAGGTTACTGAGTATGATTGGCTAGGGAGAAAGAGAGTGAAAACTGCGATCAAACATGAACTAATAGAAGTGAGTGAAATATTTTAATTATGTAATGAATATATATATATATATATATATATATATATATATATATATATATATATATATATATATATATATATATACATATATATATATATATATATATATATATATATATATATATATATATATATATATACATATATATATATATATATATATATATATATATATATATATATATATATATATATATATATATATATATATGTATATATATATATATATATATATATATATATATATATATATATATATATATATATATATATAAAATTTGATATTTGGCTTGTATTATATATATTATTAAAATAAAAAGTTTTTGGGTAAAGCCAATTAATAAAACAATATTTATAACTCAAAATATAAAAATAATATAATAAAAAAACAATATTTATAACTCAAAATATAATATCGTTATAAATATTGTTTTATTAATTGGCTTTACCCAAAAACTTATTATTTTAATAATATATATATATATATATATATATATATATATATATATATATATATATATATATATATATATATATATATATATATATATATATATATATATATATATATATATATATATATATATATATATATATATATATATATATATATATATATATATATATATATATATATATATATATATATATATATATATATATGTTTTTTTGTTTTTAGTTTTTTAGGCTTTATATATATATAATATTTGATGTGATATTTGGCTTGTCTAGTATTTTAAATAATAAACTTTTTGGATAAAGCTAATAAATAAAATAATAATTATAAAATTGTTTATCCGACAATTGTTTCGGTTTTTTAATAAACCATCTTCAACGATAATACTTTATGAACAAAAAACTCTTATAAAAAATAACAACAAAAAATTGACATTTATATGAAAAACTTATTTTGAAAAATTGACAGTCAAAAAAGAAAAGGCTAACTATATAAAAAATAATGAAATAAAATACAAAACAATAATACAATGAAAAAATTTTAGAGAATAGAAAATGTTTAGTAGTAAAAGCTTCAAGGTGTGTTTAATTTTGATTAAAATTTTTTAGCTTTGTAGAACAAAATCATATGTATTATTAAGATAGTCTGTATCGGTTTGTATATTTATACAATTTTTATTTTGTTTGATGCAAATCATTTCTAAAATTCTGCGTTTGTTTAAATTTTTCTCCTTATCTAAAATTTTAAAATTTTAAAGGGGTAAATTTGTACGACAGCTTTTTTTATAATTGGATAATGCACTCATATTATCATTATTTTGTTTCTTTGCGTCAGGTTGGTATGCCAGATTCGATCAAATGCTTTTGAGATGTCGCCAGATTTATAGAATTTCTATATTCTAGAATTCTTTCCAAACCAGATTTATAGAATTTCTAGAAAATTTTTGTAAGAGTAAGTGCAAGTTCTTTTGAAAATGTTTTTAGAATAGTCCAGACCGGATAGACCAGTCTAGATACATTAAAAACAGGCAAAAAATGGAAAAAATTAGTAGCAAGATGAAAACTATATGATAAATAAGAAAATATTGCGCAAATGTTGGGAAACATAAATTTATGGTGATCCGACCTACGGGGGTGAAATGGAGTGAGCTTTTAGGGCAAGAAAATGATTTTCATGATTTTCACCGAAACTAGACCTTCTATCGAAAATAGTTTGAAGTAAAAGTTGTAAGTAATAAAAAGGTCTATAACTTTTATATCGGCTATTTTTTCATATAACCTAAAATTTGCCATGAAAATAGAAAAAAACTGAGAAAAAAATGTCTTTTCGTTTTAATTTTTATTTCCCACAAAAAATTTTTCTTTTTCACACAATTTGGTGAAAACGTACATTATTATGTCCCTAATAGGCTGTATTTTTTTTAAATCAAAATATTAATTTTATGTTTGATTTTGATTTTAAGCCAAAAAAGTGACCTCATTTTCACACAAAAATTCACTTGTATAGAAAATAATTTTTTTCAAAAAATTATTAATCGTTATGTTTGTTGCAACGCCTACTTTTAGATCGTGTAAAAAGATTAACATTACCATGGCAAAAGTTTAAATTTTTCAAGGATTTCGACGGTAAATTTTAACAAAAAATTAATATTTTTAAACAATCATTGAAAAATAACTCTTTAAAATCAAGTTTTTTCAGTTTTTCGCATTTCCTGCTTAATGTTTCCGTGTTTACGTTATGTTAATGTTTATTATTTTTAAACTATCTACAAGTAGACGTTTCGACAAACATAATGATTAATGTTTTTTTTTGAAAATATTTTTCATCCTGCTACTAATTTTTTCCTCAAAAAAAGCAAATTTGACTGGTCTATGAGGCTTTGCTAGTATTTAGCCCTCTTAAGATTTTTTCAACCATTTTGGTTTTTAAATTAAGATCTTTCATACTTACTCCTAATGACTGAATTTGGCGTATATCTCTAGGTGTTTCCAAAACGATCGAGTTCAAAGCGTTCCGCGAACAATTTGGCTTTCTTGCTGTGTCAGTGACGATTAATGCACCGTTAATAATAGGAGAAAACGATGATTTGGAACCACACTTTAAACCACACTTTAATGGCACTATCTAAGTGGTTTCATTATTGGGGTTTCATTATTGTGAACGGAACGAACTTATTAATACTAAAACATTTCAGTCAAACAAAATTTTTACTGTATATTATCTTATTTTATATTTATTTTCACTCAGATAATATACCTACCTACTCAGGAACTCTGGAAGGTTGGTATATTATCTGAGTGAAATAAATAATAAACATTCCTGGCGAAATAGTGAATTGTTTTTGACAAATGATCTTTCGTTGGTACAATTAAAAGTATCAGAACCTTTAGGTGGGGCAGATCATAATTTGATTTCCACACATTTAAATTTACAAGTTCTTAAACCGTTTAAAACTAATCCTGGTCTTGTTTGGGATTATAAAGCTGCAGATTGGCAGGGCCTTAGAGATATCTTTAATTCAAACATTTCGGCTTCTAGTTTTTCAGAAATAATACACCTGAGTATGCGCAATTTTATTCCAATTGATCGTTCCGTTGGTTGATCCATGGGTTTCGAGTAAATAGAAAGTAGCAATAAAATTTAAAAAATGTTTTTCGAAAGTATAACCTAAATAAAACGATAAAAACTGAATAGAAAAAAATATATTCTGTAGAAAACTAATAGATGCAATAGATGCAGAATTCAACACGAGCAAAACTAAAGTTTGCTGTTTTTCTAGGTAATCAACGCCTAATCCGTTTTCATTAAAGCTTGATTCTTGAAGAAAAACTGATCTTGAAGAGAAAGAATCTGTTAGACTTCTAATAGTTGAGGTTGAAAGTAATATGAAGTAGAATTCTTATATGACTTGGCTAAGAACGTTGTTCTATTTAATATTTTTGCGTAGTTGTCATTCTAAGCTTCTTTTTATATATAAGTTATTTAATCGCCCTTGCATGGAATATTGTTCTCACATATAGGGAATGCAGCATACATAATTAGTTTGAAGTGTCTTGATTCTACGCAGCAAAGAGCTGTTAAATTGATTGGCAATTCAAATCTTACTTGCTGTATTGTTTTTATTTCGTTGATTTGGTATTTTACAAATACATTATAGATGAATGACCGTCTGTCTGGATCAACTCAATTTTGCCGCAGCCTGCAAACTTCACACGTTACACCAGAGCATCAAAAGCAGACCATCTTTTTACTGTTCGAGTGACAAGATGTAGAACTGTCGCTTTTCACAGTGATTTGGTTCACGGAGTCTGGCATCTCTGAAAGGTCTTGCCAGCTTGGGTCTTCCCTGACAATTTCAATCCTCAAAACTTTAAAATTAACGTTAAAAAATCCTTTAAAAAGAATTATCAATTAACACAAACCTTATTTTTGTACTTAGCATCCTATCTTTTGATACTGATACTTCAGAGACGTTAATCTTTAATAGCTTCTGGAGACACTAAACATATTCCTAAATTTAAATTAAAAAACGTGCTGAAAAATATTCGGTTTCGGTAGGGGTCCAGACACGAAACCCCCGCCCCTCTTGTGTGTGCCCCTGGATTTCTGGTGTTACCTAGATTTCACATTGATTGGAAACAATCAATGATGACTATACAATCGTGACTTAGGATGTTAATTAGAATAGAAATGTTCCCCATTCTATGAATCCACACAAAGTATTGTCTAGAAATTTAATGCAAAAAATCCCATATATTGTAAAAAAGTTTTATCGAGAATTTCAGTTATATTTTTTTGTATGAAATTTTATCAACTTTAAATAAAATTGCATACAAAAATATAAAAATTCCTGAAATATTCGATAGAAGATTTTACCCCATAATCTGGTTGAATACAAAAGCATTATGACTGCACCGGATAATAGAGCACATTTCCATATGTAGAGCAGAAATTGTTAACTAGTTAATCTTTCATCTTAAATGGTTGGTAGCAGATATCAATATGATGCTTACATTACATACGCAATACTTGCCTTGCACGTGTTCTACAAGTTTGTTTCAGACCGACCATAAAATTTTAGAAGCAACATTCCTGAACGACCTGACAGACGCTAGTAAAACTAATGTCATTAATATTTCTCGCTTGCTCAGAAATTTAAATGTTTCAAAGTTGTTGAAAGGTGCATCTTATTGCACGAAAGGTGCATCTTATTGGTTATGAGCGGAATATGTGTATGTTATAAAATAAGAACGGCCACCTTAACTAAATTTTAAATTCATTCAATTAATTCATAAAAATCCAATTCCAAAGAAAATATTTCATTCACTAGTGCAAATTTTGTAATGTTTCACATTTATTAAATTTTCTTATTGGCCTCTAGTGTTATTGATTTGCTACTAGTGATATGTTTATACATGGTTGTAAGTCGGATGGTAAAGGCAAAACTCCTATCTTACCTAAACCAATGCATAACTATTTGTCTAAGTCTAACCACCAGCAAACATTCGCTACTAATCACAGTTAGATAAACGACTATTACTTACTCTAAATTTGAAACACTTTTTCAGTTCAATTTAAATCTTTTTTTTAGTTGAAAAAACTCTCCTCCGCTCTCTTTGCTCGTTTTAACATTGGTTTGATTTTTTTATAGGGACGTACACGACGTATTTATAACCTTTGACCTAAGACAACAACAACAAAATCAAAGAAAATTATAACCAAACGAACAGCATTGACTACAGAGTGCCTGAAGGTATTTTAAAACAAAATCAAAAAAAATTTAAATTGTAAGAAATTTTTCTTGAATTTATGTTTTTTTGTCTGTGATGTTTTAAATGCAAAAAATGCGAAACTGCAATGCTGAGTAATATATTTAATTTTTATTTAAAACATTTTTAACGTTCCCGTTTTTTCTTCTGATTTTTATATCAATACAAGGATAATCTTTTACATTTTCTACATGTTCTATGTAATTTAAACAGTGTTAAATTATATGAGCTTACAATTGGCTTGTTTGTGTTATATTTTCCTTACACATTTTTTTCTTCATAAAATGGTCATTGACATAGATAATGTTCAGTATAAAAACGGAGTTAAACAATTTGTCTACCAGTAATTTACAACTAACCTTAAGGCAATATATACAAACATATAACTAATTTTTCATCAACAAACAAAGAATCCCTTCCAAAATAAAATTCTTTACTGTATATACTAATAAATTTGGTCTTTTCCACGACAAGAGTGAGTGACATACGTAATAAAATGTTATAAATTATTGCTGCATGGTAATTAAGTTGGTAAGTTCGGACAACAATTTTCGTTATTATGACATAAATTATTTCCTTCCTGTTTTATTACTTTTATTTTTCTGATAACACCTTCTGGTTACATTTACCAATCCCCTTAATTCTAGACAAATTTATTATTATTTCGGATTTTCTTGGGTTAAAAGTTAATAGGAATAAATTAAATCTTAATTTATTTTTAAAATTATATAATTAGTTTATTATTCAGTCAATTGTTTTAGTTTTTGGAGCAAAATTTATGTTTTATTAAATAAAGGAGCCATTTGTTGGTTTTGTTTTGTAATGAAAACTAACAATCTTTCTAATAGACGAGGGATCAGCGTACAAAAGTATGTACTTACTTTCGAAAACCTGTATAGTTTAACCGATTTGAATGCGGTTTTTTGCATTCGATTCAGACTGTCAATTATAAAATTTGTTTGGTGTTTTGCAAACCCAGATCAGCTTTATTGCATTTCTGCAGCTAAAAAATTCATTTTTGTAAGTGCATTTTTTAGAATAATAAAAAATATTATAATTCGGTAAATAATAGCCGAAACGCACCTAAATTCATTATTCAGGGGTTTTTGGGGTCGCTGATCACAAATATGATGTCTTAAAAGTTATACCGTGGACCTGGAGGTTGAGGCGCCTCCACTATACAGCTTCTCCTTGACTTTTGTCAAAATTTTCTATACAAAAGATCCAATATTTGTAATTGGGGGGTTTTCGGGACCATTATGATATTTAAAAATGTACCTGACGTACCTGGGGATCATAGCGACCCGGTTATGAAGATCATCTCCTGTAGTTTTCTTTAAATTTCTTATCAAAAGCATTAAAAATCTTTACTCGGGCGTTTCGAGGTCGCTGACCACGAATATGAAGTTTAAAAATTCACCTAACGAACCTGGGGATATCAACGACTCGATAATGTAGATCATCTACTGGAGTTTTCTTTAAATTTTTTATGGATACCATTAAAAATCATTACTCGAGGGTTTTTGGGGTCGCTGATCACGAATATGATGTTTAAAACTTCACCCGACATACCTGGGGATCATACCGACCCGAATAAGTAGATCATCTACTGGAGTTTCCTTAATTTTTTTATTAAAATCATTAAACATCTGTTTTTGGGGTCACTGATCATGATTATGGTATTAAAAAAATTCCCTGACATACCGGGGACTTATAATGACTTTATTTTTAATATCATCTCCTGGAGTTTTCTTACCCGGTTATTATTATATCATAATAATAATATTTATAATATTGTAATATTAAAATATAATATTATAATAATATTTATAATAATAATAATAATAATATTTAATAATAATATTTCTAAAATTATTATTAAAAAAATTATTATTATTAGTATTAATATTTATTATTATATATTATTATATTATATTATTATTATAAAATAATTTATTAAAAAAAAACATGAACATATCGGCAATGTAAGAAATATTTTTAAAATAGTTTCCACATTGGGAAATGTAGATTGCAGGCCATCAATGATTACCTTGTACATCTTAAATGGACAAGTGATGTTCTCTTCTTTTACACTGAAAAAAAAGTCTGCTCAATTCATACCATATAGGTATTACATCATGTATAAAAGTTGCTTAAATGTGCGCCAAGAATAACTATTCTCAACCTATTCTAATATGAAGAATAGGGGCTCGATAATTTGTTAATTTTTGAAATTCTAATATTATGCAATTAAAATATAATTGAAGTAAATGCAGTTTCTCATTTCGAGCATAGTATAAATTTATTATTAATAAAATTGTTCGTCTTTTTAAATTTAGATTAGATTTGTGAATATATGTTCTCTTTTTAAGCATATGGAATTCAAAAGCATTCTTAATATAAGAATACATTTATTAGAAAACGTAATTTTATTCTAAAGTCGAGCATAATTTTAGTATGATTAAGAGAAATAGTGATTAACCTTTGAATTGTTTAAAGATATATATGCTCAAATCCGTTCTTAAATAAAGTTGATCTAAGTATAATTATTCATAATCTGAGACAAAAATAGTGAATATGATTTCTGCATTTCAGAATAAAAGCAATCATTTTGCTGCATATTTTAAATCTATTTGAGATCCATTATTCTTTTTTCAAGAATAATACGCAAATTTCAAAAGCAACTCTTCTCAAAATAAATTAAAACAGACAATTTTTTTAATTATTTAATAATTTATTTTTAATAATAAAATAATAATTCTATAGATATAAAATATTCATATGTACAATATATATTATAATTATTGTTTAAATACATACATACATTTTTATAAATATCATTAATCTTAAAATAAAATAAAATAAATAATAAAACATGGCATTCATTAAAAGAATTTTCATCTTTTTCATAATTTTAAACTATAAATTCTAAATTACAGATTCAGTTTTATTTCAGTTAATATAGATAAATATTGAATAATTTATTTCAATAAAAATTATAATAAATTTTATTTTAAGAAAATATTTAAGCAATAATATTATTATTGCCGAAATATTTAAGGTATTAAAATTTAAATATATACGCCTTATTCTTGTTAATTTGAGCTTTATTTCGCCAAATACGTATTTCGAAAGCTAAGTTTTCATCGACAGTGGTATCTAAAAAACTAAATATTAAAATAAAAACAACTTGATTAATTTTAAGATTTAGTTTTTTAGATACTATACGGTCGACGAAAGCTTAGCTTTCAAACTACGTATTTAGTGAAAATTATTATTATTTAAATTGAAATATTTTGTTACAGTTTAGAACTTTTTATATTGATTATTATTTTCGTTATTATTATAATTAGGCAAATTTTGCTTACATTTTCCCTGCTGCGTTTTCCGCAATGTTTTTAATTTTAATATTAAAATTTTTGTTTGGAATTTAATTAGATTAATGACTTCTAAAAATTTGGTCACTTCGTCCTGAGCATACTCGTATTTTGATGCAAATACATATCATAATGTTTGTTGCAATTATCAACCTTAATAAAAATTAAACTAGTTAAATCCAAAATTATGTTATAGAAAATTATTTTAACTTACTAGTTTAAATTCACTCGCAGAAGTAAAATAATCTAAGTGCTTGGAAAACCCGACGCGAAGAGTTTCAATGCGGTTCAACTCACTTCTTTTCTTTTTAAAGTTGCATGCTTCTTTATTTCTAAAGTTTTGAATGGTTCGTGAATATATCTTAACCACGTTTTATTGGCTGCAATGCTGTCGCCTTGACTGAACAACTCCGAATTAGTACTGCTTCCTTGTACCCTGCTCGTAATGTCTGTATAAGATAAAATAAAATTGTTGTAATTGAAATTTTTTTTTTAAATTGTTGAATATTTTAACTGAAAATTGAAACTGAAACCATGTTTTCGCCCAAAAATATTCCTTGCTTTTTAATTGGCTTGAATAATTGCTATATGTGTGCAATTGTGCAAGAGAATTCCAAATGAAAATTTACAATGATCTTTCCTCGGATTGTAATAAATCACCTGTAAATATATTTACAAAAATATTAACATTTATTTTGTTTGAATTAAATACCAATATCGTATCTAAACATTAAAATGAAGAAACAAAGATGATGATCTGTGGGTACTTTGGATTCGAAAATTGTAGATCCACACTTGCACTTTGACACCGCCGCCTGACTCAGTAGCTCGCTAGAAATTTTATAATTATAATTTTTCATTTGTGGCATTTTATGTATTTATGTACTTGTTTATCTTTGATTGTGATAAAAAGTTTATTACCAGTTTTTAAAATATATGAATTTTTAAAATAAATAACTTTGCCATACTCACTATATATAATTTTTTAAAGCACTGAATATATGACACAATTTTCACAATACTAATTCACTTTAAATTCACTATGATAATTATTTTGGTTATTTTGCAAGTTACTCCTTAAAATGGCAACACGAAATGAACCTGGCAATGGTATAGTTTAGTAAGAACAGAACAAGATTGATTAAAATGTGTATTTATACATTTTGTCGTTTAACTCTCCACTCACGAAAAATGTTCTTTAATCAACTTTACAAAATTGTTTAAATTCGATCACTTCATTCTTCACTTGAGTATAAGAAATAAAAATGATAATAAATTGTTGATGAGAAACTATTATTGATTATACTTTACATAAAACAAGAAAAACTAGATTGTCACATTTTATTTAACTGAAAATCCGTTCTATAAATTTAAAAAATTTAGTTAAAATTTGATTGTAATTTTCTCAGAATAAAACTATATTAGAAATAATTTTTCAAGAAATAGTATTTCTACAAATGATTATAAATATTTTACTAGAAATGAGAAAAACGTTGCACAAAATCATCGAGTTATTTAATTTCTATTTTTAAGCGTAAAATTATCAAATTTATCGTAAAAAATCGTAAACTAAATGTAAATGATTTAAATTGAGTATTTCATAATTGAGTGAAATTGAATAATTTAATCTTAATTTAGAAAATGGCAATATTGATAAAATTAAGGAAACTTCTCTCAGGTTCACCCAGTTATTCTATAATCTAGAAAATGAGTTTCGAATATTCATCAACTAAAGGTTTCTGTATTGGAGAATAGCTTCTACTTGATATTAGAATACGATTTCTCTCAGTGTATATATTTTAAAAAATGATGTACTTCGTCCTTAAAATAGTGTACTTCTATATCCCTCGCATATGTATTTGACAATTCTAAAATACACTTGTCAACTTCATCACTGGATATATTTTGATCAAAAAATAATTTAAAATTATTTAAAAAAGTTTCATATATGGACGTTCTGGTAGATATTTCAGTGGCATGTCTATCACAGATCATATTGTGAGTACTTATAATAAACAATTCTCGTCCTACTAGCTGTGTATCATTTGCAGATGATTCATCATACATAATTTTGCGTTTTCTTTTTCGTCCTTCTTTGTAGCTTATATTGTCTGTTAATAAGTTTGCTTGCTTTTCTATGCTCTCAAAATCATTCCGAACATCCCTTATTCCCTTATAAATTGTGACAAAGAATTAAACAGTTTTACTCCTTGTATTAAGTTCGTTTGAATATTTTGATTTGATTTTCTAGTACTATTGATTCTTTGCAATAATATATCCCATAGAACGGTTAATAAGGCAATTCATATTCATCGAAAGAGCTAGCTAATTTTTTAACCTCAACTTTAGTAATCGGTTTTTCGTCTTCATTTTCGCTAATTTGGATAAGAACAGTTTTAATATGTTTGTAATTAAACCGCAAGGCGGATACTGCATCAGCTCTTGCAGACCCTCTTGTCACTTGTGTCACTTAATTTTTTAATATGTATGGAATTAGGATCGGAAAAATTATCAATACGCAACTTCCATCTGTGAGTAGAGGAAGAAAAGAATACATATATATTTTGGATAAAGTTAAAATAATACACCGCAGTAGAATAGGCATCTGAAGCATAATTTCCAATTAAATTAAGCGTATGACTTGTACAAGGAATAAAAATGGTGGTCTCACTTAGAGTTTTAATTTTGGCTTGTAAACCATTATATTTTCCGGCCATATATGTTTGACCGCGACAATTTTTAATATCCAAAGACAAATTGTTTAAAGTTTTCAAAATAAGTTGTGCTAGATATTCTGAATTGTGATTTTCAATTTGTAAAAATCCAAAAATCGTTCTCTCGCATCGCCCACTTTATCAATGTACCTTAATATAAAACTTAGTTGGTCAGTGTGGTTCCCGTCTGGCGTAGAGTCAACAATAATTGAATAATATAAAGAGTCCTGAATTTCTTGAATTAGGTGTTCTTTTACTTCAGTTTCCATTAAATTTATAAATTCATCGCATGTGGTATGTGATAAATAATTTACATTACCTTTTCCTGGATGGTTGTACCTCTCCAAATGATTTTTAAGAAAATCATCAAATTGGAATAAGTACTCAATGCATGTCATAAAATTTCCTTTTCTGTTCGAATCAATACCTTCTCAATGACCACGAAATGCTAAACCCAAAGTAGCTAATAGCTTTACTGTAGCTGCCACTCTTTTTAAAACTTCCCGCCAGCATTTTTGTTGTACTTCAATTTCACGAGCTATTTGAGTATCAATACGTCCAGTTACAGACAATCTTTTTTTCAAATTTTTCAGACAAATTTTTTAGACAATCTTTTTTCCAATCAACATTGATAAAACGAAATATACAACTAAAGCTAAAATACATATACTATATTATATCAATCATATTTTATGGAAACCCTTTTCAAACGTTAATCCAAATGATGAATTTAGCATGTATTGTATAAAAAATACATGGATTTTAAGCATACAATAATAGATTTCAATTCTACACGTTAAAAATTTTTCATTTATTTAGTAAAATATGGAATTAATCTAAAATATGTACAATTATATGCTTAAAATTGAGGTTTTCAGTTTAATGCTTTCAATAAATTGTAGGTCTTAAAAGAAATCCAAAATCATTGATGAAAACATAAAACTCAAATATACTTCAAATATCCAAAAAATACTTATCTGGATTTTGTTTTTATCAATAATTTTGCGATTAACATAATAACAGCCCATTGCAAATAAAGTTTTAGTATTAATATTTTATTCGTAACAGTGGAACTGTTCAAAACAAAATGTTTTTTCTACTATACAAATTAGAAAACGAATTTGTACATTAAAAAATAATAAAACTATCAAATTAGAATTATTAAAATAAATACATACATGAAAAAAAGTAATACAAATTGACAACCTAACACTTTTACATGTGGGATAATATATAAAAAAAAATCTTTAGGTTTAAAAACTTTGGTTGAATGAACACAGTCATCTGATATTCGACTACCTATCAATACTATTTGTAGCGAGGGGGCCAAAGGTGCATGTAGGGCCCGAGGTGGCCGCCTCTTCTGCCTCTATGGTAATCCGCCACTGGATTTTAGTAATCAAGTCTTCCTGATCCCCAGGTATGTCAGATAATTTTTGTAATACAAAAATCATGATCAGCGACCCCAAAAACCCTCGAGTAATGATTTTTAATGGTATCCATTAAAAATTTAAAGAAAACTCCAGTAGATGATCTACATTATCGGGTCGTTGATATCCCCACGTGCGTTAGGTGAATTTTTAAGCCTCATATTCGTGATCAGCGACCTCGAAAACGCCCGAGTAAAGATTTTTAATGCTTTTGATAAGAAATTTAAAGAAATCTCCAGGAGATAATCTTCATAATCGGGTCGTTATGATTTCCAAGTACGTCAGGTACATTTTTAAATATCATAATGATGATCAGCGATCCCGAAAACCCCCCAATAACAAATATTGGATCTTTTGTATAGAAAATTTTGACAAAAGTCAAGGAGAAGCTGTATAGTAAGGGCGCCCTGACCTCCAGGTCCACGGTATGACTTTTTAGACATCATATTCGTGATCAGCGACCCCAAAAACCCCTGACTAATGAATTTGCGATCGTTTCGGCTATTATTTACAGAATTATTTTTTTTTATTATTCTAAAAAATGCACTTACAAAAATGCATTTTTTAGCTGCAGAAATGCAATAAAGCCGATCATGGTTTGCAAAACACCAAACAAATTGTATAATTGACAGTCTGAATCGAATGCAAAAAACCGCATACAAATCCGTTTAACTATACAGGTTTTCGAAAGTTCAATACGCTAATCCTTCGTCTATAAAGGTTTTACTATGAACTAAAAGTAATCATATATAATATAACGAGTCGTCAAATAATAGTCGATTATTTTTCACAATCATTATTACGAATGTCATTTGAGGACCTCAATTTTTGAAATTTTTGACCTCAAATGGCATGAGTGGTAATGTTGAAAAATAATCGACTAATAATTTGATGACGAGTTATATTTAGCAGATAATTTTTTTTTGATGTCAGAAATTTTATTTTTCATTCATACAAACTATGATATTTAAACAGTAGGCTTTGTTTTAACTGTCGGCAATTCTTCTTGTCGTCGATAATTTTGCTTTGTCGTTATGAGAATTCTTTGTTGTCATTTTTTGTTCTAACAAAATGAAATATAATTTCATCTTAGTAGGCGCATAAATTTGTAATTTATTTTTGACAAATAAACAAACATGCAAATATTTATGAATGAAAACGGACATTTTTATTATTTGCATTTTTACATAATTTTGTATTATTAAATAATTTGTAGAAAAATTTTATTTAGAAACTAATAATTATCTTTTAAACAAAATTATAATTAAAAAAAATTATCTCATTAAATACCACTCTTCATTGAAATTTTTGTCTAAAATTTTTCAATTTTACTCATTAAATTATTTTTAAGCAACACTGCTCAATCAAACCACTACTTAAACCACTCGTCCTTCGGACTCGTGGTTTATTGTGCGCTTTGATTCGCAGTGTTGCTAAATAATTTAATTCGTAAAATCAAAAAATTTTCGAAAAAATTTCAATGACTCGTGGTATTACAACCGACAATTTAACGAACAGAAATAGTAACATTATTTCATACAACATATTCCTTTGTTGTCAAACAAAATTAAATATTATATCATCTTAGTAGGCGCATAAATTTTATAAATTTGTAATTTATTTTTGAAAAATAAACATAAACATGCAATCATTTATGAATAAAAACGGACATTTTTACTATTTGCAAATTGCATTTTCACATAATTTTGTATGTGCATTTTGGTTTTAAATTAATATATTAAGTAGGCGGAAAATATTCGAAAATATTCGCTGTTCCTTCCTACCAGAAAAAAATAATCGAAACAAATCGTTTTGATTTGCTAAAAAATAGTAAAAGAAGCGTTTTGATTGGACTTTATTGAAACTTTTTTTAGAGAGTTGAATTGTCTATTGTATAGAACCGTGAAAAAATATAAATTGCTGTAGCCGTTTAATGCCAAGGGAACAAGACTACCGCAAAATCAACACTGTAGTCTGTAATATTCTTGTTTTTTTTTTTTTTTCTGATTTTCGTATATTCAGTTATTTGATGACTTATTATTGTTCGATGGATACGAGTAGCCAAAATAGCCAGCTGTTGAATAATTATAAGCCTACACAACGTCGATATAACGTAAAAATATTGAAAAAAGGCCTAAACAAAACCGAAACAAAGCAGCAACAAAGCTGAAATAACCCTTAGTTACACCGAAATGAAGCTGGGCTGGTTTCATTTCGATCTTATTTATCAGGTTTTCAGCCTTTTATCGCTCTTGTTTCAGTTTTGTTTAGGCCTTTTTTTCAACATTTCGGAGTTATATCGGCTTTATTTTGTTTTATATTTAATCAACTGTCAGCTTGTTTTCGGTGTCATGTTTGTGTTTTTTCGGCTTTGTGTTCACTACCTAGGCTAGTTCTTGGTTCATTTTTGTCTCTTTTTACCATGCATCTTTTTAGAGTAAAACACGCCGAAATTTTGTTATTTGTCGGCGTGTTATTTTCACTCGGGACATTCTTATTATTCGATTTTGCATCAGTGAGGATTATTATATTTACTACGGTTCATCGAGTCACGCCATTACAAAAGGAAACATTTACATTATTACTCATCGATCTTGTAAAATTGCTTCTAATATTATTATTACGATTCATCGAATGAGTTACGATGTTATACATACGAACTATGCCATTTTAAAGGCACTACAGTATTATTATTATAACTTTATCAATTCGCCTCCTAGGAATGGACTTTTACTAGGTAAATTTTGACGCTGCATCCTCGTCGATTACATTATACTTAATTCGTCCTAAAAAATCATTCATCATGCAGCTGCCTTATCATGGCGACAGCACACAGAGTAAGTCGAAATTTGTTAAGATTTTGTATAGAAACAAGAAAATTTTAAAGTAAAATTGTGCTCGAATGGGTTAACTGATTTAAAAAAAAAATGTTTTGCTTGAAAGTTACTAAGCAAGGATTTATAAAAACATTACACCGCTACAATGTTTTTTATCATTTATATGATTTTGTTCAATTGTAGCTTTTCAAACATGGATGGCGATTTCAAAAAGTATTTTTTGCATCTTTTAGTTTTTTATGTTTTAAAATTTTTGTAGAGAATTGGACTATTACAAAAAAACATACAGAATCCTGCCTGGGGAATCCTTTTTTTACACTAATTTTCAACAAACAAAATACTATATCGATAGTAATTCACTAAACAAAAATTATATAAATTTAATGTGATGATCCATTTTATATGATGATCTACTTCTAACTAAAAATAAATTGTTTGCATCTCATTATCAGTTCGATATATGCAACACACGCGGATAATCTTCGTCGCTTTCCATGCTATATATGTAGTTTTCCAAAACTTTCCAACCCACAACTATCAGCCATTGTTCCTTTACAAAGTATTTTGCTTCCCTTAGCCTTATTTCGTTTGGCATTAGCTACATCAAACACATCAATGTTTGATGTAGCTAATGCCAAACGAAATTTGTCACAAAATTCCATTGGACATAACCACGAATATATATTCAATATTACATCCATATAAAGAAGAGTCGAAATTACACTATAGTAGAGTAACAAAATCAAATTTTTGACCTTCCGAATCAATATCATAATAAAAGCATTCTCAAATACTACTTTGTACATATATGTTTCGCGTTGAAATAAATCTATCACGTTCAAATAGAGACGACGAGCTCAATTTGAATGCAATAGTATATATATATATATATATATATATATATATATATATATATATATATATATATATATATATATATATATATATATATATATATATGTATATATATATATATATATATATATATATATATATATATATATATATATATATATATATATATATATATATATATATATATATATATATTTATATATATATATATATATATATATATATATATATATATATATATATATATATATATATATATATATATATATATATATATATATAATATATATATATATATATATATATATATATATATATATATATATATATATATATATATATATATATATATATATATTAGTTTTATACAACTTCTCATTAACTTTTATGCTTTAGACTAGTTATTTTTACACTTTTCGAACACAATTTCGGATATCCAACTCATTTTCATCAGTTGCATTTCTTTCAGCCACTATCGATTTAATTTTTTTCAGTAACCGTAATGGTAAACCACTGGTTTCGCTACCTTCGTAGCCGATTTTTAATACAAACACGCTCATATTTAAAAATCCAAAAATATGATATTTAAAATAAATTAAAAATGTTGAAATTTGTTTGGATTATTTGTTTGATTTTAAAAGTTGTTGCTAGTTAAACTTCTTAACACACAAAACTTAATAGAAGGCAACAACATTGTTACAATGAAAACACCAATTTTAAAAATAAATTAATTTAACATATTTAATATGAACAATTTTGTTAAAGAATATACATTTGCTTGTGCCACAATGACACTACACTATTTGATCAAAATTTTAATTATTTATTGATTGTAATTAACATAATCTTCTGGATCAAAATGATCGAGAATATATGGTAAGATTTTTCTGTTTTTTGTTCTTTTTCCTATTGTCTCTTTCATCGTATGTAAATTAATAATTTTTCCCTCCATATATCAACTGATCAAACAACTTTTCTACAAACAAAATAAATTTGGACAGCTATATTACCCCTACATGTAATACTGTTACTAAGCTTCACAAACAAAAATGATATTCATCGTTTATGTGGACAAAAAAACATCTACATATTACTAATTGTCATTGTGATGTGATCATCAAAATAAAATCACTGAGATCAAAAATGTTAAAATATTATTGATACAAATGCTTTTCTATTTGTTTTCATTTTAATAGGCCGGAATTAAAATAAATTGGCAAATTATTAGCGAATTCCTTTGTATATTAATATTCTTACTTTTAGAGAAATATTCGAAATAGTGAGTCGTTACAATTTATTATTTACCCAAAACATACCCAGCCAACACAATAGGTGGATTTTAGCAGATATAGGTTGATATTATCTGTACAAAATTTTAGTGAGCATTCTCATTTAACCTAAATTTATGTATAATAAAAGGTTAAATTTAACCTAAGTGTCGTACTTTTTCCATAAAAATATTGGTTAAATTTTCATGTAATTTTTATGTAATATGCTGGTTAATATGTGATTAAGTTTAACTATAATTTAACCAAATTTTAAGTTAAATAAGTGCAAATGTTATGTTATATTTTAGCTAACTATTAGTTAAATTCAGCTTGTTTGTTACACATGCAAACCACAAAATGTATGCTCCGAAATGCCCTCATGACCACATAAGCTTACTTTATAGTATACTACAAACTATTATTATATTTTCAATAATTAATGTTTTTTATCGAATACCGAAAAGAAAATTGAAAATTAAAGTATTCAGTTTATAAAAAAATAAATATTTAATTGTATTTTTAAGGGGTATTCTCATTATTTTTTCCTGTTTCTTTTTTATGTATAAAAAAGATCGAACCTTTCTTTATACATGAACATTTAAATCCATTCAAAAATACGCTCCAAAGTATGTATAAAAATGTTTATTTGAAGTCGGCTTAGAAATTAACATAAAAACCTATTTTGTCCTTAAATGCATTAGTTTGGGAGATAGATAATATCGTATCCATAATTCCTAGCCATAAAATTATTTACCTGTTGTTTAAGTTAAATTTTGTCAGGTGTTTCATGAAATAACTTAAATTTAACCTAAATTTTTTCACGTATTTTATTTGATACATGTAAATTATCTAGCTATTAAGTGGAAAATTGATCATATAATTCTTATCTAAAATACATTTAATAGCTACAATATCAGACTTTGGCAGAGCAAATTCATGTATATTTCATGTAACAGCTGAATACAAAACTAAGCAAGTGCAAATTATATGTAATTTTACTGTACCAAAGATATTGTAGTTATTACATGTTTTTTTCATGAGAATTACATGTAATTGAACCATCTATTTTTCTTTAACTTTACTTTATTATCGGGCTGTCATTCTACCATAAAAAAGCATAAAAATAATATTATAAGAAACAAAATTTTTTAAAAAATGAATGAAAAAGCCTTATTCATAACCTTATTCTTGTTTACTGAGTTTTATTATTTTTTACTATATACGCATTTTGAAAGCTAAATTTTAAAGTAAGATACATTCCATATTTCCATTAGATACCAGTGGTTTAATAAAAACCCATTTTAAAAAATTAATAATCTAACTACAGAAAATTATAAAATATAAAGCAAAATGAATGAATCTAATAAAACAATAAAACAATATCCTTCAGTCATAAATATAGTTTAGGTGATTTATTTATTATATGTTGTTCGGTGGTCTTTTAATTATTAGGTTAAATAAATTAGATTTTATGTTTCCTTCTTTATTGTTAATCAGGTTCAACAGTTCATTGTTCATCCAATGATAGATTTTCAATCCCAGCCTTGTTCAACAATTTCAGTGGTTGTGACAACGCTGTTGATGAAATCTTGTTTTGCAAAGCCCATTGCCTCAGTTCGTTCAACAGATCTATTTTAGTTTGAGCGTTATGCTCATATTCAAGGTGTTCGCGCATCAATTCCTCAGCAATATCTGCTTCTGATAATAAAAATTCAGCATTTTCACCAACTTGGGATGTACAATCATCTGGCATATCATCGTCACACTCTACATTTTCATCACAAGTAACACTAACGGGGATGGTTTTTTCGATCATAGCATTTTCTGCTGGCAAATTATTTTCAAAAATGGCATTCAGGTGTTGTGGTGGTAGCCGATCCATTTCTTCATCCGTTGACACATTTGATGCATCAAATCTTGCTTCGAATTCGGCCGCTCTCTTCCGCCGCATTATGTAGTATCGACCGTTTTTCAGAGGCATTTTTTACTATTTAAAACAGCGTTAGTGAGAGAAATATATAATAAAGACTGTATTTTTTTTGTTAGACTGTTGGGTGTAACATTCGACCAACTGCTTAAATTCAACGCTCATGCACAAGAAATAAACTCAAGATTGAAAAACAGGAATAACGCATTAAAAGCACTAGCGGGAAGTTCATGGGGCAAAGATAGAAACACGATCATAACAACATTCAAAGCAATAGGAAGACCTATTTTAAATTATGCTGCACCCATATGGACTCCCCAAGTTGCCAACACTCACTGGAATAAGTTACAAACAACACAAAATGCTGCCTTGTGAACTGCAACCGGATGTCACCTGATGGCTCACCGAGATCACTTGCACGAGGAAAGTAACATATTGCCGGTCCATGAACATAATGAAATGCTAACCAAACAATATCTATTGGCCTGTCACAAAGAGCAACATCCTTGCAATGACACTTTAAATATGATCGAACCACCAAGAGACATAAGGAAGACAGCAAGATGCTTTCTGCAAGATGTCAGAGATAGCCAGATTACTGGTAACAAAGACGAATGTGCATATAGAACTGGCTTAAAAACACTCCACACCAAAACGGTTGAAAATACAATAAAGAACTATTTTCCAAATAGTGTTTTGAATTGAAAACCACCAAAAGTAGCTGCCGAAGAGGTCCAACTGCCCCGTAGCATCAGATCCATCCTAGCTCAACTAAGATCCGGTTGGTCACGCATTCTAAACAACTACATGAGCAGAGTTGAACCTGAAATTATTGACAAGTGTCCCGCATGTGAGGACACGCCACACGATGTAGACCACCTATTTAATTGTCCTGCAAATTTTACAAACTTGACGAAGGAAGATTTGTGGTACCGCCCAAGGGCAGTAGCAGAGTTCCTGAGCCTGGACATGGAGCCGGAGGATTAGCACCAAACACGTCGCTACAACAACAACATAAAGACTGTATCCGAGCGATTTGATCAATATACTGCGCACTAATAATAAATGTCATCGGAAAACGAGATTTGCTATAAATCTTTATGGATACTTATAAACACATATACTTATTATATGTATTATATGAAAGACAGCAAAAATTTAGTTAACATTCGTTCACTAAGCCAAATTAAATGCGATATTACATGTAAAACTCGACCTATTTAACTTAACAACTGTCTGAGAATTTTTTCTGAGGCTATTTAACTTATTTCATGAAATAACTGTTGCAATGTCAGCTAAATTACCGCTAGCTAAACAACACGTAATAAGTTAAATACATGTATTAGATACACTTTTTCTACTTAAATTTTCACTTAATACGTGAAATACATGTACTATCTGTATTACATGATTTTTTGTACTTAAATTTGTATACTTAATATGTTAAATTTGCCTATTAACTTATTTTTTTACACCAAAAACATATTAAGTATAATTTTCGATTAGAAATACATGTACACCAATTAGCTGAAACAGTCATCTATTAGCTTTTTCCACATGTTTAACTAAACTTTTACTTAAATTTAACCATATCCCAAAATGGTTCACCTAAATTTCACTAAGTGTGCTGGCTGGGTACTAAAATTACAGACAAGCTTTATTTTTGTTTTCGAGAAATAGGAATTTGAAAATGCCAACATGGTGGGATCATTTTTTTATTTTTATTTACAGGTGTATAAATGCCGCGTACTTCCGTCCCTGCTATTGACCAACGAGCTAACGTGATATATCGCATACCACTGGCAATAAGTGTAAGATGTCACTAGCCAAGGTAATATATTTGAAGCGCTGGTGGACGAACTCTATACCGTCAACTTTAGTGTCCTCAATCTTAGTTGTAATATATATTTCTTGATGATGCCCCACTATTGCTTGATCGAAGAAAGGAGTCTTCATATAACTCCATATCTGGACCTTTATCATCAAGGAAGAAAGCGCATCATATGATCAAGGAATATGTCACTAGCTGTATTATTGGCAACCCAGTTTTGTTTGTGCAATTAATTTAAAAATTTGCTTTTAACTTTTCTATTTTAATTTAAAATGAGTTATTTTCTGATATTTTACGTCTTCACTATATAGCAGTCCCCTTGCTTGAATGCTGGAAATGATCATGATGATTAATCTGATGTAATGCGAAAGACATATATTATTTCAAAGTTTGTACAAATTTTTAAATGTTTTTAAAAACTACCTGAAATTTTTAATATTTAATTTAATTAATAATATTTGATAATTACTTGAATAACTGTTTTATGGTAATTTAAAGGATAATAGACCAACTGTATGCCAATTTTTAAAAAGCCACCACCAGCATATTTTTTGCTAGGAAACATTCAAATGTACCTTTCTTGTCTACAATACAAAATGCATGTCTATAATTGGAGTAAGTTTTGGAAAAAAAACTAAATCCTTGGAAAACAAAAAAAAAAAAAGAAAAAAGGTTTAGGTTAAGGTTTATCTATCTTGGAAAATTATATTTTAGAAAAATTAAAACTGAAAAAGTTTATGTAAAATAAGTAAAAAATTCTTATTAGTAAATTTTTTTATTATTTATTTAGAGCACTAGATATTATTATTAATATATTATGTATAATTGTTATTGTTTAGTTAAAACACGCTTTTTTGATATCTATATATTTATTACAACCGATCGATTTCGAAAGCTAAACTTTCATTTTCAAGGATCGTTCTAAACTTAATAGTTTCTCTTCTAAACTTAAAAGTTTAGAACGATCCTTCACTCTAAAAAATCGAAATATGAAGACGTAAATTTACCATTATAATAAACCTTAATTTACGTCTTTTTTTAAGTAATATTCCTCTCGCAGTTAAAAATTCCACCAAGAAGGTGTATTGTAATTATTTTACGTAAATTTTAATTTTTTTGTTGTGTTTTTACGACAAAAAGTGTAAAAATGCATCCAAAGATTTAAAATTTGGATGTTTGGTTTTTTTACTCTTCCATCGTTGTAAATTTACGAATTACTATGTGCGAATAAAAATACGTTGGAATCAGAAGTTGTTTATTCTTATACATTTGTTTAAGTTCGGTTTCTTTTTATAATGCTGTGTTTTTCAAACAATATGTAAGACTACTTTATGGGGGATCAAAAAACACCATTCAACATTAACAGATCATGGATACTATGTACGTTTGAAAGCTCTTTTTAAATATATTTACAATTTTATTAATCATATTTATTTATTTTACAGAAACATCGTTTTGATGAGGAACGAGCATATATTTTTATTGAACGCGTTTTTACATCAGAACACAAAGGATTAATAATTATAATAATATACTTAAGTTAAGCTTTTTTTTATAATTTTAATATGTTATTAAAAGATATCTTAAACGATAAAATTCTTTGCTAGATATTTTTTCAAAAATAACTCAGAAAATGCGAGTGGATTCTAAAAATCATATCAAGAATTTTTCAAAAATCAATAATATAATTTGAAGGTTAATGGCCATTAATGAGTGATTTATAAAACGAAAATTGAATTTTTTTTTATTTGATGTTATAATTTTTTAATGAATTTTTAAATGATTTTATTTTTATGAAATAAAGATTCATTTTTTATGCAGCAAAAATATTTTTGTATTTATTGCAAGAACGCCTTTATTGATTAATTTACACATTGTGACGTAAAATTCAGATAAATCAGTGTAAAATAATGTAAAAAAATAAGTCTAAAGTTGTATTTTTACATTCAATATTACACAAAATTAAGTTTAATAATACACACTTTTGTGTATTTTAACATACAACTAATTGCGTATTTTTACTGATTTAAAGGCGGTGGTTGAAAATTACCCTTATTATAAATGGTAACTGAATGCCATTTATAATAAATGTAAATTTACACGTTTTTTTTTTAGAGTGTTGAAAATGAAAGTTTAGCTTTCGAAATCGATCGGTTGTAATAAATATATAGATATCAAAAAAGTGTATTTTAACTAAACAATAACAATTATAATATAAAAAATTCCTCATTGTAATTTTTTATATAAAGGTTTATTTAACACGTTTTAAACGAAAAAAATGTTCTATAGAATCGGTAAGCCTAGTTTTAGTAAGTATAGTAAATATATACACTCTTAAAAAAAAAACGTGTAAATTTACATTTATTATAAATGGCATTCAGTTACCATTTATAATAAGGGTAATTTTCAACCACCGCCTTTAAATCAGTAAAAATACGCAATTAGTTGTATGTTAAAATACACAAAAGTGTGTATTATTAAACTTAATTTTGTGTAATATTGAATGTAAAAATACAACTTTAGACTTATTTTTTTACATTATTTTACACTGATTTATCTGAATTTTACGTCACAATGTGTAAATTAATCAATAAAGGCGTTCTTGCAATAAATACAAAAATATTTTTGCTGCATAAAAAATGAATCTTTATTTCATAAAAATAAAATCATTTAAAAATTCATTAAAAAATTATAACATCAAATAAAAAAAAATTCAATTTTCGTTTTATAAATCACTCATTAATGGCCATTAACCTTCAAATTATATTATTGATTTTTGAAAAATGCTTGATATGATTTTTAGAATCCACTCGCATTTTCTGAGTTATTTTTGAAAAAATATCTAGCAAAGAATTTTATCGTTTAAGATATCTTTTAATAACATATTAAAATTATAAAAAAAAGCTTAACTTAAGCATATTATTATAATTATTAATCCTTTGTGTTCTGATGTAAAAACGCGTTCAATAAAAATATATGCTCGTTCCTCATCAAAACGATGTTTCTGTAAAATAAATAAATATGATTAATAAAATTGTAAATATATTTAAAAAGAGCTTTCAAACGTACATAGTATCCATGATCTGTTAATGTTGAATGGTGTTTTTTGATCCCCCATAAAGTAGTCTTACATATTGTTTGAAAAACACAGCATTATAAAAAGAAACCGAACTTAAACAAATGTATAAGAATAAACAACTTCTGATTCCAACGTATTTTTATTCGCACATAGTAATTCGTAAATTTACAACGATGGAAGAGTAAAAAAACCAAACATCCAAATTTTAAATCTTTGGATGCATTTTTACACTTTTTGTCGTAAAAACACAACAAAAAAATTAAAATTTACGTAAAATAATTACAATACACCTTCTTGGTGGAATTTTTAACTGCGAGAGGAATATTACTTAAAAAAAGACGTAAATTAAGGTTTATTATAATGGTAAATTTACGTCTTCATATTTCGATTTTTTAGAGTGTAGTACAAAAATGTTCAACTTAATAATATATTAAAATGACTTTTTCTCAAAAACAAAAAGTAACGCTTCGGTAATTTTAGTATGTTTTTGGTAAAACTGCTTGCTATGATGTAAAAAAAGTACTAGACTGGTACTTAAAACTACTACAATTGTTTAGTCAAGAAACAAACCCTTACGATTAACATGTTTGTGCTACGAAGGTTTTCACAAGCTGGTGAAGAATGTTGGTGAAATTGACAATATGGGTTTGGGAATAGGCGTATATCTTTAGGTTTTTTGTAAAATAAAATTCCATTTTTTTTTATTTTATACTTTTTTACTGAATCCAAACACGATACAATACTTCAAAGCCCAAAACCGATCTAAAGTATAGTTTTAAATAATTTGAAGCCAAAACCAATCAAGAGGTTAAGATTTTCTTTGACATCTACCTACATCCGACACACAATTTATGCTTGAACAAATCCCAATCCACATACAATAATGTTTTGGTTTGCATCACCATCACCATCACCTACAATATACACACTTGGCTAGTAATAGCTTACTACTTCTACCACTTGTTTGTAATATCCCAAGTTGGATGTTGACGCATATGTATTGTAATATTGACGATGAAGAAAAAGTTTTGAATATCATATATTTAAATGCCTCGTTGACGTGACAAAAACACTATAGCATAAGACTTCCGTAAAGTCATTACTCAACATTAAATCAAACTTTCTGGTAATCTATTACCAATACATGACGTATCCAATTTGTTATTTTTTATCTTAAAGTAGCAATATCAGGTTAAATAAATCAAAAGAACACAAAACAATAGCATGTGTATTATTCTACTGTGAGAAAATTTGTAGTAAGCTACTTACCCAAAATCAAATCTTAGTTTTATTGTTCCCACAATATACACGCAATAAATCCTATCATCAAACAATTGACAAAAATAAATTTATTAAGATTTAGTGGTTGAAATTCAGTAAAAATCTAATTTATTTCAATAACAAATACAAATTATTTAAATTAATTTTTTTTTTATCTAACCAAAAATCTATTTATTTTGTTGCTGCTAAAGTTTTTAAATAATACCAAAAAAAATTGTATTTACAATTACTTTAATATAAAATTTAATTAAAATAAAAAAAATTGTGATTTATATTTGTAATAAATTAGATGAAATATTATATCAATAATATATCAAACCCGAGTAGTTTTGTTATTTTTTTGGTTTATTTTTCAAATATGTCTTAAGGCGAAATTAATCTTTGAAAAATATTTAATAATAATATATAAATTTATTTCTAATGCTTCACCTGTCCTGCCTTGCATATAGGATACGAGAACAATTTTGTTTAAATCATTTCTTAAATACAACAAAAACTAAATTCATGGAAAAGAATTCAAAAGAATTAGAAATTCGTTAAGTCTTATTTATGAATAAATTGAGTGGTAGATTTATTTTTATTCTTATACATTTTAGGTAGATTTCATATAAAAATCTACTATTGCAATGTGCTTCATCTCGGAATTTCGGAAAAAAATTTTGGTGCCAAAGGACTGTGTATGATAAACAGAGACGGAAAATCAAAATGAAAAAAAAAATCTATATATTTATATACATATATATATATATATATATATATATATATATATATATATATATATATATATATATATATATATATATATATATATATATATATATATATATATATATATATATATATATATATATATATATATATATATATATATATATATATATATATATATATATATATATATATGAGCAATATTTTTACCTTTTCTCCATTTCTGTGCTGAGGAGTCATGGATTTTGCTTAAATTTTAGTATGTTGTAGAAGTTAACCAAAAAATATTATTTGCAAATTTCCAGCCCTCTAGGGTCACCTGAACTCGAGAAACCGCTATTAAACTGCTCCAAAAAGGCCCTCTTTTACCCTATTTTCAAAGACCATTACTTCTAACACCTGTCAGCCGATTTAAGTTCAACAAATGACATTTGTTTTAGTTTTAAGTTCTCATTCTTGGAAAAAATAAAAGAACCCCACGTTAAAGGGTTCAGTTTTGGGGATCAAATAATTGCTTAGCGGTCATTTTAAAATTTGACCATTTTACAACGACTGTCAAAATTGTACCACTAAATATAGGACATTTTAAAAGGACTCCATTGATAGATTATGATCTTATCTTTAAAACGTTGCTTATTAAGCTAAAATTTATGCCTTAGATTCTGAGATACAGCTGTTTGAAAATTGTCATTTGCGAGAAAATTTCGTTTTTTTGCATATTCAAACCAGTGGTACTTTTTTCTGGCAATCTCAAATGACACAAAAATTAAACTGTAAGTAGAACATAACAAGTGTAATAAAATGCTTTTAAAATTTTTCTTGGCCCAAGCCTCTATACACCTTATTTTAACTTCTGAAATATGGTATTTTTATTTTCAAGAAATCCAGTACATCCTATTGTTGTGACTCTTTCTCCTCATTATTAAAAAAATTTAAACACTTTAAACGATAGCAACTAAAAGTAAACACAAAGACCTTTAATTTAAGGTTCTTACAAGGTTCTTAGGAAGTCTAGAACAAAAGATATGGCAGTTTTAAGATCTTTAAAAAGTTACACTTTTTATTTATTTATAGAAAATTATGATCCATTTACTATTATGGGATTATCAATATTATTATTTTCTTTCTAAATCGGATAAAATGAACGTTCATGGATGTGATGAATTTGAATTTTAAAAGATATTAAAACTGTCATATGTTTTTTTCTAGATCCGTTGAGAACTTTCTAAACTGATGGTCTTTGGAACCTTAAATTGATGGTCTTTGTGTCTACTTTTAGTTGCTATATCGTCTAAAGTGCTTAAATTTTCTCAGAATGAGGAGAAAGAGTCACAACAATAGCATGTACTGGATATCTTGAAAATAAAAATACCATATTTCAGAGGTTAAAATAAGGTGTATAGAGGCTCGGACCAAGAAAAATTTTACTAGGAGTTTGTTACACTTGCTATGCACTACTTACAGTTTAATTTTTGTGTCATTTGAGATTGCCAGAAAAAAGTGCCACTGGTTTGAATATGCAAAAAAATCGAAATTTTCTCGAAAATGACAATTTTCAAACAGCTGTATCTCAGAATCTAAGGCATACATTTTAGCTTAATAAGCAACGTTTTAAAGATAAGATCATAATCTATCAATTGAGTCTTTTTAAAATGTCCTATATTTAGTGGTACAACTTTGACAGTCGTTGTAAAATGGTCAAATTTTAAAATGACCGCTAAGCAATTATTTGATCCCCAAAACTGAACCCTGTTACGTGGGGTTCTAATTTTTTTTCCAAGAATGAGAACTTAAAACTAAAACAAATGTCATTTGTTGAACTTAAATCGGCTGACAGGTGTTAGAAGTAATGGTCTTTGAAAATAGGGTAAAAGAGGGCCTTTTTGGAGCAGTTTAATAGCGGTTTCTCGAGTTCAGGTGACCCTAGAGGGCTGATAATATTTTTTGGTTAACTCCTACAACATACTAAAATTTAGGCAAAATCCATGACCCCTCAGCACAGAAATGGAGAAAAAGTAAAAATATTACTCATATATATATATATATATATATATATATATATATATATATATATATATATATATATATATATATATATATATATATATATATATATATATATATATATATATATACATTAGACTGGTCGTTAAAAACTAAATTTTTCGAGACGCCCCCTAGAAAAATTCTTTGTGGTCAAAAAACCACAACGGCAAATTCGTAGATTTTTTCAAATATCTCATAAAATATGCAGATGTAAAAAAAAATCACATAATCATTTTTGTAGGAAATTTAATTTTCTACAAAAAAGGTCCAAGTCATTTTTTCCCGAAAACATATAGTTCTCATGATATTTTGAAAATGAACTTGTAAGTTTTTGTAATTTTTAAAAAACATAAAAAATAAAGATGACGGAAAAGTCCTAATTTTCTTCTTTTGCTATATAATGAAATGTATAAAAAAATAATCGTGACAAAAAAAAGTCAAAATTAGTACTTTTTCGTCGAAATTTTCATCATTTGGTTTTACGAGTTTCGAAGAATTTCAAGTTTTATTTCAAAATATCATCAGAAATATAGGTTTTAGGAAAAAAATGATATGGACCTTTTTTGTAGAGAATTAAATTTCACTACACTACACTACAAAAAAGATTGTCTGAATTTTTTTTACATCTGCATATTTTATGAGATATTAACAATTTTATCAAAAAATAAACTTCGATGATTTTGCGGCACGTGTTCTTTTGACTTAAAAAAAAAAATAATGCCGTTGTGGTTTTTTGACAGCAAAGAATTTTTCTAGGGGGCGTCTCGCAAAATTTAGTTTTTAACGACCAGTCTAATATACATATATATATATATATATATATATATATATATATATATATATATATATATATATATATATATATATATATATATATATATATATATATATATATATATATATATATATATATATATATATATATATATATATATATATATATATATATATATATATATATATATATATATATATATATATATATATATATATATATATATATATATATATATATATATATATATATATATATATATATATATATATATATATATATATATATATATATATATATATATATATATATATATATATATATAGCGATATGAGGTATAACGGAATTATCCGGCACTCTCACGGTTGCACTTTTTGACCTACACTAAAAATATTTTCTGTGTGTGTTGCGGCAAACAACTTTTTGGACAAGTTTGCGATCTGGCCATATCAGGGTACCATTTGAGCGACTGCCGTTTGAATCTTAATGTTTAAATAAAATTGATAGATGTTGAATATTTCAACTATTTTTATAATTTTTTTTTTAAATGAAAACCTCAGCACAAAAGGTTTCTAAAAAATCAGGTGTTTTAAAAATTTACTAAGCTTTGTTATCCTCGATGTAGATGAAATTGACCAAGCTCAAAAATAAAAACTTTTGCACATGTATATGGGTAGTTCTACAAACAAAGGAATTTTGGACGGCTCTGCTTATTTCGTATATTAATATGAAAAAAAAAATTTTGTTTTCACATGAAATTTGTAAACCTTAACTATGTCTATGGTCACCCAAAATAAACCCGTTTCGAAATATACGTCTAAGAAAAAAAATTATTCAAAACGTCAAATTATCAGTCCCCTGGCGTGTCCCACCTTGAAATTCAAAGCTGGTAAACTAAATAATCAATGATTCTAAGTGTGTAGAGACAAATTTACTCTGTAGTAATAATTTTGAATAATGGTGCTTTAATAATGTGTAAATAGTCATAACATAACTCTATATTTCATATTAGATATATCCTATTAAAGTTTGTCCCACCAATTTGTTATTATTCTCCTGCCCAATCAAAACACATTGAAAATATTGGAAATTCATATTTCTATCAAGTTATCGCTCGTCACAGGAATTAATTAAAGTTCAATAAATATAATATTGCAAGTGTTTTACTTAGTCCGAGGTTTTATCATTCAAAACAGTCATCATTAGTAACAACATCGTGTGTTGTCCAGTCAAATTATCAGTCAGCCAGGGGCAAGCATTTTCGTAAAAAGTATTTTAATTACAGGTAATTTTGTAATTTTATACGTCGTGAATATGTATTGCCTTGGTATAGTAGAATTCATTTATTTTTTTTTTTAGACGTAATTTTGTCATTTTTAAGCGAAATACTGATAAATTATCAGTCCCCTGTTCTCAGTCCCCTGGAAGATTTACATGCGGGCAGACTTAGTTAAATGTTTATTTCGTATTTTGAGATAATATTGAGACAATTTTGAGTTAATTTAGGATTAAGAAGGATATTTTTTAATTTTGACTCTTGTATTTTTGTGTTTTTTTTTTGTTTTTTTTGTTTTTTTTTTTTTTTTGACTGACCACATTCAGAAACGTTGAAAGAACGTCATCAACTTTAACTAAAACTAGTTGCCGGAACTTATACGCAAAAAACATGTCGTGCCGTAAATAGCTCCATTTTCTTCCTTCGTGTGTAGAACTACCCATATACAACATAAATTTTTCCAGAATTTAAAAAATAAATTGTTTAAGTTCAGAGGTTGAGACCCTGTGGCTGTTAAAAGGAAAACAAACCCAAACGGCCGTGCTTTCATTATTTTTGAGTCTATTTTGGTAACGTCCGCTATGTTCGCCTAAACAACAATAAAACCAATTCATCTTCTTTTTCTAATTCAATAAAAGTTTATTTCATTAGTTTCAGTTCATTTTTTTTACATTAATAATCATTTTAAAATTTTCTAATACTTAACGGCTAGTTAAATTTCGAATATACTATAAAAAACAAACGAACGTACTCAATTTTATTTCCAATTCTAACGAACAGATGTCGTTACTAATTTTTGCTGAATCTTTGGTGTTACACGATTTTGATTTTCATTAGAAGATGTAAAAACAAAAAAATCACATTTTTGGGTTTTGAATGAGTTTTCGATGTTAAAAGTTTGATTTAAATAAAAATTCATTCCGGGTTTGGTTTTTAAAAAGATCACTCTAGTCAAAGAAAAAAATAGTAAAAATAATGCAATTAATATAATTTCATTATAAAAGTGATTGTATGTCTGATCATTATATTTTTTACTTGTGGAAAATAATAGTGAAATTTAGAAAATCGTTTTTTAACAAAGCAAAGGAAACATATATTGATAAGTTATTTTGCTGTCAATCTAATAATAAAAAACACATGATTATATTTTCAATATATGCAAGTATAAAATTTTATTGATATAGTCCAGAAATGTTAAAGTTTTTTTTTGTCAATAAATCAATTACATAATGGCGATCGTACAATAATATATATGGCTTTAATTTCATTCTGTGAATTGCAATTGGGATTTTGGTTTAGAAGAAGTGGATACCTTTTTTTGTATGTTTTGGGAATTTTACTATAAACCACATAACAAATTGACGCCAATCAACATTATCCGTGAAATTAGAAACTACAACGTCTAATGATCCAGTGCATAAACTATTTGAAGTCTGTGAAAACTGCGGTTATAATAAGAGTAAAAATTTTTGATAAGTGTAACCACGATTGGAATGAAAATTAGTTGGACGAATGCAGGAGGAAAAAAATTCAATTTGGGAAGAATAAACGTCAACATTTTTCATCATCTCCAGATAGATTAAGGTATTGTCAATTGAATTATTTTATATTTTTGAAATTGTGTTCTTTATTTTGTGTAATAGAATGATAGGCTAGGGCATTTTGCCATAAGTAAGAGATTCCCGTCTCAAGGTTTGTCCGGAACGTTAATGTTCCGGCAAATTATTCCGAATACAACTTTTGGTTGATTATTTAAAAGTCCAAGCCACCTACAGTGGCACTTAACAAACTGGCGCCGAAACAGGGACCTGGGGCTTTGTAAGGGTTTTTTTATATTTGAATTATATGAGTAAATAATTAACGATTTTGTATATTTTTGGCGCAGTCTTAGGCGTTGGTTGTCAAACCGGTTTGGTTTGGCAAAGATATTCATATAATATTATTATAAATTTTTGTAATTTTTGGGTAAAACCAGTATTGGTTTTTTTGTTGACTTATTTTTTGGATGATGCAATTAATTTATATATGAAATTAATTGTATGTTTTTTTTTGATTATGGTTAGATTTAGTAAATGTTTAGCTAGCTTTTTTCAATGCACTCATACGCGATCCCCATATTCGTCATTGGTTTAGTGTGAGTTACAATTTCGAGGTATTGATTGGTGTATTATTCACACTATAGGGTGGATGTCAATAGAACATGTCTCATTACAGTTCTATAAACTTTTGAACTTATACGGAAATGTTGAAATATTTTTATTTGGCTAATATAATGTTCATTTTTGGCCAAAACGACTTCTATTGCAGTACGCCTTATTAGATTTTATGATTTGTACATGGATTGTTTTGTGTATCTCATATATATATATATATACAAAATAATTTATGTCAAACCTGAAAGTCTAGGTAGGTTTCCTATTGCAACACAATTCGTTTGGTGAAAGAACTTTTTGTGGTTAAGTCATGTTTTTATGAGTTTTAGGATGTTATTAACGTAATAAAAGTTAACATTGACCAAACGGTTTTTCAACAATTTTGTATAAGTTTAAATCTTTCGTCACTACTTTCAAAGTATTATTGGTCTGTGTTTATAGAAGTATAATTGAAAATAATTAATTCCCATTAGCTTTATAGAGTGAGCCGGATCCAAATCAATATCTCCACATTTGTCATCATATTGATCCGCTGACGTACGTATACATATCTCGTATGAGTCCATTTTAGTTACCACCATTTTTAAAATTATTTTTTATTGCGATTAATTTAAAAAATAAGATAAATATAGAAATAATTATTTTTAGCTAACATTTATTTTTGTTTTGAATACAATAAATAAAGCGATGAAAATTTGACCTGAACAAATATATTAGAATTAATAACTTAAAAATTAGTAAGCTCAGTTTTAAATTTAAAATAATCGTAATTTTTTTTATAATGTAAATTACCAATTTATTATCTAGTCTGAAGGTTAAATTTAATTAATTTCATGTAAAACCTTATTAACACATATTATATATTTCATGTTTCGATTTAGCATTTTTAAATAAGAAATTATTTAGATTATGGATAAGTTATGTATTATTTACTTTATGTTAATGTATAAATTCTTCTTTCTCAGCGGTAGGCCTAACAAGCCATCCATGGGGCTTCTCCCCTTAACGATGATGACGTTCTTAGGTCGCCTATGGCCATCGGGGTTATGCGATCGAAGAACATTGGTTTCTTCTCTTCATTCAGCGAGGAAGTTCTCAGGGACGAGGAGTGGTGTTGCTGTGTTTGTACTTAGGTGCAAACCAGTAGTACCATTCTTTGCTCAGAGGCTTCTTCGGTGTAATGAAGAGAAGAACCAATTATACTTTGCTTTCAGGATCAGAGGCTTCACCTCATACAAATTCAAAAAACTTTTCCATTTTTCCACTTAGCTTTACAATAGACAGTTTTTCATGGAGTTTAGGTTTTGAAGTCTGGTGCTCGGGAGCGTTCTTCAACTTTCGCATTAGGTTTAGTTGTAATTTATTTTTAGGTTAAACAAGCACAACTGGGTCAGTAGAAATGGACCTAGGGTCTAATCGTGACAGTTGTGATTGTTTTATTAGGTTGGGGAGAAACTGTTCTGTAGAATCTGGTCGTTAGGGGCTTTTCTAGTCAGTTCTCACATTCATTGTTGGATTGGGCTCGCGAACGCGATATTTTAGATTTAAACAAAATGGATATTGTACCATACTTACTTTTTAAATTGTCTCCAGACGAATTTTGATTTTGGGAATCTCTTATCTTATTAAATAAAAATAAAATAAATCAAACAAATTTTTCAAAAATTAAATAAATAATTTTTATTAAATAAAATAATTTTTTTTAGAATTAAATAATTTTAGGTAGCTAAATAAATAAATTTTCTTAATTAAGCAAATTACATTAAGATATAAATAAATATTCCTTGTTTTTATAAAAAAAATAAATAAATATTTCGAAGTTAAGACGGTGCATCCGATAAATAAACATTCTTTTGAATATTTTTTATTTTTCAATTTTTTTTAAAAATAAATAAATATATTTAGGGGTGCTATCGTCAATAAATAATTTTAGGTATATAATTAATTCTGAAATTTCAGCATATCTGAAATTAAATAAATAAATTATATTTTTATGTACAATATTTTAGGAATTTTTGTGAAAGGTAAAGCAAAGATTGGGTACGACAGTGGTATTTTTTGTTCTTTTACGAAATTTTGTTTATGAAAAATTTTTGTGTTTTGAATTGGGCGCTCGTTGTTTTTTTTTCGTTTTTGCGTTTTTCATTATTTTTACATTTACAGCGTACTAACTACATTTTTTTTTGTTGGGAATTGGTTTTAGTATTGTTGTGTTTGCGAGTTCATAATTTTACGGGTTTTACCATCAAAATGTTAAACCAACTAGACGTTGACCATCCGTTCTATGGTCTGGAACCCACCGAACTACAGGTCGAATGTTTGGGTCGGGGTGTGAACTTCGGAGGGGCCGATTGGGCAGAGGAACTGCGAAGCCATGTAGATCATGGGTCAGTTCCAATAACAGTGTCTCATGCGAGAGATTTGATAGAGGAATCTCAAATGGTGGTGCAGGCAGCACAACTTATTTTAAATCAAGTACGACGACTTCAGTCACCGATTGATCAGACCTTCTTAGATGGTTTGGCGAATCGAGTGTTACATTACACGGGTAGGATGAATAGGTTGGGTCCTCGCAATGACTTGCAAGAAGCCCGCACCTACGCTATCTCACAATTGTCACGCGCTTGGAATATAATAGGATCGTTGTCAACACGTCCAGTTATGCAGAGTAAACCAGGAGTGTCATCTGCTCCGTCTGCTTCATCTGCTTTTCAACCAGATGAGAGATCCACACCGATCCCTGTACGGCCAATATCGGAAACAATACATAGTCTGAATCGTCCAAATCAGCAACAACAGAGACGGTCAGATCAATTGCCACCGGCTTATTTCCAGCAATCGGGTTTGAGAGCTGAGGACTTTGCAATACCACAATTGGGTCCATCACTCCAAGCTGAACACATACACAATAGTCCAGCATTAGTACAACCGCAATTATCATTAAATTATCCATCAGTACCACAGGTACAACCACCACCATTATATCCACAAGCTCCACTTACAGCACCACCACCATACAACCAGCCTCCTCAGGTATGGCGTGACGCGGCTCCAGCGTTAGCACCAGTGGAGTACCGAGGGGTTCATGGGAGCAATTTGAGTCGTTATGACTCAAATTGGGTTCCAACCTTCACAGGAGATGGTCACTCTCCTGATGTTCATTAGTTTGTTCACAGAGTGGAGGCGGCTGCCAGGAGGGACCGTGTGAATTGGGACGACCTTTGGTCTATCGTTCCACGGTATCTCAAGGGAGCTGCCGACAGATACTATCTGAATTTAACTCATGAATATGAGGTGGTGACCTATCCAGTGTTAAGGGAGGGACTCCTACAAACCTTCGGTACGCTCACTGATGATAAGGCGATCTTGCGAGTTCTTCTGAACCGCAAACAAAAGTCAAAGGAGAGCGTGTACGAGTATCTGGGGGAGATTGGTTCGTTAAATCGTCGTTTAGCACGTCCATTTGCTGACCGTGAAATGCTAGGGATTGCTCGGGAGGGACTGAGTGTGGAGCTCCAAAACGCTACTCTAGCTGCAACAATACATTCAATTGATGAACTTCGGACTTTATGTTAGAAGTTTGAATGGTTGTGGTCCACACCAGTTCCGACCAGAACATCAAATTTAAGAATTAGCAAGCTACAGCAGGTGGATGATTATGAGGTGGATGTTAAACTAGATCGAGATGGATATATTGAAACGATGGATTAAACACAGTCCGAACAACAGCACGAAGAAAGCGACGAGAGATGTAGGAACGCAGGACGATCGGCAACCACCAACGAAACCCGAATAAGATCATCAAATACATTTAATTTCCCATCATTACATCGAACGTATTTTAGACGTCTTGAACGTAACATCAGATATTGGAGGATGAGGAAATTATTTCGTAAAGCTTGTATTTCATCTATCCTTTCAGAAACAAAGGATCCTCGGCCGCGATTGACAATAATGATTTTGGACAAACATATTTCAGGACTATTGGATAGTGGAGCGTCAATCACAATACTTGGAAGAAATTCCTTGGAATTATTGGAATCATCAGGTACAACCTACCGTAAATACACTTCGTGTATTCGTACGGCGGATGGTACTGCAAATAAAATTTTGGGTTACATAGAAGTTCCAATAACCGTGAATGGCTCCACTAAACCAATGCGGTTCCATATAGTCCCTGGATTACGAGAAGAGCTCTACCTGGGCATAGATTTCTGGGAGAAATTCGGTATTGTTCCTTCTTTTGTTAGTGAACTGACTCGTACAGAGCCAATAACTTTAAATACACACAACCTCACCACTGATCAGCAACATGAACTGGATATGATCAAGGATTCTTTCCCGTCATTTGAAGTGTCTGGACTCGGAAAGACTTCTTTGGTTGAACATGTCATCGATGTTGGTGATAATGCACCTGTTAAACAGAGGCATTATCCCACATCGCCGGCTGTTCAACTAAAGGTTTATGCCGAACTTGACCGAATGCTTCAAATGGGCGTGATCGAAGAGTCTAACAGTTCATGGTGCTCGCCAGTGGTTTTGGTACAAAAAGAATCTGGTAAAAACAGATTATGTATTGATAGCCGTCGTGTCAATTCACTAACTAAAAAGGACGCTTACCCACTTCCCTTGATTGATGGCTTACTAGGTCGTCTAAATAGCACAAAGTACATTTCCAGTATTGATCTCAAAGATGCTTTCTGGCAGATTCCTCTGGCAGAAGCATCTAGAGACAAGACAGCCTTCACAGTGCCTGGTCGTCCATTGTATCAATTCCGGGTTATGCCCTTTGGATTGTGCAATGCTCCCCAGACAATGTGTCGGCTAATGCACAAAGTAATACCACATCAATATCACGAAAATGTCTTTGTTTATTTAGATGATCTATTGGTAGTCTCTTCCACGTTCCAGGAACATATGGAATTGCTGTCCAAAGTCTCTTCGTTGTTAAGAGCGGCTGGGTTAACCATAAACCTCAAGAAAAGTAAATTTGTTCTGAGAGAGGTGAAATACTTGGGATTTTTGGTTGGTGAAGATGGTCTTCGAACAGAACCTGACAAGGTAAGAGCTGTAGCAGAGTACCCAGCTCCATCTACAGTAAAACAAATACGTAGACTATTGGGAATGGCTGGTTGGTACCAACGGTTTATACCAAACTATGCAAGCGTGGTATCACCGATTACAGATTTATTAAAAAAGAGTTCGGGAAAATTGAAATGGACATTAGAAGCTCAAGCAGCTTTTGAAAATTTAAAAAGATTTCTGACTACAGCACCGGTATTAATTAACCCTGATTATAATAAAGAGTTCTTTATTAGATGCGATGCGAGTCTGACAGGGATAGGTAGTGTATTGTATCAGATCGATGAAGACGAAGATAGCCTTCATGTCGAAAAAACTTAATAAAGCTCAACGAAACTATTCTGTTTCTGAGCTTGAATGTCTTGCGGCAATTCTGAGTGTGAAGAAATTCAGGGGCTATGTTGAAGGTCACCGATTTACCATTGTGACTGATCACTCAAGTCTGAAGTGGCTTATGTCACAGAAAGACTTGAGTGGTCGTCTGGCTAGGTGGAGCGTAAAACTCTAACATATGGATTTTACCATTGTCCACCAAAAAGGTACCCAAAATATAGTCCCTGATGCTCTATCTCGTCTTTATGACGATACACACGAGGAATTGACGGAAGCATTAACACATCACATTAACGACATTAAAATCGACAATGAAGGTTATCGGCACAACGAATATACGGATATGATAGCTAAAGTTCAATCATCTCCCAAGGACTTTCCTTCAGTTAAAGTCGTGGATGATAAGCTATACATACGTATTGAGCCAAGACCTGATGCAATACCTAACGATGTTCCTGTGTGGAAACTCTGGGTACCAAAACCGATGACTTCCAACATGATTCAGAAACATCATGATGATAGTACTGCTGCTCATGGAGGTGTTAAAAAGACTTTAGAATTACTTCGACGTCTTTATTATTGGCCGGGCATGGCGTCACAGGTACACAACTATGTTGTGTCCTGCGACACATGTAAACAAACAAAAGCCACGAATCAGATATTGCGTCCTCCGATGCAATATCAATTCGAAACAGCACGTCCATGGCAGAGAGTCTATATAGATTTTTTGGGACCGTACCCTCGTTCTACACTTGGGAATACGGTGTTATTGATAGTTCTGGATCATGCTACGAAGTTTGTACTACTGAAACCACTTAGAAACGCAACTTAACCGAAGGTAAATGCTTTTCTAAAGAACGAAGTGTTTCTTACATATGGGGTACCAGAGTTTCTAGACAGTGACAATGGTAAACAGTTCACTAGTAGGAACTTTCAAAATCTTTTGTCAGATTTCGGCATTAAGCACATTAGGACCGGTGTCTATAGTCTTCAAAGCAACGCGTCAGAGCGCGTCAATAGGTCAATTCTAGCTGCAATTCGAGCGTTCATAAAAGGTCAACATACCAAGTGGGATTCACAAATTGGTGAAATCGCATATGCACTGCGGGCCGCAGTACATTCTGCTACCAAGTACTCACCGTACTATTTATTATTCGGTCAACATCCAGTCTCGGATGGAAATACTTTCCATTTGTTGAGATCACTACACAAGCTTGGTGAAGATGCTGGTGAGGAATTAGAACGTTCTGATCATTTGACTCTGCTTAGGAACCGTGTTCAGGAAAATTTAAAAGCAGCTTTTAAGAAATCGCAACATCAGTACAACCTGCGATCTAAACTACGGACTTTTCAACCACAACAACGTGTGTTTGTACGGCAACATCATTTGAGTGACGCTACAAAAAAATTCTCGGCAAAATTGGCTCCAAAGTTCTTACCTGCGATGATTAAGACTAAGATTGGAAATGTACTCTACGAGTGCATAGATATGAGCGGTAAGAGTCTTGGAGTCCATCACGCGAAGGACATCAGGGAATGATGTCTTTTCGTTAGGTAGGGTAGTTCCTCTGTCTGGTTGTTGTCGCTGGGGTTCACACCTCTCGTGTCATACTTACTGGTTGTATCGGGGTGTCCATAGTGCTGACGTTCGAATGGATGGTCGGTCTCAATACTCAGTGAAGTTCCTAGGGACTTCATGAGTGTTGGAACCGGTCATCGGTCTTGACGCCAGTGACTGTGGGTATCTCGATCCCAGATACAGATTAGTTGTGGGAAGTAGTTCGATGGTTTCTGACGTAGAGAGGGTGACGACGTTTTTGTGATTTCAAGGGTAAATATCTTGATTTTTACCTTGAATTCATGGTGTAACGTCCGCTATGTTCGCCTAAACAACAATAAAACCAATTCATCTTCTTTTTCTAATTCAATAAAAGTTTATTTCATTAGTTTCAGTTCATTTTTTTTACATTAATAATCATTTTAAAATTTTCTAATACTTAACGGCTAGTTAAATTTCGAATATACTATAAAAAACAAACGAACGTACTCAATTTTATTTCCAATTCTAACGAACAGATGTCGTTACTAATTTTTGCTGAATATTTGGTGTTACACGATTTTGATTTTCATTGGAAGATGTAAAAACAAAAAAATCACATTTTTGGGTTTTGAATGAGTTTTCGATGTTAAAAGTTTGATTTAAATAAAAATTCATTCCGGGTTTGGTTTTTAAAAAGATCACTCTAGTCAAAGAAAAAAATAGTAAAAATAATGCAATTAATATAATTTCATTATAAAAGTGATTGTATGTCTGATCATTATATTTTTTACTTGTGGAAAATAATAGTGAAATTTAGAAAATCGTTTTTTAACAAAGCAAAGGAAACATATATTGATAAGTTATTTTGCTGTCAATCTAATAATAAAAAACACATGATTATATTTTCAATATATGCAAGTATAAAATTTTATTGATATAGTCCAGAAATGTTAAAGTTTTTTTTTGTCAATAAATCAATTACATAATGGCGATCGTACAATAATATATATGGCTTTAATTTCATTCTGTGAATTGCAATTGGGATTTTGGTTTAGAAGAAGTGGATACCTTTTTTTGTATGTTTTGGGAATTTTACTATAAACCACATAACAAATTGACGCCAATCAACATTATCCGTGGAATTAGAAACTACAACGTCTAATGATCCAGTGCATAAACTATTTGAAGTCTGTGAAAACTGCGGTTATAATAAGAGTAAAAATTTTTGATAAGTGTAACCACGATTGGAATGAAAATTAGTTGGACGAATGCAGGAGGAAAAAAATTCAATTTGGGAAGAATAAACGTCAACATTTTTCATCATCTCCAGATAGATTAAGGTATTGTCAATTGAATTATTTTATATTTTTGAAATTGTGTTCTTTATTTTGTGTAATAGAATGATAGGCTAGGGCATTTTGCCATAAGTAAGAGATTCCCGTCTCAAGGTTTGTCCGGAACGTTAATGTTCCGGCAAATTATTCCGAATACAACTTTTGGTTGATTATTTAAAAGTCCAAGCCACAATATAGTGGCGGAATTATACGTGGCTCCGTAACAGGGCCAACAGAATAATTACATTTTGTTTAAACTAATACAAGCTTTTAGATAAACCTATCAACTAAAACCTCAGAGATTTTCAGACTTCTAACCCAAGAAGTTCCAATGCAATTAGCATTATACCTAATGCATGCCATACAATTACAACAAAAAATCCTATAAAAATATAAAAATATGCCTTAGAAATTAAATAAAATTTTTTTTGAGTTTTTACTTTTTTTCGCAAAAGTTTAAAAAACATTAAAACAAAGCTGACTCATTATTGTTTTGAATTAAGGAATATTTTCTTTGAAAATTTGGATTATTCGGAAGTGGTTTAGTTGAAATAAATATATGCATATTGATTACACATTTACAAAAGTTTTCCTAAATTGATAGATATTTGTATTATTTGAGGAGTAAAAGTTGTTTGATAATTTTTGATTATAAATTATGTGTGGTAGTATTGTAGTTGTGACGTAGTTAGAACGATAATCCGCGAAAGGATTTAATATGTTATTAAGTAGTTTTAACCAAATTAAACAAAACTATTCTGAACTTGCACTGATGAAATAGTTTCCGTTTATGTATTTAGCCTATACGTGCCGGTTGAACTTTTTTTTCTTAAGTTGTACATTATAAGACGTAAGTGATGGAATGGTATATCGATATTGGTTATTGTTCTTTAGCATAATACTGTTTTAACTACCATTCGTCAAATATCGAAAGAAAATGATTTAAATAATCATGAAAATGTTAAATAATGGCTCAAATACTTTTTTGTGTCGTAAATCATAGAATACAAATCAGTTCAATAATGAAAGTGTAAGGCAAAAATATCGGATAAGACTGCTTGGGGAGCATTATAGATAAAATTCGTATTCTAAACGACCCAAAAAGTCGATTTTAGAGCCGGACCATTTTTGATCGTCTTCATCCGTGACATACAAGTAGTTTAGGTGAAATAAAAAATATTTGTTACTTCACCACGATTTTAAATTGTGTGAAGTAATGCAATCTATCGTGAAAAAAAAGTCTTACATATCCCAAATTTTGTTTTTTCTTTTGTTTTGGACCATCCTCTATCTAAATAGCCAATAAAAATTTTGGTGTACGTCTGTATGTGAGTGGGTGGGTGGGAGTGTGTGTGACCTTCCTGCATAGAATCTTGAGGAAAATTTGGCAAATGATACAGGTTCACTTGAAAATGGAAGATCTGGATTCATTTCAAGTTTGAACAAAATGGCAGGGGGTCTCCCGAACACCTCTAAGTTTAAATCTTGAATAACTTCTAATCCCGACTTATGATCTTATTGAAACTTAGTATATAAGGTTTTAGTATAGTTTCCAATATTTCTGCATACCAACTTCCGGTTTGTCACTTCCGATTAAAAAGTTTTTTCAAGTGTTTATCCCTACTGTAGCCTACAATTACCGATCGATTTTCATGAAACGTTGGTAAAAGCTTTCAAGGATCACGAGAAAGATTTTATCAGTTTTTGGAGTACATTGGATAAAGGGTTGGTCCACCATGCAACCGGTGATTTTTACTCAATGTTTTTTATGTTTGTTGGGAGCATAAAATTCGTGAATGAATTTTGATGACACTTGAAGAAGATGCAAATATGTATGACAAAGAACTGATTAGTTTTTGAGCGAAAGTGACCAAAGTGGTGTGGGGTCCCCGGAGCACCTGTTTTTTCGAAAGCTCAGTTACATCTGTACCTGAAAATCGAATTGAATGAAACTTGGTAAAATCAGCATTTAGTATGGTTCACAACAGTTCTGCGTAGCAACTTCCGGTTTTTCACTTCCGGTTAAAATTTTTATTTGTAATTTTTTGAAGTTTTTTCAGTGTCTTTATGCACACTACAGCCTATAATAATGAAGTGATTATGATGAAACTTATGGAAAAGGTTTCAATTAGTGTGAGAAGATAATTATTATCTTTTGGACAAATTGATCAAAGTGGCGGGGGGTCTACCATACAAATGCTGACTTTTCACACTTTGTTTTTAAAGTTTCTTGGAAGCATACAAACTTCATTCATTAATTTATTTTAATGACACTTAGAAAAAAGATGGGAACTTAAATAACAAAGAACTGATTAGTTTTTGGACAATATTGGACTAAATGGTAGTGTCCTTCTTAGCTAGGATATAAATATTTCACAACTGTTATGACCCTTTTGTCTAAGATTAATATTTGCAACACCAACACTGTTATTTTAATCTTTTCAATTCCTTTTAATTTCAATAGTAATAATTGTGTTAACAATAATAATTCTTGTTAACTACTCGTATAACCCTCTCAGGGAAAAGAAATTATAAAACACCTTTAAAAATAAACTCAACAGTTCCTTTTTTAATTTAATATTTTGCACCTTTATTTTTATTCTCATTCACTCAAACTTTTATCTTTATAAATTAAAATCTTTATTAAAGGCTAAACACACTTAAACAGAAAAATAATCTTTCGTGGATCTGACCACTTCAGTGTACTTTCAATCTGTTACCCTGACTATTGACTTATTCAGTTCACTGCCAATTTACTACTCTTTTTTTAATATAATTAATAAATCTTTAAAATCAATTATTATTTGGAGGGGAATGTTGTAAGCCGTTTATTTCCCGTTATAATAAAAACAACAACCAATTAAAAATTAATAAAACAATTAAACATAATTGACATAATTTAGAGGATTTCCCAATATAAAAATTCACAAGTCAAGAAACGAAGTTTGTTCACACTTTTTATTATATTTATTTTTTATTTTAACTATGCAATTTGACTTGTATTAAATTTTTACATTGTGAAATCACAGACAATTTTTAAACCAAATTAAATTTTGAAATACTAGGTCATTCAATAAGTCCGTAGGATGACACATAGATGGCGTTACTAGAATTTTTTCCATATGATTTTTATTTAGTACTAACCTTCAAACGATACGTGTATAAATTTGACAGCAATCTGACTATTTATTCGTGAGTTATAGCATTTTGTGTGAAGCAACTTTTGTTTTTGAAAAAAAATGGAAAAAAGTGAATTTCGAATTTTAATAAAGCATTGCTTTTTGATGAAAAAAAATACAGTGGAAACCAAACAATGACTTGATAAACATTATCCAAACTCTGCTCCATCGAGACAAATGGTAGAGAAATGGATGGCTGAATTTAAATGTGGTCGTACCAGCACAAAAGATGCAGAGCGCAGTGGACGCCCGAATGAGGCTGTTATTCCAGAAAACATAAAAAAAATCCACAAATTGGTTATGAACGATCGCAAATTGAAGGTGCACGAAATAGCTGACATTGTAAAGGTAGCAGATGGTAGTGTTTTTACCATTTTACATGAACATTTGGGTATGCGAAAGCTCTGTGCAAATTGGGTGCCGCGTGAGCTCACAGTCGACCAAAACCAACAACGAATCGATGCTTCGGAGGAGTCTTTGGCACTGTTAAACCGCAATAAAAGGGAATTCTATCGTAGATATGTGACAATGGATGAGACATGGCTTCACAATTACACACCAAAATCCAAAAGACAGTCAGCTGAGTGGACAGCAGTCGACGAACCGAATCCAAAGCGAGCAAAGACGCATGGCGTCTGTATTTTGGGATACGAACGGAATAATATTCATCGACTATCTCCAAAAAGGAACCACCATCAACAGCGAGTATTACTGTGAACTTTTGGATCGATTGAAGGCTGAAATCGCAAAAAAACGGCCACATTTGCAAAAGAAAAAAGTGTTGTTTCACCAAGATAATGCACCGTGTCACAGATCGATGAAAACGATGGCAAAATTGAATGAATTGGGCTTTGAATTGCTTACCCACCCACCATATTCTCCAGATTTAGCCCCCAGCGACTTTTTCCTGTTTTCAGATCTCAAGAGAATGCTTGCTGGAAAGAAATTTAAGTCCAATGATGAAGTAATCGCTGAAACTGAGGCCTATTTTGACGAGAAAGAAAAATCGTACTATAAAAGTGGTATAGAAAAGTTGGAAAATCGCTATACTCGTTGTATCGCCCTCGAAGGCAACTATGTTGAATAAAAAAATCGAGTTTTGTCAAAATGTTGTTTTTTTCTTACTTATCCTACGGACTTATTGAACGACCTGTTATCACTTTAAGTTCAATAAATTTAGATTAGTTTTAAAAGGTTTACAACAGTAGTAGGCCTCTCGAACACCTGTTTATTATGTCACAATTTTTTCAATGTTTGTTGGGAGCACATAGTATTCGTTCGTGAATGAATTTTGATGACACTTTGGAAAAAGATGCAACCATGTATGGCAAGGAACTGATTAGTTTTTGAGTGATAGTGAACAAAGTGGTGGGGGGAGTCCGAGTACCTGTTTTATTGAAAGCTCAATAACATCTGTACCTGATAATCGAATTGGATGAAACTTGGCACATAAGCACTTAGTACGGTTCACAACAGTTCTGCATCCCAACTTCCGGTTTTTCACTTCTGGTAAAAATTTGTTTTTCGTAATTTTTCCATTTTTTTTCAGTGTGTTTATGCACACTACAGCCTACAATAATGAAGTGATTATGATAAAACTTATTGATAAGGTTTCAATTAGTGTGAGAAGATAATTATCATCTTTTGGGACACATTGATCAAAGTGGCGGGGGGTCTACCATACAAATGCTGACTTTTCACACCTTGTTTTTAAAGTTTGTTGGGAGCATACAGACTTTGTTCATTAATTTATTTTAATGACACTTAGAAAAAAGATGGAGACTTAAATAACAAAGAACTGATTAGTTTTAAGACATTATTGAAGTAAGTGGTGGGGGGGACTCCTGAACACCTGTTTATTGTGTCACAATTTTTTCAATGTTTGTGTGGAGCACACAGCACTCGTTCGTGAACAAATTTTGATGACACTTTTGAAAAAGATGCAACTATGTATGACAAGGAACTGATTAGTTTTTGAACGATAGTGAATAAAGTGGTGGGGGCTGTCCCATAAACCTGTTTTTTGAAAGCTCAATAATATCTGTACCTGATAATCGAATTAGATGAAACTTTGCACATAAGATTTAAGTACGTTCACAACAGTTCTGCATCCCAACTTCCTGTTTGCCACTTCTGGCTAAATTTTTTTTTGCTTTTTCTCGTACAACAGAATTTATGTTTGTTGGGATACGACTGCTTTCTTTAATATTTTTATAATTAGAACTACGAAAAATCTATAACATTGGTTAGCTTTTAATTAAAGTATTTGATGGATATTAAGCTGACTATCCATTAGTCTTTTTCATCTTATTTTCTAGCCAAAATAGAACGAGAAACCATTATTAATTTTCTAAAGAGAGAGTAAGACGAATATCACAACTTTTCATGGAAAAAATATTTTATAGGATTGGAATTGTGACATTTCACCATTATTTTTAATAGAAATCTAATTTTGTTGTATATTTTTTGCAATGTCGTATCCAACATAGACTGCATAATAATTTTAAATAGATTTTTTCAGTGTAAAAGCCGTCTTTTTCCATATAAAAGTCTTGCTCTATAGACTTTTTTTATAGTAGAACACCTTTTTATAGTATATTCCTTTATTTTTTGAAAAAAGTCATGGAAAGTAGAAAAAAGGCATGGAATAAATAAAATGTCTTCATCTTTTTTCCTTTCACACTTATATGATTTTCATATCTTCTATTTCACAAAATAAAAAAGATGAGAAAAAAAGACTAATGGAGAATGACCTTTAGCTCATTATATATCCAGAACACTATGTTTCCAGAGCTGTGGTAAAGTCAGCCTATGCATCAGCGTCGCAATATTTTTTTATAGACAAACTTGTAAAGTGTTGAGTTTGAGAAAAGGGTGGTCCGAAAGATTTCTGAAAATTCAAACTTAGGGTGATTTTAAAATAAAATTTAAATAAAGACAACGAATCACCCGATATCAACGGTTTTATGTGCGGTGGAAAAGTAATATACTAGCCTATTGTAAATAATACACTGTAAAGTGTAATAAATTTTGTAAAGGTGCTGAATGTCATAGGTCAAGCATTTTTTGAATTTTTCTTCCACAATATGATAGTTTCAACCTTACCCTAAAACATACTAAAATTTGAAAATAGTTTTTTTTTAATATTTATATATACGTCAACCTCAACCCCAGCATTTTTGATCGACCTTGCACTTGGCAAAGAAGAAGTAAAGGTCAACTAAAAAATACACTGTTTTTAAAAAGAGTTTAAAGTGTTTAGTTTGAGAATAGGGTTGTCCGGAAGATTTCTGGAAATTCAAATTCAGGTTAACTTAGAAATCGAATTGCAAGAGCAATTGTGAGCATACAATTGTATATGGATTGAAAAGGTAATTCACTCGTTTATCGAAAAGTATAGAAGTAAATTTTTGACCTACACTGTTAAAAATATTAAGAAATAAATTTTTTAAAGATGGCGCTGATGGTATTGAGGTATTGAGCATTATGTGGTTTTTTTTCTCGCAATATTAAAGATCAAACCTCCTCACCAACATGCCAAAATTTTGTTTGCAGAACAGTTTGTTTTTGTTCTAAGGATATTGCTTTTAAAAGACAAAAATATCAGATTAAAAATTTTAGTTTAACTAGGAATCGCCCAGTGGCCGAAATTCGGCCATTGTAAATAGAAATTGTAAATAGACCTCCTAACCAAAAAGCTACAACACATTTTTTCAGAGTTTAATTAATTAATATAGATTGATTTTGAATTGTGAAACAAATAACTTCTAAAAAAAAACAAAATAACCAAACAAAAACTCAAAAAACACAATTATCACATTTTTGCCTTTTTTTCTGAAAAAATCGTCAAAATTCAAAAATAAGTATTTTTACATCTACTACTCAAGACCTTTCCTACAATATACATATTGCCACACTTTTGATGGAGCAAATATTTTAAAATTGTACCGCTTTCAGGATCATTAGGTGAAAAAGAACCAAGAAGACTTTATTAAAAGTTTCAACTGATCCAAGTAGGAGAAAAGAAAGCCGTATAGTCGAATATATAACCCTACGTATGCGACCTCATTCAGCTAAAGAGAGGGTTCTTACAAACAAATATCTAAATACTAATACATCAAAATGTAAAGCTTTGTGTCTTTAATATAGATAAAAAGTTTCATGAATCGTTTTAAGGACCGAATTTATCTGAACATAAGTTGGCCATCGAGATTAAAGGTAGTACAAAATCCTCTAAGAACTCCTATTTGGCTTGGGTATATATATAAGGTTCATTTGGTAACAAGTACTTATATAATTTATACAATTTCTTAGTTATAAGTTTTTATAGAATCTCCTGTGTTAATTTGCATATGCAAATATATTTTTATCGTATAAACATAACAATTACCGTAAGCTCATGCCACGAAATAATACTATAAAACGATTGTGTTTGGGAATGTAACAGCAATGTATTTATAGCCAAAGCAAACAAAAGTATTAAAACCTTTTTCCGTACCTACATCATTAAGATATTCTCCAAACTGTTTGTTGCTGAAACCAATCATTTTTAACGATTTGTTTAAAGTGTCGGCATTTTCCTCATGTGTTCGAAATCGGTTTTGTTTTCAACACAGTTAAGGTCACATATAATATAATATATGTACACAATAATTGTCTTTTGAAAAAATATACCTTGAAAAAGAAACATTCACGCATGCTATCTTTTGAGAATCTCAAATTTTGCATATAATAACCAAAACGAATTTAGTTTTATAACTTCTTTATGATATTTTATGTTGTAAGATATGATTTTTAACCGATTACTTATTAGTTTATTATAACATAATTTTTACAAATTTAATCTTTATAGGGATTAACGGAGTAAAAAATTAAAGAATATCTTTTTTTGCTGGGTATGACACTTAACATAACACTTAAATGTAAAACAGACTTTTCGCGACAGTTTTATGAGAAGTTAATTATTATGTGTTGTTACTAATTGTGTAGCGAATGATTTGTTTTGTTTAAATTACAAACAATAAAAAACATTTCATGTAAAAATTCAGAATGGTATTTCATATATTGTGACAAATTATCAGACATTCAACATGCAACGTTTCAATCACAATAAAATAATAATATGAAATTTGTTGTGTGCTGATGGGATAATTGCTTTTGGATCAAGATCAAAGGAAATACAATAAAAAATATGTGAAAATCGCTTAGAAATGTATTTAATAATTATAATAAACTAAAATCGCTACCTTTTCTGTGTAATATGCACAAAACACCTGCTCTGAAAGTAACCGAAAGCAGAACCTCCCAAAAAAAAAAATAACAACAAAGAACCAAATTTTAAATTCTTATTATTATTTGCAAGAATTTTTTTTTTTGGTTTTTTTGTCTTAAACAAAACCAAAGAAGTAACATAAAAACATACTAATTTACATAAGTTCGCCTTAAGGATTGTTATATGGACTGCATATTTTTTTTATTATTTGACTTGAATTGCTGTTATCCACGCGACTTCTTGTATTACGTGAGATAGCCGAAAGGAGATGGAAATCAGATGTATAGATTTAAATTTTTGATAATTTGAGAAAACAATTTTGTTTTGTTTGTTTTTTGGTCATGAAAAAATCCCATAGTAAATATTTATGCAAATTGGCTTGTGCCATGTAGTTCAACGGCAAGTCTTCGCGAGTTATTTCTTTCTTTTTATAGTTAGAGTTCTTTTGTTAGTTAGAAAATAAAATAAAATTATGTTTTTAATGTCAGAAATTTCCCTTAGATGATAAAGTCGGTTGAAATTATTATACCACAAATAATGTATATGCAGATAATGTGTCATTAGACATGAATGAAGACTCACTCACCTACTTCTCGTTGATACACAATTATTAATTAATACTAGAATACTAAGAGGATAATAACAATATAGTGTGATCACTTATTGAAAGTTTATCTAGTCGACCAGTCCTGATGCGAAATGATAAACCTTTTTAAACTTGAAATTTTCTTTAGTTTCGAAACTAGATCGACCAGACGATTTTGGATTCATTTCTTCTTATTCACGTTATAGCTGCTTAGTTAACTATTGATACTTTGTTAAAAGAATCATTATTTTGATATTAAAAGAAGAACGCTCAACATGTAGTTCACTCTTCCAAACTCCTGTTTTTTTGTTAATTATGTGTTTAGGTTAAATTTGTTTTTTTGTTTTGGCTTCTAAGTTTGTTGTTTTTTTTAATCAGCCCGATTATTCTGCTGCCTATCCAAATAGTTTTTTGTTTCCTCCACTAGTTTTTGGTAAATTTTGTTTTTGGTTTAATTTTTGTTTGTCTGGCCCGGCTAGCTGAGTGGGTAGAGCCTGAGAATCTTTCTCCGGGTTTGGGTTCGAGCCCGGCTCCCATTTTCATTTCTGATTTTTTCTATGATTCTCAGGACGAATGTATTCAGCTGGACTTCCTTCATTCGTTCTGTCCTGTAATGGGAAAGATATTCAATGTGAGTTGAGCTTCTATTTTCGTCCTCTTTACTTTATAGTAGAGATCTTTGAAGTCACTATACTTGTCAACTTAATTGTGTGTAAGAACATGATCATATTTAAAATACTTCTAAAATTTCACCCTTCCGGAAGCAACGTATGTATCAACTTATTTTTCTAATTTTCAATTATAATTTTTTTCATAATTATGAAAATTCAAATAGAATAAATTGCAGAATAAACAATTTCAATGTAAAGAAAAAATTTATGCTGACCGAAAAATGTTCTTTTTATAGCTCGTGCGATGAACAATTATTGAATTTTGAATTAGTTTTTGGGCAGCTAGTTTTGATTATTGAATTGGATGGTTTGCTTGAGTCGGGATTAAGTTTTGTTTTGTAGTGGACACAGTGAGTAGCAATATGTGAAATTTTTTGAGTTAATTTCGATCGGTTTGAGTTGTAATTATTAATCTATACAATAAGTATTATAAGTATAAGTAAAAACTTAAATTAAATAAATAAGAAGATAGCTAAGTTGGAGATAAATTGTAAGACAAAAATATCAGCTATATGTCAAAATTTATGCAAAATAGAATTATTAAATGTCTGAAACCAAACCCGAACACATCAGTTACTTCATGTGTGGTGTATTTAATCATGGTCCATGCCGTAAAATATTATGCCGTTTAAACAAAAATCGATCTTAGGTCTTGAAGCATATAATATTGGAGGAATTAATTAAAGACCAGTATCGTCATTTTCAAATCACGTCACGGCGCTGTTAATACTATATATTGGAAGAGGCAAGAAAAATTTAAACCATACCCATTTTGAGTTATCTTGAATTGAAATTGGAGTAAATAGGATACTAGGAGTAGTCTTATGGAAAAATTCAACATATCAACATATCAGAAGGTGCACAGGTACTGTTAATAATATTATTAAAATAAATTTAAGACTGTGTTTTGATTGGTAATCGGGTTGATTTTATTAAGCATAATAAATGCAAATGAAGTGCTAACTTAGATCAATAGGGAGAGTTGTAGTATGACGGCCTTTCCTTCGGAAACTGGGTGATGTTAGTGGCGCGCATTCTAATTTGATTTGATTGATTTTAAAATTTCTTGTAAAGAGGTCGGTCGGTAGAACTGTAACGACGGACTGTTTTCAATTTTTACTCTAAAATAATAGTTTTCAAATTCAATAATAATTTTATTAATTTTCTTCAATTGTAATAAACGTATACGTTTATTCGTACCACTGTACATTTTTTTTGATGATTTAAGTAAGTCCAAGTAAATTAAAAATACAAGTTTTTCATAAATGATGGAAAATGAAACAGAAGATCGATGATAATATGATATATAAACGATCAAATTGTTTGGATCAAGTCAATTAGTATAATTTTGTAGATCAATTAATTTTTAAATGTTCAATTAGGACATAAATTAAAATCGAAGAATTGTGTGTGATCGCAAAATTAAAGTTTTAATTTAATAAACTATAATAATGGTTCTTAATAAATTCTATTAATTAAATATTTGTTTATAAATTGTTTTAAAATATATCAATTTTATACCAGAATATTGAGTTAGTATTTTGTGACATTTCAAAACCATAATTCGTTTTAGTGATAATTTGAATTGAGATTTTAAGCCTAAAGAAAATTTATATATATATATATATATATATATAAATATGACAGAACCAAAAAAAATCGAAAGCTTAAGTTTTTTTTTAAGAAAAATAATGTTATCTGGACGTTTTGTGTTTTATTTGGACATGCAGTTTTTTACAATTTAAAATTTATGAAATGCTGTGTATGTAAATGTGTGGACTCAAATCGTTACGAAAAGCACAATAGAAATAAAATAACATGTCACAGATTTCCAACCGATACAAAATATTTAATGGCATGGTTAAAAGCAGTAAATTTGAAACCTTGGAAACCGCAGAAACATGATGTAATTTGTTCGCAGTATTTTGAGGAAAATTGTTTAGATCAAAGTTCACAAGAAAACTGCAATACTTACTATTTTAAATCAAATGTCTGGGGAATTGTTAATAAAGGGAGTTATCACAGAAGATAAACGAAGACGTAAAATAGAACATGAAGAAGACAACATTCAAGATAAATTAATGTAAGCTTTTTTTGAATTTTAATTTTTGATTTGTTTTTAACTAAATTATTTTATTTGTTAGCAATTAATAAGTTTCTTTACAATTTTTCTGTGATTCATAATATAAGAGATTTTCAAGTGTAATTAGTTTGTCTTAGATTCATATAGTTTTCATATAGTTTTTTTAGCTCTCCGGTGTCAAGTAATTTTATAATTTCGTATAAAAGTCCAAATTCGTTATAGAACCTACGCTCAATGAGCTAGCGGCAGGGTATATTTTCACGTGCACGACCAACTGGTAGACCTTCACGGTCTACCAGACAAACCTCCTACTACAGTGGAGCACGATTAATTTGCAACATTGGTTCTTTGCTATAATAAATCAAACTCCTTAGTAAGAGTTGCCTTGCAAACAAATTTCTTTAACATTTTTGGTCCTAACATTAAAATATATTGCGTACATATTTTGTTGCATTAAAAGCGAATATATATAAATTTACGGAACAATGTTTATTTGTAATACTAAATCTTTCGTACCAAGTACGTTCAAAAAACAAAAAGACCAATACAAGCTCAAATAAAGAACTTTAAAAAAAACATGGTTAGATAAGACTAAAGGATTCTTATACCGATTACGTAAATGAAACGCAACGTTTATGTAAAAGAGATTAATCGGTTTGGTTTTGGCAATTGAAGAAACGAAGGAATTATATCTGTAGGTGGGAGGTAAACTACACCTAGTAACATTTTTTTCAATATACGTTTTTTTTATACTGTTAGAACCAGGATTTTGTTCTCTACCGAGAGGTTAATAGCGTTGAGTCCTAACTAGTGTAGCTTGCGAGATAGAACAATTTTAAATGACACCAAGTCCAAAGCCCTTAGAGGTAAAGTACGTCAAGTGAACAAATTTTGACTCCAAGTCCAAATATTTAAGAGGTAAAGAACATCAAGTGTACATAGTTCTGTTTATGACTAAATAGTGTTGTAGACGACAACAATGTATTTAGAGGTAAATAACACCAAGTCCACTTAGTCAATACTCAATGTGTCTTTAGGTTTTAAAGTCTTTCTTTTAATTTCTTAAAAAAAATTTAAACAATTTTAAACGTTTTTTAACGTTAAAACCCCTTAAGGTTTTATTTGTTTAAAAAAATTTATGTTTGGTTGAACTATTTGTTTGAAAAATTTTGTGCCGAAAATAATTCTTTTAAAAAAATGCTCCGATTTTCTTGAAACTTTGATGATCGTTAGTATAATAAAACAAAACTAACACGTGTTTTTTATTTTTTTATTTTCTCACTAGTTCTAAGCTACAGGGTGGCTCGAACTTTTTTAAGAAACATGAAAGTTAAAAGTTAAATTGTGCTCGAACGGGTGAACCGATTTTAATAATTTTTTTTTTGTTTAAAGGTACTTCAGTTAGGCTAAAAGTACTATACTGATAAAAAAAAAATTATATTTTATATTAGTTTTAAGTTTTCAAACCTTGCGATTTAAAAAAAAATCTTAATTTTTTGTTTTATTTTTTTATGTTTGAAAGATTTATTTTACTGTAAATTTAGATTTACTAAAAACTAGTGCAAGGATTTTATTGAACTTTTTTTGTTTTAAAGGTATTAAATTTTAATACATAAAACATATAGTTTTATGTGTTAAAATAAATTATGTGTTTGAAATAATTACTTATTTATTTGAATTAAGTAATAACTATATATATATATGAGGCATTCTTTGCAACTCTGAGACCCCCTGCTCTTCAGAATGATTTAGGTTTT
>OY856186.1:155113004-155128570 GCA_963693315.1 Diogma glabrata
TTGATATTTTAAATTTGTGTTGGTAGCCAAATTTCTATACTTTCAGAGTGAGGCAGGCCGTAAGCCTGTAGCTGCCATATTGATTCCGCCATTTTATATATATATTTATGAAAGAGAAGAAAACGATACTTTTTGAAATTACCATGTTTGAACAAATAAAATTTTAAAAAATCATCTAGAAATATGAATATTTTTTGTTAAAGTAATATTTTCATAAGGCGTCACTATGTACCTTTTAAACAAAAAAAAATTCAGTAAAATCGGTTCACCCGTTCGATCACAATTTTGAAATGAAGTCAAGTGATTCCATGAATTTAATTTATTTTGTTATCACGAGTCTAACTCGCGATTGTCTTAGAAAGTAAAATAAATTTCTACGAGTCAGACTCGTGATTGTTTCACAAAGCAAAATAAATGCCCACGAGTCAGACTCGTGATTGATGCACAAGGGGTTAAACTTACATTTTTTAATAATACATTTTGAAGTAAAGTTTATAAAAAGCCTTTAACATTATTTTTGGAAACACCATTTATGTACAATTGTCTTGGACTTGGTGCTGTATGTTTCAAGGGACTTGGGAATACTAAGATCCATCATTGTGAGGTAAAGCACACCAAGTCCTTTTTAACAAAAAGCCGTTATATAATATGACGTAATTTAATTAAGGATATCATGGAAATTAAAAAAAATTACAAAGTAAAAAAAATTTTCGGGGAAAGGGAAGCAGTTAATAGAGATATAGCAGGGTTTGTGATTTTCAAACAGTTTTTTGGCTTTCCTGTAAAATTTTAAAAATGTGACTTGGTGTAGTTTACCTCCCACCTACAGATGTATATTTTCTAATCAAGTTATTAAAAGAGTTATCTGTATATAGAAACGGGCAATGAAATGGGGCTATTTTTCTCAATTAAAATTTTCAGTGGTAGATGGTAAGGTGATACAATAGTCGGCTGTGAACCAAGTAAAATCATTAGTATTTGCTAATTATTAAGATACCAGTATTTAACATCATTAAACAATTGAACAAAAATTAAAGGATTTATTACAGTTTATTAAAATTAATAACAAAAATATTTAAAACAACATTATTGCTTTTAGATGATTTGAATGAGGGATTTATTTTAGCTTCGAACGACTTGTAAGTTAGATACGATAATTTTTTTACAATTATTAAAAAAAATTGTTTAAGTTGAACAGAATCAATAAAAACAAGTCATTGATTTACGCAAATAGAAAGTTTTGCATTATGCATAAAGCATTAGGAAAACAGTAACACAAGGTTAATACAAAGTATAAACAATTATGACATTATTTTTGTGTTTAAAGTTGCATTGCATTCAATACCTATGCATATAATAAATACCAAAATAAATAGTATTTAGTTTAATCTTATATACCGGGGTGGGTGTTGTAAAAACCAAAATATTTATATTGGCTGTGTTTTATTCATTCGGTTCAGGTTCAAGGTTTGAAGAAAACGATGTGGGTCATGCAAATAAAAAATGTATAAACTTTTTCGAAATCTGGTCTGTACTGAGTTTTTTACATGTCAAAAACAAGAGTGTTGCTTATTTGTTATACTTGTAAATTGCATTTTATTTTATGAATATGAAAGTCATCATGATATTAAATAACATATTGCTATATTTTTAACAAAAAATATCAATTGACAGTATTAATGAGGTGTAATATTATAAAAACAAATTTTTGACAATTAAAAACTCTCGAAAAATTTTGAAAATATGGAAGAAAAACTATGCATGTGCCATCTCTTGCAATTTAATGTAACTAAAATTTAAACAGGTTACAAATTTTGAGCTTGATAAATATATGGGCTATGTTGTTGTTGCATATACGTGTTAAAAATCAAAACTTGAACCTGGCCTGAATGAATAAAACGCAGCTATTAATAATTTACGGGTCTTCCACTATGCTCCACTTGCTATGTAAATTTTAGACCGATATTAACGGCATTTTTTATTCACGGGAATGCAATGCATGCATACATCTTTAGTTTTTCTTTTTTTTTTATCGAATAGTTTATCTGTTTTTTATTATTTTTAATTAGGTTCTTACTTTTATTAACCGACTTAAAAAAAAAGGAGGTTCTGTGTTCCAGGGTAGGTTTTTTTTTTATGTATGTACACCGATTTCTCAAAAACGGCTCGTTCGATTTGGATGATTTAAACTTTATTCTATTTGGGTCATTCCGTGAGGGTCCCATAATTTTTTCTATGATGTGAAAAATACCGTTATTTAGAAAATTGGAAAAAAACATATTTTTAATGCATTTTCTCTGATTTCGTCAAAACGTATTAATCTGTTTGGATGTTTTGGGCAGTATTATATTGCTATACTTGTCAAGGCTATCGTAAATAATTTTCTATCACGGGAAATATGTATGCCGTTTGTGCAAAAAATCGCAAAACCATAATTAATAGATTGTTACTGATGAAAGTTTTTCCGGCATTTGAAGTTACTACTTTTAAAACGCTTTCCTTTCTAGGCGACATTTGCTTTATGACTACACTAAAAATAAAAAAATAAAAAACTTTAAAAAAAAAAAAGAACCGACTTCAGAAAAAACAAAAGAAGCACAAAAAAGTGAAAAATAACTCAATTGTTGCTTTTAGAAACAAAAATACGTTACATTTTGATTAATTTAATTTAATTATACCTTACTATAGACAAAAATTACGCTATTATACAAAGTTACTATATCAAAATAGTTACTTTTTGCTTTTTTTATTTAGCGTATGGTTTTTGTTGTGACACATTAAAAACAAAAATAAAACAAAAATAAAACTTAAAAAGTTGTTATAATAGTTATTATATTTTAAAAGTTATTTGTAGTACAAAACTGTTCGAAGTCGGTGCCACATTGACGAAAAACCGACTAATATGTCTCGGACTTGGCACCGATTTCCAACAGTTTTGTACTACAAATAACTTTTAAAATATAAAAACTATTATAACAACTATAGTAACTATAATAATTATAATAAAAGTAACTATTTTAATATAGTAACTTTGTATAATAGCGTAATTTTTTTGTCTATAGTAAGGTATAATTAAATTAAATTAATCAAAATGTAACGTATTTTTGTTTCTAAAAGCAACAATTGAGTTATTTTTCACTTTTTTGTGTCTCTTTTTGTGGACTGTATTCGAAGATTTGCTTAAACACATATTTTTGTAACATATATGTAACAAGAAGAAAACACATATATATTTTTACTGGAGAGAATTTAATTATTTATTTTAGAAGAATCAAAATTTAATTATTATATTTTTTTTTTGTTAAACATCATTAAAAAATAGTTAGTAAACGTCTAAAGTGACGATAGCGTAGTGAGATTATTATCACTACACCACAATTTTAAATTGTGTGAAGTAATGCAATCTACCGAGAAAAAAAAATCTTACATACCCCAAATTTTGTTTTTTCTTTTGTTTTGGACCATTCTCTATCTAATTAGCCAATAAAAATTTTGGTGCACGTCTGTGTGTGGGTGGGTGGGTGCGTGACATTCCTGCATAGGATCTTGATGAAACTTTGACAAATGATCCAGATTCACTTGAAAATGAAAGATCTGGGTTCACTTCAAATTTGGACAATATGGCGGGGGGTCCCCCGAAAACCTTTAAATCTAAATAATCCCGGATTATGATCTTATGGAAACTTGGAATATAAGGTTTTGGTACTGTTTCTAATATCCCTGCATACACACTTCCGGTTTGTCACTTCCGATTAAAAAGTTTTTTTGTCGGATGATTATCCCATCTGTAGCCTACAACTACCATTTAATTTTCATTAAACGTTGGAAAAAGCTTTCAAGTAACATGAGAAAGATTTTATCAGCTTTTGGAGCACATTGGATAAAGGGTTGTCGGGTCCACCATACAACAGGCGGTTTTTTGCACCATATTTTTTATGTTTGTTGGGAGCATACCACATTCGTTCGTGAATGAATTTTGATGAAACTTTGCAAACAGATGCAAATATGTATGGCAAGGAGCTGATTAGTTTTTGAGTGATAGTGAACAAAGTGGTTGGAGGTCCCCCGAGCACCTGTTTTTTTGAAAGCTCAATAACATCTGTACCTGATAATTGAATTGGATGAAACTTTGACATAAGCATTTAGTACGGTTCACAACAGTTCTGCATCCCAACTTCCGGTTTTCACTTCCAAAAAAAAAATTTTGTTAGCAAGTTTTTGAAGTTTTTTCAGTGTCTTTATGCACGATTAATACAACACGCCTACAATAATGAAGTGATTATTATTGAAATTTATGAAAAAGATTTCAATTGGCGTGAGAAGATAGTTATCATCTTTTGGGACACATTGATCAAAGTGGCGGGGTCTACCATACAACTGCTGACTTTTCACACTTTGTTTTTAAAGTTTGATGGAAGCATACAGACTTCATTCATTAATCAATTTTAATGACACTTTAAAAAAAGATGGAGATTTTAATGACAAAGATTTGATTAGTTTTTGGACAATATTGGGATAAGTGGTGGGGGCCCCCAAACACCTGTTTATTGTGTTACCATTTTTTTAATGTTTGTTGGGAGCATACAGCATTCGTTCGTGAATGAATTTTGATGACTTTGGAAATAGATGCAACTATATATGCCAAGGCACTGATCAGTTTTTGAGCGATAGGGAATAAAGTGGTGGGGGGTTCCCCGAGCACCTGTTTTTTGAAAGCTCAATAACATCTGTACCTGACAATCGAATTGGATGAAACTTTGTACATAAACATTTAATACGGCTCATAACAGTTCTGCATCCCAGCTTCCGGTTTTTCACTTCCGGTAAAATTTTTGTTTGCAATTTTTTGAATTTTTTTCAGTGTGTTTATGCACACTGCAGCCTACAATTATGAAGTGATTATGATGAAACTTATGAACAAGGTTTCAATTAGCGTGAGAAGATTATTATCATCTTTTGAAACACATTGATCAAAGTGGCAGGGGGTCTACCATACAACTGCTGACTTTTTACACTTTTGTTCTTAAAGTTTGTTCGGAGCATACAGACTTCATTCATTAATCAATTTTAATGACACTTTCAAAAAAGATGGAGGAGACTTAAATGACAAAGATTTGTTTAGTTTTTGGACAATATTGGGATAAATGGTCTCCCGAGCATCTGTTTATTGTGTCACCATTTTTTCAATGTTTGTTGGAAGCAAACCTTGTTTGGAAGCAATGTTTGTTGGAAACTTAATAAACAAACATTTAGTACGGCTCACAACAGTTTTGCATCTTAACTTTCGGCTTTTCACTTCCGGTTAAAATTTTTGTTTGCAATTTTTTGAAGTTTTTTCAGTGTGTTTATGCACACTACAGCCTACAATAATAAAGTGATTATGATAAAACTTATGAAAAAGGTTTCAATTAGTGTGAGAAGATAATTATCATCTTTTGGAACACATTGATCAAAGTGGCGGGGGGCTACCATACAACTGCTATTTTCACACTTTGTTTTTAAAGTTTCTTGGGAGCATACAGACTTCATTCATTAATTAATTTTAATGATACTTTGAAAAAAGATGGATACTTAAATAACAAAAAACTGATTAATTTTTGGACAATATTGGGATGGTGGGGGGCCTCCCGAACACCTGTTTACTTTGTCACCATTTTTTCAATGTTTGTTGGGAGCATACCACATTCGTTTGTGCATGAATTTTGATGACACTTTAGGAAAAGAAGCAAATATGTATGGCAAGGAACTGATCAGTTTTTGAGCGATAATGAACTAAGTGGTTGGGGGTCCCCCGAGCACCTGGTTTTTAAAGCTCAATAACATCTGTACCTGATAATCGAATTGGATGAAACTTTGTGCATAAACATTTAGAACGGCTCACAACAGTTCTGCAACCCAACTTCCGGTTTTTCATTTTCGGTAAATTTTTGTTTTTGCAATTCTTTGAATTTTTTACAGTGTGTTTCTGCACACAGCAGCCTACAATAATGAAGTGATTATGATGAAACTTATGTACAAGGTTTCAATTTGCTTGAAAAGATAATTATCATCTTATGGAACACATTGATCAAAGTGGCGGGGTCTACCATACAACTGCTGACTTTTCACACTTTGTTTTTAAAGTTTGATGGGAGCATACAGACTTCATTCATTAATCAATTTTAATGGCACTTTGAAAAAAGATGGAGACTTTAATGACAAAGAACTGATTAGTTTTTGGACAATATTGGGATAAGTGGTGGGGGGGCCTCCCGAACACCTGTTTATTGTGTCACCATTTTTTCAATGTTTGTTGGTACCTGATAATCGAATTAGATGAAACTTGGTACATAAGCATTTGGTACGGTTCACAACAGTTTCGCATCCCAACTTCCGGTTTGTTATTTCGGTTTAATTTTTTTTTACTTTTTCTCGTACAACAGAATTTATGTTTGTTGGGATACGACTGCTTTCTTTAATATTTTTATAATTAGAACTAGAAATCTATAACATTGGTTAGCCCTTAATTAAAGTATTCGATGGATATTAGCTCACTATATATCCAGAACACTATGTTTCCAGAGCTCTGGTGAAGTCAGCGTATGAAACAGCGTCGCAATTTTTTTTTAAGAAATTAAATTAAGTTTTACAATGTTGTCAGTTTGTCAATAATGAACTAATAAATACATTAACCGACGTTGCGTTTCTCATAAATTGAACCTAACTTCACTAACATCAGCATTATAAAACTTACAGAGCTACATTTAATGAATTAAACATTACCATTCTGATTAAAAAATATAGGCGATGCTGATACATAGGCTGACTTAACCTCAGCTCTGGAAACAAAATGTTATGGATATGTAGTGAGCTTATATTACATAAATTAAATTAACTTATACATTTGTATAACTATCACACTAAAAGCCGCACTAAATGCGACTGAAAATGACTAAGATAGACTACATAAGACGCGTATCAAATGGGAAAGTTCTAACCTCAACACCTGTTGAGTTCACGTGATTCGCGCATGATGTATTTATAAATAGCTCATCGTTGATAACTTGCTTTTAGGTTTTAGCTCGTTTTGAAAAAATATCCATAACCTGACTGGTGTGATAATAAAAGAAAATTTGATGGTGCCATAGATGAGTTGGGACTTACAAAATGTAAGATAATGGAAATGAGGAAAGAGTCGGTGTAGATTGGTTCGTAATATTCTGATTTTTCATTGGTTTGTATAGGTTATTATGGGATTTCTACAGTTTCGAAAGGCTTTTGAAAAGCCCATATAAGTCACGATAAAATAAATAATTCTTGTAAAATAAATTATATTAAGATTAGTTTGTCATCCATTTGAGTTGGACACAAATAACACCTTCACTAAATTTTCTCAACCCACAGTAGAAGACTAGATCAAGATAACTTCAGTTTTAATCTATTTATTGTTTCGATAATTGACACACCAATATCCAGCAACAACATAAAAAATATTAGGCGACACATTTTTCTTTTTGTCACCAAACAAAAACTCAATTTAAAGATACAAATTACTAATTTTTTTATCACATCGTTTTGGGTGAGAGTTTAAAAGGTAGAGAAAAAATATTACTGACCAGACAACATACAATCTAATCAGGATATTGGATCTGTCTTAACAAATACGAATAAAAAATTCCACAAAGAATAAAAATACAGAACCGGTGTTTAGTCTAAAAAGGTCTAAATTTGTGTTATGGAACAAGATGTTATCACTATGGTTTTGAAATAGCATTTTTTGTGGAGAAGATCTTTAGCTTTAGTGTTATAATCAAAAATTCTATTGTAGTTTAATTTAGGTTAATCACAATTGTATTGATCGTTAGAAATCAATCAACAATTTTTCCTCAAATGCCCTTTTCGAATGATGTTATTTACTGTTAACAAAACTGATATCAATTGAAGCATTAAAAACATTTAACATATATTTCCTTCCTCTACAAAGTATTTTTATTTGTTTTCTCACAACAAAGCAAAAACGGTTTTATTAAAGTTTTAGCTAATAACCGAGTGTCGGGAGCAAAATAAAATAGAATTAAATTAAAAAACAAAAAAAAAAAACTTTACATCAAAGATGTTTATTAGAGGTTAAACCCTCTAAAGTTTACATATTAAGAAAACTTTAAAATTATAAATTTTAACTTAAGGCGGGTTCACGACGCTTTCTGAATACCCGCCGGCGCCTTTAAAAATAAATAAAGATCGTTGAGAATTTTTGTGTAAATGGATAATCGCGTAGTTATTTCTTTTGGTATACGTTTATCGTTGAACGTGCTTTTTTAACTATAAATGAAACTCTAAATATAAAATGTCGGGCAGATTTTATTAAATAAATGTTGACGAATTTGCGTCAGAGTTAAAACAGAAACATATTAAATCAGTTGTTGGTATGCATTTGTTTTAGAAATTTACTTTTCTAGTCAAATGAGATTTTAGTAATTTTAATTATTAATTTTAAAATAATATATATAATTATCAACTACTTACACTTTGATTTTAAATGTGCTTATTGACATTGTGTGTATGATTATGTTGTGCGCTGGGACTAGTACAACCACCTCTTTCGAGAGAGGTACCGCTCATGAAATTTTATTTCATCTTTTGTCGTGATTCATGAATCAGTTGCATTGGTATAGTCCAGTAATTGACGATTTTCAGCTCTGAATTCTTTGAAGCATCATGAATTTGCTTGAAATTGTGACAGTATATAGGGAACAGCTCAAAGGTCAAAATCCACTCTACTACGATGTGCGCTTTTACTCTGGGGTGGATAACCACCCCAACTCGGAGGTTTGTGCTAAAAATAACAACGTTATTTGTGACCGGTATTTGTGACCGGCAATGTCTAATTTTCAAAAAAAAATACTCATGTTCTTCAAACTTTTTTCCTGAATAAGTCAAAAAGCTGAAATTTTCGAAAAAACATGATAAACTAAACTGTAGCTTGCAAAAAACAAGAGATAATGGTTTTTTTATTGTTACTGTAAACCGTTTGGCTATTTCGGAAAAATTTATTATAATTTTTTGAAAAGCCTTAAAAACCTTAAAACGACTGCTGATAAAATTCTCTTGCATTAAAACTAAGGCAAGTCGTAACAAAAACAAAGTTGCTTTTTATTTTTTGTGGCCTAAAAAGCAACGAAAACATCCTCGTCATACCAAACGTATTTGAAACTAATTATTTACCATTTACAATTTACTTTATTTATGTACCAGCAATACATTCAAGAACTTTAACCGGTTTAAGAGGCTTAGATTTGAAAAAATTTGTGTTAATGTGAAGAGAGCTTTTTCGTTATTCCTCAAAAATTTTCATTTTTGTTCAGATAACTGAAAAACTAATAATAATATGTAAAAACTTCTAAAGTGCAAAAATGTAGCAATTTGGTACTAAGAATTTTGTTTTTTTTTTTAAAGTAAAAAAAATAAATGAGACACGGCCATTCAAAGTATGTGTTGCTTGCAAATAGTACTTTCTTTGACCCCTTGCAGCTCACAGCTTTTAAAAAAGAAGAGCTTGAAAGAAATTTAATTTATTATGTCTTGTAGCTTTTAAAATTTTCTACAAAATCACGTTTTGGGGATCCGCTAGGACACTATAAAACTAGGACACCGATAAAAAGCCAATCACTTTTTCGGCATTTAGGCGCACGTATATTGGAGCACTGCAGCAAAATGTTTGAACCATCGAATTTTCGATCTTCGATGATTTATCATAAAAATCGATGATTTCGGTATGTTAGACAAAAATTTATATGTAATAATTTTTCGATTCGATAGGTGAAAGTGATGGGATGATTTAGTGATACCCAACATTTTGCTGCAGATATATACATCAAGGAATTTTTCTTTTAATTTTTGCACATGAGGGTACCATATTTGAGAGCACTGCTGCAACATAGACGGTATGGGAAGAAAATTGACAGACCAAAAATAAAAGTTTGTTCCAATCTTTCAACAGTAACACCGGCTACTGTTGCAAAACGGTCATCAATATTTAAAAATTGTTTGAGTGTTGTCGACTGGTAGTTTGGATCTTTGAATGTTTTGGAGAGTGTTATAAATAATGATTTTCCTTACGAAGTAATCATTCTTTATAGTGAAATTTACCACATCTAATGTTTTTAGATTTCAATGCTCAAATGGCTGCCTGAATTTTAAGTCGATTTCGTACAATCGAAGAAATTGTCGAAAATATTTACTCCGGAATTAACTCCTAATTGTTTCTGATCAAACTGTTTAGCAGACGGTAATGAGAGCGATGAGTGTAGAAGGTAGAACGTTCAAACAAGGTTGCACAAACAGTATTGTCTTTAATTGAATAAAAATTAAAAACCATTATATACATTAAAGACATCATTGATTGTTTTGAGAAATTTTGTGATTTGGAATCCAGTAAGGGTCACTAGCATGTAGATTCAAGAGATTCTAGGACTAAAGAAATAGAAAAGATTTTCTGACTTTACGAGAATTTTTATTAGAACACAATCCATTTGAAGATATTGCTAATTTGCAAATTTTGTCACCGGATTGATAGGGACAGAGGAAATAAATTGTACAACGGACTGGCTGTTAGGATTAAAGCCGTGATAGCACTTAATGATAAAAATTTTGGTGAAATTAAACAATCCAGAAAAGATAATGTGATTTCCTTACATGAAGTAAATAGTAGATGGAAGTTTGGCTATAAAATACTTCCTGTACATCCAATATTGTTGATTCAAAGAATTTGCGCCATGAAAAAAGTGAAGATGAACTGGAATGTTATTTAAAATTCGAATTAGTGCCGGCTAAAACTTCATTGTATGCGTTATTCCAACCACTTAAATCACCTATAATGAAAATAATTCTGAATACGTTAACGATGGCAGTATGCTTTTGTATAGGATAAAATGGCCAATAAATGGCACAATTACAACAATTTTCTAGGAATACATCTATTATTTGAGAAGGAATTGTGGTAATAATATGACTTTTGTATTTGACAGTTATTATGAACAAAGTACGAAGGTGGTATAAAAAGAAACCGTCGTTCACATAAATTATCTTCAAAGAATACATAAGAATTATCATTCCAGTGCATCACAATGCAAAAATGCCTGTGGAAAACGTTTTAAAAATGATTTTTTGTAGAAGTAAACCGTAAAATGCACTTTTACGATTCAAAAACTGTGGATCTGTGGATCTGTGGATCCCGCCGCAGGAGGGATCGATTTTGATCGATTATGATCAATGTTGATCTACGGGTCTGACTACCCTGCGTACTCCAGTCCCTGCCATTGACATATGAGTTAGCGTGAGATATCACATACCACTGGCAATGGCAGGAGATGTCATTAGCCAAGATGATATCTTAGGGTGCTGGCGGACGAACTTTAATTAGTCAACGGCAGCACTTCCAGTCTTAGCTGGGCAGCGTTCCGTAGCGGTACCGCTCATTAGCTCTTCCGAGGAATCGAACCAACACGTAGTTATGTGTGGGCTTTGTGCCTCGATTGAAGTGGTGGGCGGTGCGTCTGGGGTGCGCTGCATCAGCTGGATTATTGGCATTTAGTTTTGTTTTGTTTTCTGCAAATTTCTCACAATTTGTTTTTCACTTATTATTTTGTTATTGTTTCTTCATCTTATCATGAAATATTGGCATATGTCATATTTTGTAGTATGATAGGATTTTTTACTTAGTTATGCATTTTAAAATAAAACACAAAAAAATAAAATAAACATTTTGATATATATATGGCAGTACAACCGAAAAAAAATAAGTCTGCAAGTGGTAAAGCAAATTTGCGCAATCCACCCGCCCATAAAGCGGCATGTCCACGGAATTTGCAGGGACAAAACATATATGAATCAATAAAAAATTTTAAAATCCATGTTCAAAACATCTGCGGATTGAACGCTAACCGTGACCACGTGCAACATCATCTTGAGCACGACAAACCGAACATTCTATTCCTTACAGAAACACAAGTTTCTGAAAATTTTCTCTTTATAGAATCGCTTAATTCCAAATATAGGCTCGAATCAGCTTTCAAACTCCATCAGGGCGTATGCGCATTCATTCATGAGAGTGTTGCGTACACGCGCTTTCCAAATTTTGAACTACACGGTGACGGCTTCAATACAATGGTTTTAAAGATTTGTCTTCCAGTAATGACTTTTTTTACAATAGCTTTATACCGGTCCCCCAACAAACGTAACCCAAACTTTTTTAATATACTGACAAAAATTATGGACGAGATTAGAGCAAAGTCCCCTAATTGTGAAGTTATCGTTACCGGTGACTTCAACGTCCACAACAAATCATGGTTGGAATTCTCCAAATCGACCGACGATGTTGACAATAGTGGAAAACTGGCAGAAATTTTTGCCGCGTCTCAGGGCCTATTCCAAATTGTAAAAAGCCCGACTTTCACTCCCCGTAATGGCGGTGATAATAGTTTTCTACTAGATCTCTATCTTACCACAATGCCAGATATTACGAGTGTCGATGTTGCGAAAGGTAGTATTGGAAATTCTGATCATTATTTAATCTCATCAGTTATCAAAACTAATTTACTTAAAACTACAGCTCCCAAACCCCGTAAAATATTTCACTACTCAAAAATGGATAAGAGTGGTCTTCAAAATTTTTTCCATGGTTTCCCTTTCGACCGTCATTGTTTTTACACTGACAATGTAAATGTTTCTGCTCAAAACTTTACAGAAACCATCCAATTTGCTATAAATAAATTTGTCCCTTTCTCCATAGTAAAACCCAAACAAAAATACTTGTATTCGAAAGCTGCCAAAACGGCACTTAGAAACAAACGTAGATCATTTAATATTTGGATTCATAACAAAACTCCCACTAATCGATCCCAATATCTAAAGGCCAACAAAATATCTAATCAGATTATCTCAAACGAAAAGTCCGAAATTGACAGAGCGAAAGCCTCAAAACTTACGTCTATGTCTGTTTCTGACAAGAGTTTCTACAGTGCCATTAATTCTTTAAATTCTGGTACAAAATTTTCTATTCCCCCTATTATTGATGGTGATTTAATCGTCAATGATCCCGCAAGAAAAGCTAACTTGTTCGCTGAACGCTTTGCTCTGAACTCCACTGTTTTGGAAACTCCTAAAGAAATACCCCAAATCCAGTCTTCAGGAGTTAATATGAATGAACTTCACTTCAAACCCAAAATAGTCGCTAAACTTTTAAAGGGGTTAAACATCAACAAAGCATCAGGAATGGACAATATTCCACCCATTATTTTAAAAACCTTTTCCAAAGAACTTGCACCAACTTTAACTAAAATATTCTACCAATCCTACAAATCTGGTATATTTCCCTCGTGCTGGAAGTTGGCAAATGTCCAGCCCGTCCCCAAAAAGGGACCAAAATCCGATATCTCAAATTATAGGCCAATAGCTTTACTATCGGTCCTATCCAAAGTCTATGAGCATTATATTAATACACATATTTCAAAATTTCTGGAAGAAAATCATTTAATATCCGACAGCCAATACGGTTTTCGAAACAAAAGATCAACTACCGATCTATTAAACTATGTAGCGCATTGTTGGAACAGCATACTTGATAAAGGTGGTGAAACATACGTTATCGCTTTAGACATCTCCAAGGCATTCGATCGAGTCTGGCATGCCAACTTAATCAACAAGCTCGTTGCGTACGGTTTTCATCCCAATGTTGTGAAGCTGATTCAAAATTTTCTATCCGGCCGATACATTTCGGTAACCTTAGACGGATATTCTTCTGAGTCTAAACTAATTAACGCTGGTGTACCCCAAGGCTCAGTATTGTCCCCAACCCTATTTTTGATTTATATCAACGAATTGTTGAAAATCACCAGCAACCCAATAAATAGTTTTGCAGATGATAGTACTCTGCACAAGTCGTTCGAGCCCCTTCCTTCTAAAGGTAAAATGCACGAACGAATTAATCCTGCCCGGAGAGACGCTGCCATAAACGTGAACAAAGACCTGAATAAAGTCGCCGACTGGGGTGACCACAACCTTGTCAATTTCAACTCCACCAAAACACAGCTGTTGATTGTTTCCAGATTAAAGACCGAGTTCCCCAAAGATATTTTATTTAGTATGTGTGATGAACCAATAGGTGAATGTAAAAACATTCGTTTATTGGGTGTCACAGTTTCAAATGACCTACTCTGGAACGATCATGTAATGGCGATGGCAAAAAGCGCGTCTAAAAAACTCGGCCTCCTAAATAGATGCAAAAAAATTTTCATTCCATACCAATTGCTCCATGTTTATAAGTCCTATATTCGTCCCTGTATGGAGTACTGCTGTCAAGTTTGGGGTGCTGCCTCTGTTTCCATCTTGGCCCTCTTGGACTCTGTTCAAAAGCGAGCTATACGAATTGTAGGTGATCGAACTTTGACATCACAACTTGATTCCCTACAACATCGTCGCACTGTTGCTGACCTCGTTGTTTTTTACAAATATCGTCATCAGCAGTGCTCAGATGAAATCAGCGGCATCATGCCTCAAACTTATTCTTACCCCCGTTCCACTCGGCAATCGGCTGCCGCAACCAGTGAAACGGTAAAGATCCCGCGCTGTCATACTGGCAGATCGCAGAGAGACTTCTTTGTCCGAACTGCGTACAAATGGAATAGTTTGCCGGAACACTTAGTCTCAGGTGGCTTCAACCCACAGATGTTTAAAAAAGCGTTAATCTACACCTCAGAACGCCAGTTGTTGTGGGACCCAGGTCTAGACCTAGGTCTTAAAAGGTATTTATGTGTTGTTGTGACACATATTCTAAACCCTATTACACAACACATTTTATTAAAAAAAAAAAAAAAAAAAACTGTGCGTAAAGCAGGCCTTTTTTCCTATTGAAATAACAATGCGTAAAGTTAAAATAACAATGCTTAAAATTACTATTTTACGCGCCCTAAAGCGTAAACATTTTTGACAACATCAAACAAACTCAAAGAAAAATAGTTATTAACATATCGAGGGCTGAAAGTAGACGATTACGCCTACGGTTCATATTGAAGCCCGAAGCGAAGCGAGGATTTTTATTGAACTAAGAGCGTAATCTTCCTTTCAGCCTGAGTGTATGTACAAGGTTTTACGCACAACTACACAACTTAACTGTAGTATAAATCAATTTTTGAATTTTTTAAACTCGCTAGACATTTTGAAAATTATACTAAACATGCCATGATTTTTTTATAAACTTCATTCAATAAACAAATTGTTCTAATTACTTCGGTCTGACAGACCTAAGTACAGTAAAAGCCCGATTATCCGACATTCAATTAACCGAATATTCAGTTAACCGGAATTTCAAATTTTTGAATTTTTTTTCCTTTTTCACAAGAAAAATGTTTTTTTTTGTTTTGAAATTCACTAAAAATATATGGTTTTAAGTAGATTTCATATAAAAATCTATCTATTGCAATGGGCTTTATCTCGGAATTTCGGGAAAATTTTGGTGCCAAACGACTATGAATGATAAGCGGAGACGGTAAAACAAAAAAAAAAATTTATATATATATATATATATATAT
>OY856186.1:155128770-155190161 GCA_963693315.1 Diogma glabrata
TGCCGCTGAGCTGTAATTTTTTTTTTTAAAAACACTAAGTTTACATGTATTTTGTATGGAAAATATTCAAACGCCGAGGCCGAGTGCTAAACATTAATTTTGAGGGCCCATATTTTAGGAGAACGTTTTCTTGGGTATTTCCACAAAATTTCGGTGGGGCTCCAGAAAAAAAGAATTGTCGCCAAAAAAAAAAGCACCCTAATATATATATATATATATATATATATATATATATATATATATATATATATATATATATATATATATATATATATATATATATATATATATATATATATATATATATATATATATATATATATATATATATATATATATATATATATATATATATATATATATATATATTTCCAGATATTTCTTTTCTTCAAATTTGGCCAAACACAAATTTAAACAAACAGTTTATATACCAAAACTTAATTATATTTATTTAATTTAACACAATGAGGCTCTTGAAGAATGTGGATACACTGAAAAAACGGTGTGCTCAACTTATACGATATAGGTATAAAATCATGCATAAAAGTTGCTTAAATGTGCGCCAAGAATAACTATTCTCAACCTATTCTAATATGTAGTATAAGGGGCCGATAATTTGTTAATTTTTGAAATTCTATTATTATGAATTTCAAATGTAATTCAAGTTAATGCAGTTTCTCATTTCGAGTATAGTATAAATTTATCATTAACAAAATTGTTAGCCTCTTTAAATTTAGATTAGATTTGTGAATATATATACTCTTTTTAAGAATATGGTATTTAAAAGCATTCTTAATACAAGAATACATTTATTACATAACGTCAATTAATCTAAGGCTGAGCATAATTTTAGTATGATTAAGAAAATAGTGATAAACTTTTGGGTTGATAAAAGACGTATATGCTCGGAATAATTTTAAAATAAAGTTAAGTATAATTATTCATAATCTGAGACAAAGTTGGTGGATGCAATTTCTGCATTTGAGAATAAAAGCAACCATTTTGTAACATATTTTATATCGATTTGAGACTAGCAATGCATTTTGAAACCGTTCCCATATTGTTTAATTAAGCATGATATGTTAATCTCATATACAACCCTTCTGAAAATAAGTTCAAATAGACAATATTTTTAATTTTAAAAAATTTATTTTTAATAATGAAATTAGAATTCTAAATGAATACAAAGAATATTCCTTCAATATGTGTTAAAAGTTAGTGTTAAATATTATTATTGTTTAAGTTAACAGTAAATCAATTTTTATAAATAAATTAAACGTATCAAAATTGTAATACAAAATAAATAATAATAATCTAATTATTCGTTAAAATAATTTCCATCTCTTTAATATAGTTTTAAAATAAATTCTAAATTATTGATTCTCATTTCAAAATAATTATTATAATTATTGATTCTCTTTTATTAGAGTTAATTTAAACGTTTTAAAGATGTTATGTAAATTTTAAAAAATTACTTCAATAGAAAAATATATTAAATTTAAGTTCAAAATTAAGAAGTATTTTTTGCAATAATTATTTCTTTTGCCTAAATATTTAATATATGTATTAATTATTATTTCCTTTATTATTATAATAAAGGAAGTTTTACACACAATTTCTCCTGTTGCGGTCGCCGCAATGTTGTGCCTATTCTTGTTTGATGTTAAATCTGGATGGTAACTTCCAAAAAATCTGGCAACTTCGTGATGAACAGCAACCCGTGTTTTGAAGCAAATCTTTGAAATTAATGTCAACCTTAATAGAAATGATACTATAGTTAAATTCAAAATAAAGTTACAGACAATTTATTTAACTTACTAGTTTAAATTTATTCGTAGAAATAAACATTTGAATAAAGAACTCTTAATTAGTGCTGCTTCCTGGTGAAGACATTACTATTCAAAATAAGTGCTTATTCAGTGACGAGTGTAAAATAGACATTTTGTAAAATAAAAAGATGCTTTTTTGCATATTCGAGACGCTTTTTTCCGTTTTTCTTAGAATTAACTGATTTTTTTCTCGGAGTTCTACCATGTAACCCATTTTCATGCAGAGCACGGCAAACGGTACTGGCACTAATTCTTGCTCCTAATGTTTCTGTGAGTTTCTCAGCTATTCTGACTGCACTTTCAGAGGGATTAGCCCTAACCCTTCGCGCTATCGCTCTTTTGTCCACAACTGACAAAATTGGCGGCCTGCCAGAACGACGAAGATCTTCTACACTTCTCAAATGTTTGAATTTAAATAGTATTTTTTTCACAATATTATGACTTCTGTCGATAATACTAGCAATTTCCCTCAGAGATTTGCCTTGAGATGCTAATTTTACCACTAAATTACGTGTTTCTATTGTAGTTTGTTTGGCCATGTTGAATAATATTAAATTATTATTATTGGGATAATAATAGCTGCATGGATCTTTGACACGAAGGTATCGACAATGCAACAAAACAAAATAAAATTAGTTGAAAAAATCGGAAAGCCCGTTATAACAAAAAACAATCAAACAATGTGAGAGTGTACACCTTTTTTTGACGCGTAAAATCAGAGCATTTTGCAATTTTTTTAAAATTACAAGGATAACAACAAATAATTGAATTTTTGTTTTTGTTAAAATAAACTAATACTTAATACACTTTTTAAAAATGAAATGTTTTTTATTTTCCCATTCTTCTTTTAAGATATATTAGTCCGTAAATAATGAACTATTTGCTGTACACTTTTTTTGACGCTGACTGTATATTATTTTTGTTATTTTAAAGGTACGATTCGAACACTTTGCTCCTTTAAATTGCAACACGATATGATTTTAAAAATGGTATTGTTAAGTAAAAAACAAAACATCATTGATCATATATTGTTATATTACATATATTGTTTTAGTCTCCACTTAGGAAAATTGTTCTCACATCAACTCAACAAAATTGTTTACAATAAATCACTTAATTCTCTACTTGAGTAAAAGAAACAAAAATGTCGATAAAATGTTGATTAGAAACCATTATTGATTATATTTTACATTAATCAAGAATAACTACACACAATGTATGAATTCATATAATTTCTAATGTAGAATTATATACAAGAAGTTCATGAATCATGAACATTTCTATATTCTCCACTTGAGTATGGAACTATCATCAACGTAAGCCTAACCATCATCAAGAAATACTCAATTACTAAGACTAAAATGGCTACCGGTGACTGAAAATAGTTCAATGGCCAGTTAACATAGAATCTTGGCTAGTGATATATCACTGGTATCGTCAAGGACTTGGGACTGGAGTACTCACGGTTGTTACACCTATAAAAATTTAGACTAAATTTACAAATCCACAAAAATTGATGCCGTCCTCCTTAAAATTAATAATTTATTGCTTTATATAATATTATTTATTATATTTAATTTGCAGAAAAAGGGCAATCGCCAAAATTAATGACATTTTGAATTAAGTCCTAAGTTTAACTGTTTATTGTTTATGTGTTTTTAAAAGTTGTTTTAAAATTAAATTCACTTCTCAACTACATATATTCTACTATAATCTAATAACTATCTGCATATTAAAAACATTTGATACGATAATTCTCAAATTGAGCAAAATCGCTTTTAAATTTTAAAAATTGAGTTAAAAAATTTGATTGTAATTTTCTCAAAATAAAGCTATATTAGAAATACTTCTTCAAGAATTGGTTTTTCTACAAATGATTGTAAATATTTGACTAGAAATGAGAATAAACGTTGCACAAATGACAAAATCATCGATATATTGAGATTCTATTTTGAAGCGTTAAAAAGCGTTGAATTGATCGTTAAACATATTAAAACAAATGTAAATGATTTTAATCGAGCATTTCATAACTAAGGCAAATTGACTAATTTAATCTTAATTTAGAAAATGGTCTTATTGATAAAATTAATAAAACTTCTCTCAGGTTAAACCAGTTATTCTATAATCTAGAAAATGAGTTTCGAATTTTTATCAACTAAGATTTTCTGTAATTGAAATTAGCTTTTACTTAATATTAGAATACGATTTCTCTCAGTGTATGACCCGAAATTAGTAGTCAAATATGTTGATGACATACTCTTAATAATACCTATAGATGAAGTGGAAAACACCCTACATAACTTCAATAGCATCAACCAAAAAATGCAATTTACTTGTGAGTATGAACACGATGGCAAAATACCATTTTTGGACATGGAAATAATTAAAGATTCAAACCACATAGTCACCAAATATTATAGGAAACCCACGGACAAAGGCAAAATAGTTCATTATAAATCAAAACATCCAAAAATCCAAAAAAAACAGCACTGCATTTGGGTTAATATCAAGAATAATGACTCTTTCAACTAATAGATACTACCATGACAACACAGTTACTATACACAATATACTCAATAATAACGGATATCCAACCAATTTAATAAATTCATTAATTAAAAATTTTAACAACAATAAACGAAACAGTAATATTACTGCACAACCTAACCGATCTACTAGTGAACAACAAACGATCAAATATAAAGCTCTCACTTATGTAAATGGATTGAGTGAAAATATAAGAAAACTCGTCACTTCAATACAACCTAATTTACAGATTGGACATAGAACGGAAAAAATATAAAGAAAATTTGTAAATCAAATAAAGATCCAGTTGAAAAAAGTGAGAAGAACAATTTAATATATAAAATGAAATGTAATAATTGTCCGAGTGATTACATCGGTATGACGACACAAAAACTAAAAAATAGAATGGCTTTACACAAATCAGACAACAACAATAAATATGCTAAAACTGAAGGTACGGCGGCTCTTCAACACTCCATCCAAACTGGACATGAATTTAATTATGTTTCACCTAAAATATTAGCTGTTGAAAATAAATATAGAAAAAGGTGCACTAAAGAAATGCTTTTCATACACAAATTAAAAAAAATGGCAATAAACTTCAAAACAGATACCGAAAGTTTATTAAGATCATACTCTCATATTTTACCACAATTACTAGTTTTAATGTTTCTCAAATGTAATCTCATATTGATTTAATTGAATGTTAATTAGGAAAAAATTATTTATTATCAATAAGTTGACAATATGTTTAGGTTCATAATGTTGTTTTTGTGTAAGTAATTTTCTTTAAGTTATTTTAAATTATTAAAGGTATGTCTAATTTTTATAAATTCTGACAAATAATTTCATTTATGAAAAATTGGTTAAACTTAAATATATAAAAATAAGAAAACATAATTTAACTTATATGGAACGTGAGTCATAGCAAATGATCTATACTTTTAAAATTATAATTGTTAGAAAGTTTGTCAATTTTTGTTTTTAAAATTTTTAGTTAACCTGATGAAGAAGGCAAACAACCTTCGAAACGTTTAAAAAGTGTTAAATTAAATAAATATAATTAAGTTTTGGTCTATAAACTGTTTGTTTAAATTTGTGTTTGGCTAACCAAATTTGAAGAAAAGAAATATCTGGAAATATACAAATAGAGGACCAAGAGAGAAAAATGGATTTTGTCTACTTTTTGATATTTAACAATTTTGTTTCTTAAAAAAGTATATATATTATATATATACATATATGACGGTCGCCAGAGCCGATTTTTGTATCATTTTTGTTCCCTGATCCGTCTTATTTAAGCTACATGCGCACACTGTTTATTTGTGCTGGGGCGGCAGGTACACTTCCTCAAACCCACATGCTGTGACTAGCTCCGTAATTCCATCCTCGCTAGGTGCACGGCCTGCCTCTACTGATCCATTGGTGTTTCCAATGGGCCCAGTTCTCCATTACAAAAGAAAAATAGGTATACTCATTCATTAAGTATATATACTTAATCAATGGTATACTTTAGCTACATTTTTATGCTGTTTCTACATCAAAGCCATTTCAAAATAAAAATCATTTTGAAATTTTGACTGTAACATCTCTTTTTTTCTTAGTTCAAAGAAAGGTGTTACACATATAAATGATTAACACGAGCTATCGATCACATTAAAATACAAAAAAAGTCAAACAATCAACACTAATTAATTAATTGAAATAAATTATAATTTACGAATAACAATTTCAAAATAACAAAACAATAGAATTTTAACAAAACATAACACAAGACCACATTACATCGACATCAAATAAATTGAAAGCACTATCTCTGAGCCCTATCAAAAAATAAATAAAATAAAATAAACTGAAAAATAAAACATTCAAACGAACAGGTACAACAGGTGCGATTAATTAGTATTTTAAAAATTAAATTAAAAAAAAAAACTAAAACAACAAATTGAGTTATTTATTGTCGGTTGTCATTAAATATGTTTGCTTCGTTTATGTAATTTTTTATATTATTGTTATTATTATTACTATTATTTCTTTCATTTAGTTTGATCTTTATCTTAAATTCCCATGAAATACGAATATAAATAATCATTCAAATTTAAACTTTTGGTTTGGTTTCTTTTCGAATTATTTTATTATTATATTTAGGAGAAAAAAAGATAAACAAACAAAAAATATGTAAGTATAAGAAAAGGAACAAAAAATTATATATAATTTGTATATTATTCCGATATCTTTAATTCTATTGTAAATATTAATAACTATTATAATAGTATTTTAAGTACAAAAACAAAATAACCGTATAATTTTGTGTCACACCGTATAGTCAAAGAAACCCTATAATTTCACGCCTTTATTTATAGAAATATTTTATTTGTTTCTTTTGTCAAAGATTGTTCAACATGTCTTATTATTTGTTGTCTTTTGAGAGAGTAGAAATGTGACCGGAAAACAGGAATCGTGAGTTTTTGTCTATAGAATAAAGTTTAAGATTGATATATTATTTGACTATTACATTTGTACACTGACCGTACATTTTTTCGCGTGAATCGGATTGTTCAGTTTCCAAAGCCGACGCAATCTCTTTACCAACTAGACAAAACGAATATAACTTACAAGCTATTTTCAGTTGAAACACACTAACTCAAATAAGTTCCATAAATAAAATATTTAACATAAACTTAACGAAATAAAGGTTTTATAATAATTTGTTGTGTAATAGATATTATAATATGTGTATTGTGTACAGTGCGTAACACGTTCAAAGAAAATCCCACTAGCTAGAGCTTTGATTTGGCATCTCAATTTCAATTTTGTAATTTTTTAATTTTGTGCGGCGATTCTATAATAAAATATAGATTTATGTTATATCATATTTTATTCTATGATAGGATTTATTGTTGAATGAATAAATAATTCCTATTTCATAACCGATTTTACTTAACAAAACAAAAAATAATAATAATGTCGGACTGAATTAAAGTAAATTTAGTGGTTTTATTTCAAAAATTTTCAACTTAAAATCACAACATACTGCAACTTGTGCTTCTTTAAACTTAAAACGAATGAAATCGCAAAGCATAATTAACCCATTACCATATGGAGGGATCATTTCTAGTTGATTTGTTAATTTTGATTTTTGATGTAGATAGTGTACGCCGTGTACTCCAGTCTCTACTACTAACATATGAGTTAACATGTCATGTTACGTACCACGGTGAACATTAGTGAGACCTCACTATCCAAGTTGATAGTTAATGGGTGCTGCCGGATAAACTCTATGGAGTCAACGGTAGCGCCACCAGACCAAAGATGCGTATGACAGTATAGGTTTTTTATACTTTGATGTAACCAAAGTATTATTTTGGGTAATAATCCCAAGGTTTTAATAAACAAGTTGCTGCAAACGAAGAAAGCCTTGTTTTCTTTGTCCGAAATATGTTTAGGTGTGAGTTCCAAGTGAGATTGCTCTCCAGGATCACACCCAAGTACTTAATCTCTTTGGCTACTTGTATTTGTTTGCCGTGAAAATCAGGAAAACTGTAATTAAACGGTATTAGTTTTTTGCGTATGAACAGAATGTCTAATCTTGTTGCACCAATTCATTACGCTGCTTGGGTCCTAGAGTCACACTGCAGCTGGTAGTGTAAGTACCGTCCAGCCTGCAGATTGAACCCAGAGGATCCAGCTGTTTCCTGGTGTTTATTTTTCTCTGTTAAAGAGCTTGCGAACTTATTCCTCATCCTCTCTAAATTGCCGTTCCACCAAGGCACATCTCTGGATCTTTTTGACTTGACAATTGGATAATAACGGTGGTATGCTTTATTGATAACACCTCCCGTGTTAAGTGGCCTGCCGTGGTTAGAGGCACAGTCAAATTCGTTTGTGGAGTTGATCCTGCCTCATTATCCTGAAGATGTACTTTAAAGATATCCTAATCGGTCTTCCTGGGGTTCCTAAAGTAAAACATATGTATGCGTGGTCCGCCATAGAAGCTACATCCGAGATATGCCAGTTACTGATCAAAATCTCGGCGATGCTGTTACTCAGAGTTAGGTTCAGGAGCTCCTTTTGGCTTCGGTTCTGAAGGTTTGCTGCCTGTGTTAGCTATAAACATGTTATGGGTACATAGGTATTGGAGCAAAGACTCACCTTTTGTGTTGAAGTTGCTACCACCACTCCCCAAACGCTATCATTATGATGTAGTATTCGTTCTTGCAATGCTGAATTAGCTTGCTTATCTTATCAGGTCGTATTTTCCCCCATCTCTTGGAAAGTACGTATATGCTAAAATGAACCTGCGAACTCTGTATGGAAGAGGAATTTCAATCTACTCAGCTATTAGATCTCTGCAAAAAAGAGAACCGTTAAAAAAAACCGAAGGGATCGGATTGAGGAGACTTGGGTTGTCGAGTCCAGCTAAGGGTTCCTCAATCTGACTATATTGGACACGTTGAAATTTTCTACCTTTTAATGTACATCCGACGTGATGGTTGCTTCTAACATAGCAGATTTCCTGCGGATTCTGAGTCCCATTCGTTTCCTATTGCAGATTCTGAAGCGGGATTATAATCGTTTGCAATCGTTTGCAAGCTCTTCTTCGTCCAACAGGTCTGATTAGCCAGAGCACTCATTTTTCGGTGACTCACGGTATGTCATTTCTGACATGACCTTAGAGCTTGGTGAGATAGGCTTACTATCGTTGACCTTAATGTTTGTGTTTCCCGAGTGAGGATGTGCTGATAAATCAGGCATGATCTCTGAGTCCAGCGAAAACGAATTTAATATGTTTGGTGATGCGTTTTGAAATGAAAGTCGTTTTGTGAAATTCGAAGACGCTCGGTATCCAAAGTGCCGCACTAGCGATCAAGCACCTTCTTGATCATGCTAAGGTATCAGAGTACGTGTCTACCTTTGCTTTGGGTTTTGACTTGAACTCGTCTTCGATTAGGGACCTAATGACATAGGTGATCCCTTTCGTTGTAGCGCTAGAGATCATCGAGTTTACTGAGCTCCATCTCTGCATCCAAGTGTCAAGTCCATCGATAGGAAAAAATATGATAAGAAGTACTCAACTGTTCTTACTACAACCTCGGTTTTCATAATAATATTTGTTCATAGACTCAATGAACTTGTTCTTTAATTTATCATTGAAAGGGTATAAATCGTGATTTTTAATTAATTTAATCAATTAATAAACTAATTTAGTTGTGATATAACACCACTCCGATGGGAATTTCTCCCATCACGAATAATAAGACTTTTTAAATTTGCAGCAACAAAGCTGAAATAGAGTTGCCAATGGAAAGAAGAGAAAACAGAAGTCATAAAAAATCAAAAAAAAGTTATAAAAAATCAAAGAAGACTAAAATAAACGAAACAAATAAACGAAATTTTTTAAATTTCTTCAAAACCCCCGATATATAGAAGCCTAACTCATTTTTAGCACAAACAAAATCGTGAACTTGTAGCGCAATTTTGAAATTAAAACTCAATATAAAAAAAAATTCAAAAAATCGTCATAACGCCAACTGGAAAAATAAAACTCCATATAAAAAAAATTCAAAAGAATTTAATCAAAAACACAAATTTTGGCATATGGTAGGCAATGTTCATAGTTTATTGCAAATGGCTTAAATCAGTAGGGCTATGATTTAGGATTCTGATTTTAATTTCAATTTATGCTTTGCTTGCGGATAGACGTATTATTTTGTATATGTGTTATTATGGTTTTCCATATTATTCACTATTTGTGTGCTTTTAAATATTGTATTATTTTGGATTGTGATTTTATTTCAGGCTTAAAAAAATATTTGTTTTAAAATTTGTGCAAATGCACAGGGGTTCCCTAGTTGAATTATATTTTTGTATACTATAAAATCTCCGGGTCGCGCGCTTTCAAGAGTTGGTAACCCTAATTTCACATCCAAGGATTAGTTTTGAAAAAGCCGAAACGTGATCATATTTTCTTAACAAAAAGACATATCTTGCACCTGCATTGAACAACAGTCTCAACCTATGCATGCATTTATCGAATATACCAAATAAGACTACATCGCAGTACAACAAATGAGGCAAAACATAAGTCATAAATAGCCTATGTCGCAATTTCACACTAGTAGATGCCGTTAATTTCCATAGAGAACGAAGAATGGCATACACACGACTACATATTGTATCAATATGTTCCTCCCAGGACAGTGTAGAGTCAACAATAAGCCCCAGATTTCACACAGAAGTTGAGTAATTAATCACCTCATTATCCACTACAACCCCAATCAATCTATAGAGTGGCATTTTTCTTGATTATGTGAAGAACTCTTTATGACGGCTTATTTATAAGAGCAAGCAAAGGGGACGTTTATTTATAAAAGTTATGCTCAATTAATTTTTGGTTTTGTTCGTTTATTGGATATATTTAGGTAACTGTGTGTGATTTAATGCACTAGAACTCACAGTTAACAGTGAAGATAAAAAGCTATAAGAGTTGATACTTGTAAGTTAACAGTCACCATTGTAAATAGACTGTGAGCAAGTGAGTTGCATAGGTCTTAGACTTTTAAAAATATGACAAAAATGAATTATTTTCTTGCCAACAAAAAAATTAATTTCGTTTTAGTTTTGTAAAAAAATTAAATTCAAATTTATTTATTTGGATATTAACTCACCTATCACATTGTTAATACTAAGTTTACACCATGGTAGAATAATGGAATAATTGCAAATAGCTATTAAACTATTACGATGTAAACGGCTAGAATAATTTAATTTCGTTTCAGTTTTCGTTATTCTGCAAATTAAAATTACGGTTTTCGTTTCAGTTATTGTTTCGACCAGCTAATTTGGTTACGTTTTTCGTTACGTTTTCGTTACGTTTCGGTTACAGTTACGATTGCGTTATACATCACTCTTGAATGAATAAAAGTAATAATTGGGAAATAAATTACATAGAAATTAGCTATTTACATAATACACAAAATTACTATAAGATTGCACTAATCACAATCGCATGGAGGGATCAGATTTTATTGATTAATAATTTGTTTATAAATTTTATATCTAAGCATATGACAATCCCGTGTACTCCAGTCCCTGGTATTGGCATACGAGTTCACGTGAGATATCACATTCCACTGGCAATATCAAAGAGATATCACTACCCAAGGTGATATCATAGGGGTGCTAGCGGGTAAGCTGTATTCAGTTCTCGGTAGCACCCTCAATCTAAGGTATGGAATATTCGTTGTTAATTGCTTGCTCGAAGAAACGAGCCGTCATTTAACTCCTTTATTCTAATATCTTCATTTATTCTATATCTAATAATCGAGGAAGACAGTGTGTGACATCATCAAGGAATATGTCTCTATATGGATTATTGGCAACCCCATTTTAGTTTTGTTCCTGCAAATTTTTAAAACAAATTTGTTTTTTCCTCTTATTTTATTTTATTTCCTATTATGAAATATTGGCCTATGTCATATTTTATATGTGATATAGCCTATAGGATTTATTGTTTAATTATCCATTCTTTAACAAAAAATATAAAAATAAACAAAAAATAAAAGATTTGGATCCAAATCTTTTATTTTTTGCCTCCAAAACAAAAGATTTTGTGCTCAAAAAAATCTCTAATGTATAATTCAAAATTTTCAATATTCAAATCTAGTGAATTAAAAATTATGAATTTGATATAATTGAAAAATAAAAGAAAAAAAATTTTCACTCCATACCAATTGCTCCATGTTTATAAGGATCCCACGCTGTCATACTGGCAGATCGCAGAAAGACTTCTTTGTCCGAACTGCATACAATTTGAATAATTTGCCGGAATCCATAGTCTCAGGTGGCTTCAATCCGCAGAGGTTGAAAGAAAGCGTTCATCAATACCTTGGAACGCAAGTTGTGGTGGGACCTAGGTATTAAAAGGTATTTATGTGTTGTTGTAACACATATTCTAAACCCTATAACACAGCACTTTTTACTTAAAAAAAAAAAATAATAATGATAAAAATAATATATTATAAATATGTAACGTAATAACCTAAACAAAAATAGCGTTTGTGTTACGTTTTTCGTTACGGTTAATATAAATTATATCGTTTGCGTTTTTGGTTACGGTACGAAATTTTAATTCCGGTTTTGCGTTTTTGCGTTACGTTACAATAACATTTCACAACATAAAAAAAAATGTAACCGTCAAAACATAAAATCTAAAAAGTTCATAGCTAAAAAAATTTGACATAACTTTGTTAAAAATAAATCTATTCTTAAAACAAAACCAAAATTTCAACAGTTTTATGATAATGGAAACGGTTACATTCCAATCAAATATTTTACTTTTTAATCTATAAATAACATAAAATTATACAATTTTTTATATTAACATCAAACCCACATAATTATTTCTCTTAATTAATTCGATAAACCAAACCATTTCATTATACCTTAATTATTATTATTTTCCATATATTTAATTTTTTTTGTTATTTAAAAATTTTGATTGATATTCAATTTAAATTTTAATTTCTTTTAAAATCTAACTTGCTACTAAAGAAGTCTATGATGATAATCAAATATTCAAATTTATTATTAAAATATTTAATATAAATTTATATGAAATGCATAATTAATGTTTATAATTGGAGATAAATATCTGATAAGCTTTGATAGATAAATGCTAAATGCAAAAATTCTGTAGACTGCAATAAAAACAAATTACAAATCTAATCATATTTGACAGTTTACCATATTTGAATATCATAATATTATTCGAAAAATAAATAGTGTAGACGAAAATAAATTTTGATTTAGTGGAAATTAAATACCGCAACTGCGATTTTTGTTGTTTGAAGATAGTAAATTAGAAAATAATGAAGAATAAAACAGGATAAAAACGTCAAACGATTTGATATGCTTTTCGGGCATTCGATGCAAATTAGGATTAATATTTATTTAACTAAAACTGAAGTTTGATTTTAAAATGAAATAAAACTGTTTACGAGTGAATCTGAGAAAATTTAAACTAACCTTTTTATCGTTAAATTGATTTAATTAAATAATAGATTAAATGAATGTATATAGACTGGTGGTTAATGCTTTGGACTATTTATGTTTAGTGTTTGAAAATATTTTAAAAATTTTAAAATATTTTTATCAACTCAATCAAGCATAAAAAAAGGCCTTGAGCTTGAGCCTCAACTTGTGTGAGTTCAGTTAGTTCTGTTCGACTTATATATAAACCAACTTCAATCTTATTAACAAAAAACTAACTAAAGATAAGTACAATTGAATTTTTATGACTTAAGCTTGCTCTTCAACCTGCAACTAACTTTTTGCTTTTCTTTTGCATAAAGGTCATCATTAGTCTTTTTTTGTCTCTTTTATTTTGTGAAATAGAAGATATGAAAATCATATAAGTGCGAAAAGAAAAAAGATGAAGACTTTTTATTTATTCCATGTCTTTTTTTTTAAAAAAAGGTGATATACTACAAAAAAGTGTTCTACTATAAAAAAAAGTCTATACCTAAAGCCAGACTTTTTTATGGAAAAATACGACTTTTAAACTGAAAAAATATATTTAAAATTATTATGCAGTCTATGTTGGATACGACATTATTAAAAATTTATAACAAAATTAGATGTTAATTAAAAATAATGGTGAAATGGACTCCCACAAGGATCTGTACTTGCTCCTATGCTCCCTTAAACAATAATCTTTATACTAGCGATATGCCTGATACAATTTCACGGAGATTTGTTTATGCAGATGATCTGGCAATTTCAATTCAATTTGCATATAACTCACTATCAACTAAAGAAGCTGAACAAATTTTACAAAACGACTTGGAAACATTAGTAAGCTATTATGAAAAATGGCGCCTTAAAGTTAATCATTCAAAAACCGAAGTGTCATGGTTCCATCTATCAAATCATAATGCGAACGATGTACTCAATGTCTGCATTAGGGAAAACGTAATCTTTTTCAACCCAACACCAATATACTTAGGAGTGACACTTGATAGATCGCTTACTTTTAAATTCCACTGCTTAAAACTAGGTCAAAAACTTAAGTCAAGAATCAATATTATTCAGAAGTTGTCTGGATCTTCCTGGGGTGCTAATGCTGAAACTCTGAGAATTTCTGCTCTAGCGATTGTATATTCAACCGCGGAATATTGTGCTCCTGTGTGGATTGACAGTATTCACACTCGACATATTGATACTAAATTAAATTCCTGTATGCGAATTATATCAGGTACTATCAAATCAACACCTCTTCCATGGCTTCCAATTTTATCAAATATTGCCCCTCCAAGATTAAGAAGAGAAATGTTACTGATTCGAGAAGTAACTAAGATTCTTAGTAACGATAATTTGCCGATCCATGTTGATTTGAATAACAGACACCAAAATAGACTTGCATCAAGATTCCCTTTATGGTCTAAAATTACATCTATTGGTAATATTACTGAGTACTCAACTAAAGATAGTTGGATAGATCTTCTAACTAACTTAGATTTCGGGAATAAAGAAATAAATGCCGATCCAACTGTTATAGTTCCTGGTTTGAGTGAATCTCGTCGTCGTTGGGTTAAAATTAATCGCATACGAAGTAACCATGGTGTAACTAACGCTGAAGTTAATAAATACGATCCCAACATCTCTCCAAGATGTGATTGTGGATATCCTATGAAATCCATTACACACATCCATAGTGAATGCATCCTTAGAAGGTTCAATGGTGATCTAATCGAATTACATCAGTTAACACAAAATGCTATTTCTTGTATTGATAGTTTGGATATAAATATTTAAGTGTCTCTCTTGTTTTAAAATGTACTTGCTTTTCTTTTAATTTGTAAATAAATATATACGATTAATAATAATAATGGTGAAATGTCACAATTCCAATCCTATAAAAGATTTTTTCCATGAAAAATTGTGATATTCGTCTTACTCGAAAATTAATCATGGTTTCTCGTTCTATTTTGGCTAGAAAAAAAAATGAAAAAGACTAATGGAGAGTCAGCTTAATACTCTATCGCTTTTCATTCAAAGATTGGCACTGTATCTAGTGGCAAATTGCCACTGTAGGGTAACCATTTTAACCGCAGCTGATTCAAACTATTCAACTGATTATCCGAACATATAGGTTCAAAAATTTGATGCTCCCTTATACCAACTTGCGATAGTTGAATATGAAAAAATTATTACGTTTGTGTATTTCATAATCAATCTCAATCCTAAGTATTTATCAATGAACATTCTAAAAAATTCAAATGCAATAAATTATGTTCATTGACTATCTCTTAAAGCAGCTTTCTCCTTATCTCTTAATATAGATAAAAACAAACTACATTAAAAAAAGTGAAATAAACTAAAAAAAAAGACATAAAATGGTGACAAAATCTTTAGTTTTAACTCTTGTTTGTTTTTATATTTTTCTACTTTAATAGCCTATGTTATTGATACTAGGCCCACCCATAAATGTTCTAATTTCATGGTTAAGTTTTTTGTCTGATAAAATGAGTTTAAAATTAATGTCTCGCCACTACGAAAGGTGAGTTTGGTTATTAAGAATATTAGTTTTAATGAGGAAAGAAAATGGAATGCAGGAAGGTTCGTTGTATTGTTGTGCATACAATAATATAAAAAACTACATTCAATTGCACAATACCTTGATTTGCCTGTTTGAAGCCAGTTGCCATATCTTCAGAAGAGTAAGGATTTTCATCTTAGTAAATAAAATAAAATAAAATAATAAATCTTAATAATAAATCTAAGCAAAAATCATTCAAATCCTTATATTTGGATTTCAATTATTGGTATTCGTAAAAGGTTTTTTACCCTCTCCACCCCCTCCACCCATAAACATATAGAAATATAATTATTTGAGACTTCGCTATTGTTTTCATTCAAAATTTACCAAACTTCCTAGCTCTGCAATTTTTTTCAAATTTTCCTGTCAATCATCGTAGAAACGTACGGGTGGAGTTGAACGGTCTGAAAGTTGAACTTTTTTTGTCTGAAAGTTGACAATAACTCAAAAACACTGCATTGCAAAATTTTAAAATATTGCAATGTTTTTTAAATTAGGTGCTCTTCCAAATGACACCCCACTCATTTGGGTCAAAAAAGTCCCCTAGACCCACACAAATATAATTATTTGAGACTTCGCTATAATTTTCATTCAAAATTTACCAAATTTCCTGCCTCTGTGAGTTTTTTCAAATTTTTCGATCAATCAGCGTAAAACGTAGCGGAGGAGGAACGGTCTGAAAGTTGCACTTTTTTTACTATAACCCAAAAATTATGCACCACAAAATTCTAAACAAATTTGCAATGTTTCCTAAATTGGGTGCTCCCCCACTTGACCGGGTTTAAATGGTATTTTTACCCCTTCTTATTTCCACCTCCTTAATAAATATAATTATGAGTGGGTGACAACTTTTTATTAAAAACTTACTAATTTTTCTATCATTTCAAATGCATTTAAAAATGTTCGATCAATTAGATTCGGAGCTAATCAAAAAAAAAAAAAACATAAAGAAAACGTCATTATTCAAAATTATTCAAAAAAATGGTGGGATGTCGCTATAAATTCTACAATAAATTTTTAAGGAATACTAAAGTGGAGCCTTTCCATATGATCCCTACTTGACTCTGGAAAAAAATTAAATCCTCAAAGACCTTACATCGTAAAACAGCCGTGTAAAACAAACGAAAACCACTTTATTTTTATTTGTATCTGTCATCTTGAGTGGACAGGCTAGCTTTATACGCATCTCCAGTTTCAGCTGCATAGCATTTATAGTTTACGAGATAACCGATATAATGTGAAAACACGTTGTACTCTTCAATAGGTGAGAAAAACGGAACCATAAAAAACAACATTATACTAAAAAATTGGAAAAATTGCATGATGAGTGGAAAACTCTACTAAAATATATCTTTATTAATAAACCGGATGATATATTCAATATCGCACAAATCATTTTGTTTTGTACATAATGACAGATGAAAACAACATGTGACTCCCGTTGCCACAGCGTAATAAATAGGATTCCGATTTGCATGGAGTCAGTCAATATGACACTGAAATAGAAAAGCAGAATTCTATAAATCAAACAACATCGTATACAAAGAAACCTTAAAGAAAAAAGCACATTAATTACAGTAGACTCGCAGGGATTATTTTCATCATCGAGTGACAAATGTGACAACAGCAAGCAATTGTTTCATTAATCCCAGAATATTATTAGCTTTGAATAAGCTTATAAGAATACTGATCATGGAATACATTCAATTCTGCCGAAATCTTGAATTCACTAATTTATTACATTTATTACATTGCACACCGTATTATAATCGAAAATGGGCCATAACAACAAAAAGTGAATAAACAATCGTTTTATTATTTATGACATTTAAGACTGCGTACTTGAATGCTACCAAATGAAAATGCTTGTTTTTCATGCCAGGTCCTATGTAGCATGGATGGCCAAAGCCATTTAAGGAGTGAAGTTATTTTAGTAAAATACGTTTTGTGTTATGAATTACAATATTACAATGTGTAAAAGCAACACCTAAAACATTTTTACTAACAATCAGTTGGTATATATAAATTTTAGACTCACTGTCGAAACATCAAGGTTATAATAGTTTTTGTTATACACTTGCATTCTCTTTACAAACGTTTCGAATTTTATTTGTTTTCTCTCATTATCTCCTTGTTTAATGAAAACAAAGCCAAAAGAGAGGAAAATATGAACTCTATTATCGTATTATTTTGTTGTATTAAAGCATACAGGAAACTCAAAGTGTGTATGGTCATTTTGAATTTCTGAAGAATTTCGTTGTTTGAGTTGTTTTTTTTGTTGATTGATGTGTACAACAATCAGTTGATGATATGATATGATTATTTGTTGATGAACGGGTGGTCCCTATTTCTGTTTATGTTTTACAAATTAATAGAAAAACAAGAAAAAGTGTTTGGGAAAAATGAAACAATACGTTAACTGGTAAATGTATTGTTTACAATAATATGCACGACGAGTTAAGAATATATGCAATCAACTCTTCTTCTCTCTTGCTTAGAGTAATTAAAAATATATAAATAACAAACATTTTTTCGATTTGAGTTGAGTTGTAATTTGATATTTAAAATAAGTTCATAGGCGGTCAGCTGTTTTAACTTTTACTCGATACAACACAAATATTTAAATTAAAATGAACAAAACTATCAATACATATATATTTTTTTTAAGTAATTAACCACATTTTTGTTTATCGATTTTTTTTTGTTATATTTCAATAATAATTTGACCGGACAAAAAGAAAACATTTTTTAACAAAATAATTACAACCAATTTGTTAAAAAATATTTTCTTTTTGTCCGGTCAAATTATTATTGAAATATAACAAAAAAAAATCGATAAACAAAAATGTGATTAATTACTTTAAAAAAATATATATGTATTGATAGTTTTGTTCATTTTAATTTAAATATTTGTGTTTGTTGTTGAATAATATTTATATTTATCATAATTATTGTTAATAAATGTGATTTTAACGAAATTTAAAAGAAAAGAAAAAGGTTTATAAATGGAAATAATTTTAATAAGGTTTCGTGTCCGAACATAAGGGTTTGAATGCCTCCAAAATAAAAAAATCAATGAATAAAAATAAACAAAATAATAATATAAGAAAAGAAAAAAAAAGTAATTTTTTTGTTTCGTAATTATGTCATTACATATTTAACTGTTTTTTTGTCAACCGTGCTCGTTGATAAATAATACGAAGAAGCACATTTTGGATAAAAAGAAAACAAAATCATCACGATTCCGGATGATCGAATAACGTAACAAATACTACCGTCCTCCCCCGAACATAAGCACTGGTTCTTTTATTCGAATAGAAAAAGACTGATCCTTCTATTCATTTAGAAGAACCGGTTCTTTTATTCAAAATAATTTCACCAACATCATCCTATTTTTCAATATTTGACAACTACGATATATATACAAATAGTACGAAAACAACTAAAAAAAGTCCAAGCGGCACGTATATCCGCTAGAAATAGGTAGATTTCGAGATCAGACAGTTTTGTGTGCCAGTAGAATCTCATGTATCAGATTAGTTTAAACAACACAAACTAATGTCAAACAGATATTGAACAAATTTTAAAAAGAAAATTAGCTACATATAAGCAAAACTATATCTATCCAATTTTGCAACAAACAAATATCAAATCTACCACAGAATATGTGTGTGACAATTTATGACATAAACCTACGCTATATCATATGTCGTCCAATTACTGCAAAATATCAAAATAGCTTATTTCTAAGAAAAAAAAATTAATTTCTTCTATTCAAACCTTTTTATTTTTTTTTTCATTGACTGTTATAAGGTTTTTGGAAATTGTAGTTATGGATTGTTGCAAACTTTTTTGTTGAAGCCAACAAGTCAAAAACCTCTAACTTCAGAGGTTTTTATTTATAAGAAACGGATTAAAATGTTTCCACAGATTCTAAATTTATGAAGTTTTTAAAAATACTAGTATCCAAACGGCCGTTATAACGGATTAAAAAAACGAATTTTTTCTAGTATAAAGCCTCTAGTTCCTTAACCATGTGTCAGATTTTCCTGATTTACGAACTTGTCCAAGATATTAATAAAACGCACGTTTTTACAAAAGATTTTTTGATCTGGCCTTACAAATGCGACCATGAGAATGCCGGTTGTTTAAAAAAAAATTTTTTTTTGCAAATTTTTTTTGTTGGAGCCACTCACTCAGAAACCTCTAACTGCAGAGGTCTATTTTTAAAACAAATTGATAAAAAAGAGTCTAAAGATTCTAAATTTGTTAATTTTTTTTAAAATATTAGTAACCAAACGGCCGTTATAATGGTTTTAAAAAATCAATTTATTTTAGAAAAAAGGCTCTGGTTCCTTAACCACGTGTCGGATTTTGCTGATTCACGAACTCGTCCGAGATATTAATAGAACACACATGTAAAGAAAAGTTTTTTGATCTACCTCAACAAATGCGACCGTGAGAGTGCCGGTCGTTTTCGTTATATCTCATTTCGTTTATATACATATATATATATATATATATATATATATATATATATATATATATATATATATATATATATATATATATATATATATATATATATATATATATATATATATATATATATATATATATATATATATATGTATATATAATAATATATATATATATGTATATATATATATATATATGTATATAAAATAAAAAGTTTTCAAACGAAAATGATAATTTTGTATATTTTATTAAGTAGATTTTGTGAAATTATGAAAAAGTTGCCTTTTAGCCTAAATTCTGGAAAACACGACTTCACTAAAAGTGAGATATTTCGCGATCTAGTCCACCAAAAGACCTAAGATTTTTTTGTTGGCAAGCTAATAAAATTGTTTATGAGATAAAATCGTTAAATGTGGTGGTTAGCATGACAAAAAGTTAAAATAATGACACCGCTTTTCGAAAAATGCGCAAATTTGCAATATTTTTTGACTTCGGCTTCAAATTTTCATGGTTAGGCTTCAGAAAACGTGTGTACCATGATTATTTTTGAATTTTATGGAAAAATTTCCATCGAATAGCATCCCGGTATTTTTGTTTTTATGTTGTCGTATCGGCATCCAGCCTCAATTTGAATTTCCTGCATGAATAGCCCAAAATTCAGGACGTTTTGCAAAACCGCACGCTCTGGGAATGAGATAAAAAGCTCAGATCGGGCGGAAAATTTTTTTTTCATCGAGAACTTTCAGATTTTTGATGTGGACCTGAACATTTCAAAAAAAGTGGATTTGTGAAACAGTCTAATATATATATATGTATATATATACATTTTTTTTTGTTTTTTCTTCTCCGCTTATCATTCATAGTCGTTTGGCACAAAAATTTTTCCGAAATTCCGAGATGAAGCCCATTGCAATAGGTAGATTTTTATATGAAATCTACCTAAAACAAAAATTGACGTTATTAAATGTAAGTTAATTGTATTAAAATTTATTTAATTTTTTTTGCTAAAAAATGTATTTTTCGTCAAACGACTGTAAAGTTTAACTTTACTGCCGCTGGGGTGTAGCTAAAGTCTTACTTTTGAGCCGGCGGCTGCAAAAGTAAAGCCATTTTTGTTTTATCTGCTGGCGGCTGTAAAGTAACTTCCAAATTTTTTCGGCGGTTGTAAAGTAATTTTTATATTTTTACGGCGGCAGTAAAGTAATTTTCATAATTTTACGGCGACAGTAAAGTAAAATAACATGATATTATTAATTTGTTCAAAGCAGAATGCATTTCAGTTCATTTTAATGAATTAAAATCAATAAAAATTAATTTCAGAAAATTTATTTCCTAAAATTTAAACGTTTGCCGAAAAAATAGTGTATTGAATTCGGAGCTAAAGTGACTTTTTGTGTTTCGTCTATAATTGTCAAACTATAGACTCAACACAAAAAGTACAACTTTAGCTCCTAATTCAATAATATACTATTTTAGAATGGACAATTTAATACTAAATTCGAAAAGGAAATCTTATTCAATCAGACAAAAATTGGATGCTATAAATTTGTATAAATTAAGTAAACCAAAAAGGTTGTGGCTCTGCAGCCGTTTCAAAAAAGACAGATATTCCTATACCAAATATAAAACGGTGGTACAACCAACGTAGTATGTTAAAAGATATGTTAAACAAACAACTCACAAGTAAAAATAAAAAATCACGCAGAGTTCAAGGTGGTGGAAGAACAGCGGAATATAAAGAGTTGGAGATAGTTTTATTGAATTTGATACACTCGAGAAACGAAAAGAGACTAAGAAACAGCTGAAGACTCTCAGTATCAAGAAAGATTTTCTTGAAAATGGTGATGTAACATATGATTCGTTTTTGGCTTCTACCGCTTGGTGTGATCGTTTTAAAACACGCCATAAACTGGTCTCCTGGCGACAAACTACAGCGCGACTTTTGCCGAACGATGTGGTCAACATTATGAATTTTCATCAAAATATTTTTGATATTTTGAATAAAACTTCTTCTAATTGCAGGTTCATTAAATTCAAGGTTCTTGTAATCGAAGGTTCTTCTATTTGAGAAATTTGACCAACATTAAAATTTGGCTAAATATTTTGTTTTCGGAATAGAAGAACCGGTTCTTATGTTCGAGGGAAGACAGTAGTGTTTTTATATAAAAATTAAAGCACTACAAGAAATCGCTAATAATGTTTATACATGAATAGAAAAATAAATGGACTTCTATCGGCATCGGCATCAAAACATGAAGTAAACTCTCAACAAATTAAGTTAAGCTTATTTTCATATTCTAATTTTTAAATTCTTCAATTTTATTTTGAATTGTTTTAGACCATCATGGTCTTGTAAATTAAAATTAAATTATTCGTTTTATATTATAGATTTTTTCTTGGTAGAGTTCGGGCATAATCCGTTCATTCATGTATAGTTAAAAATTAATTAATTCCCTTAAATAAATAAATACAGTATGTTTCTATTTATTATAATAAAAGTCCAAGGCTCTAGACATCTGTTTTTAGATGATGATAGACGCAAATCTTTTATTTTGTTAAGTTTTTTGCTAAAGAACAGATAACTAAACAATTAATCCTATCACATATAAAATATGATATATAAGCCTCATCACATATAAAATATGATATATAAGCCTATCACATATAAAATATGATATATAAGCAACTCATGATATAGGATGGAAAACCAAATTTATTTTAAAAGTTTGCAGCAACAAAACTAAAATGGTATTGCAAATAATCCAGCTAGTGGCATATTTTTTGACCATGTGACGGCCTGCTCAAGGATTCCAGCCCAGATATAGAGATATAAAAAGGATCGTTTCTTCAAGCAATTAATAGCGGGCCATCATCAAGGAATATAATACAGCTAAGATTGAGTGTGCTACCATGGAATACAGTTCATCCACCAGCACCCATGAGGTATCACCTTGGCTTGTGATATCTTATTGCTAATACCAGCGTTATGTGATATGAAAAATTTTTTACAGTTCCTTCAATCGTTTTACTATAACCAATTTACATCATTGATAATAAACCTTCAAGATTTTTTGCTACCAACAATTAATAAATTTTAAAGCAGCACAAAAATAAACCCACAAAAACAACAAATCATCTTTCGCATTTTTAATCATGGCTGCAGTCTTGCCAAAAAAAATGTATACATATTGTTTATTGTCTAAAGCCGAAACGTGCCTCTGTTTCTTTAAGGACAACTGTAATCATAACCAACACAAAATATTACGTATATCTTTCAAATATTTTCTAACCCCAAATTAGTATTTTCGAAATGCATTTTAGGGTCACTTAAAACCTAAAACCAAAATAACTTTCAAAGTTCATCAAGAAAACTATATTAAATATTTTATTCAAAATAAAAAATAAAATTATCTTTATCAAAATTCGGAGAAATAAAATATTTTTACCATATAACTTGACCGTTTTCATATGGATCAAGATTTTATTAATTTTAAAATTTTTTTTCTCATTTTCTTCAAATGTAAAGTATCTATCTATCATCAGTAGCCAAAACCGCAACCTTATATGAATCAAATCTTAAAACTTTTTTAAGTTAATTATATATGTACAAATATTTCAAACAAAAATTATTTCTAAACATAAACACATTATGATGGTTTGAACTTTTTCTTTAAATGAATTATTTAAGAAAAACAAAATCTATCTCCGCCTTAAATACAGGTTAGGTTATAATTTTTAAATAATTTATAATTTTTTTTAATGTTTTGGTTGTCTTGACGGAGTCCCTTCTTACAATATTATTATATTAAGTTAAATTTATTTTACGATTTTCAGTAAATAGCATTTACTTTGCCTATTAATCAGCATTTAAGTTCTTAGTTTTGGTTTTTCGACATATCTAGACATGATTTGAGATTGATTTATTTAAAATTTATTTGATTTTAATTATAGGTATTGATGGCTACGTTTGAGTTGAGCTGATGATTATACAAGTATTTACTTCAATGTTGCAACTGTTCAAACAGATTTGTAATTATCGTTAATTATTGTTATTAAAGAGAAAATATGCTTTATTAGATTCTAGCTAGAGGAATATTTTCGAACATTCCAAATAATGCCTCCAGATAACACCACCTAAATTGATCTTTCATTCAAAAATTACTCACAAAACTTGAAAATGACTTAACATATTTGGCGTAAATATTATAATAATAAAAATCAGTGAAACCGAAAAAAACGCAAATAAACATAAATATAGCAATTAAAATTTATAGTCCACAATTAAACAGAGGCTGATCTTCATATTTCAAAATAAATTTTCTTAATTTTTTTATTATTAGTATACGGATTTTTGTTATTTCTTAACTTTTAAAAGGAATAATAAAATTTTTACTTTTATTTTTATTTTTTAAGTTTTGTTGATTGAAAAATAAATTAAACATTTAAACAGCCTAACCAGTGATACAAAGATTAAAATAACTATTATTGGGTCTGTCGCCTCGAGATGAGTATATTTTCTGTAATTTTAGTTTTTTTAAATATATATACATATATTTTCTTTAAAGTTTTATTTATTAACAATAGCAGTTATGTTATAGCTTTTGTGGTATTTGTTTGTTGAAATTAAAAGAAAACGAATTAATAACTTAACGGAATTAGAATATTCTTATAAAAATAAAATAAGTTTAAAGATTATTTATTGATTCACGATAATTAAAAATCATATTCTGTCCATTGCATGAATAAATTAACTCTTGGTATAAACTTCGCAGATAGCAAAAACTAATCTTAATTTTTGAGATATAGTTTATCGTTTTTTGAAGAAAACAAATTTAATAGTTATGACTTACTGTAAGGATATGGTAATAACTATCATAACAAACTAATGCAGTTTCTGCCAAGTGTTTGATGTGCGATCGTTTTTTAACTATATAAACCTTTGCCTTAAACTTTTTTCACTTTCATTTAAACCGTTAAATCTTTCCAAAAAGCAGGAGCTATGTTATAGATAATTAAACGTAATTCTAACACGGCGTAACAAAAAAAGCAAATAAAAATATAATAATAAAGCGTTTTGATTCGAACTCGTACCGGGAAATTGCATCTATGTTCATGTCACTATTCTTTAACGCAAAATAAAGGGGTCACCCAGCTGCATCATTAGTTTGACCTCTGCACCTCGTTCAATACCGTTATACCGAAACACCGTGGTGATCAACAAGACCGATACCGAATTTTGAATAGGGTACCGGTGTAATTCGGTATTTATCTTAGATCCAAAATATGATTATTACGAGCAGGCATTGCAAACATTTTCTTTTCGTGGCTATTCTGCTTTTTTATAGCTTTTGTTTTGTTTTCATTTTTTATATTTTCTGTTGGTAATTGTTGTACCATTTGTTTTAATTTTTTTAAGAAGGAATGAATATCTTTTTTCTCATTTTTGTTTGTTTTTGAATGAAAATAATTTTTTTTCAATAAAATATTGCATAGTAAGTTTAGTTTTAATTTTTATTTGATTTTCATTTAGTCACAAAATATGTAATGTAAATATATTATGAAAAAGAATTTTGGAAGTTTTATAGAACATTCTATTTCTTTAGGAATAATTTATTCATTAAGTAGTAAAGTTGGTACATGTTATTTATAATAAGGTTATTAATTACAAGATTAAATCTTCATTACAATTAATTGGTTGAAATGGAATAGATTAAATTTTACTTAAATCAAGTTAAATTAATCAAAACCATATAGCGGCACTAATCAGAACCTGAAAATTGTTCGATAGAAGAAACATAACAGTATAGAAAAATATAGATTTTTGACATTTTTTAATAGAATGTACGTTGAAAACTTTTGATATTTTGGGTGCAAAAAACAGTTTGTGTTATAAATTATAATATACATTTTTATAAATTTAATTATTTAAATAGATTTAATAAAAAGAAGTTCAAAATACTCAGTACAGAATTTCGTTGTTAATATCGACGTAGAGGGTTGTGAGAAAGGTCTGAGGTTTCACTCGGATCCTTTATTTATTTGTATGTTTTTGTTTGATATTTTTTTAGACAATATAAAAATTATTCCTTTTTATTGATAACAATTTCGTTTAAAATTTTTAAAATTTTAAATATATCGATAATGAAGTTTTTTAAAATTATTGCTATTGTCTTTTAGCCGTTGCGTTCAAACTTATATAATTTCCATATTAATCAGAAAATTAATTATTTATTTGACAGGTAGTGCTAAAAATCATATAATATTTATTTTCCATCATTATTTTTGCATAGTTTAATTTTCTGTAAATAAAATAAGGAAAAACAAAGGCTGCTATTTCAGCATTTTCTTTTTATAATTATTTCCATCCATTTGTGATAGAACTTGCCTAATGAAAAAATTCGGAATATAAGTCGAATTAGTAGATTCTTGTATGAGTTTAGATTTTAGAATGGTAGATGAAGTTTCACAAAACGAGGGTGGAGTAAATCACCCGAGTGAAGAATTGCCATCACCAATGGGAATACAAGATGCTATTTTAAACACGACTGCAAAATATTTCGAATAATTTGTTTTTATCACCATAATGAAATACATCAAAGACATAATAGAAAAACAAAACAATAGCATCATTCAAAAAACAAAATCAAATCTTTACATATTTTTGTATAGAAACATCAAAGGGTTAGAATGAGAACAATATATAAAATATAAAATAAAAATTTAACGGAAAATGTTAATGTTGCGCATTGTGCACGTTTGTATGGGGAAAAATTTATATACACCTATCCCCCGCTTTACACGACACTCATTTAACAAGTTTTCGATTTTACACGGTTTTTGAAATCAAAATTTCCAAAAAAAAGGCAAAAAAAGACAAATTTTGGTATTACACGCACTTATAAAACGCCTTTGGGTGTTCAAAGCAAAATTTTGTAAATACATGTTGATGTAAATCAACAAAGGGATGTAAGAGATTCTCTATGTAAATCAGGTGATTTTAAGCAATAGATCGTTAATAGCTAGATGCAAAATGCGTAGGTGTCAATAGTAGTAAATTTGTAAATCATAGTAAATTTGTAAATCATAGTAAATTTGTAAGTAAATAATTCTATCTGTTGACATACGAGCTAACGTGAGATATTATACAACACTGGCAATAGCAGTGAGATCTTATTCTATCCTATAATGAAATATTGGGGTCTGTCATATTTTATTAAATGATTGGATTTATTGTTTGGTTATAAATTCCAAAAAATTTAAAGAACACAAAAAATAAAAATTAGCGTCCATCAACATCGTTGAACGCATGTTGTTGCGGTGACCGTGATGTTAAAAGTTTTTATTTGTTGTTTTGATACATATTGTAATTCCTACTACACAACAAAATTATTTAAAAACAATAAAAACAATAGAAAATAAATTAATGATATGGCTTAAAAACCAATATCAAAGACGTATTCCAATTGGTACCAATATCATAACTATGGTAAGACTTAAAAATTCTTGGAATGTAAAACAGTTGTCATCTACTTAAATAGATTTACTCCATCTACTCAAATAAAATGCTTTTTAAGTTTTATTGCGAGTCATGGTTGGTTCGAAATATTTAAACACGGGCATTTTTTGCATAAATTTAAAATTAAAAAGCGCATCTACTGATTTAGATACAGCACAACAGTATGTACCCACTAAAATTGACTGAAATTAATTCCGGTACATTTTACTGTCCTGCATCCAAATTCTGTAACTGTGAAGCGGTGAAGCGCTAAAAATTCCATCGTTTCTGTCTATTCAAAAACTTATCACTTCACCGCTTCACAATTACAAAATGTGGCTGCTGATCAGGTTTTCAATACTAAAGAGTGATTAGGCTTAGGTAGCAAAGCGTCCAGGTAAAAAGGAATAAACAAATCTTTCCATTTATTGGAATGCCAATACAAAAACTTGGGTTAAAGCCACATTGTTCATTGATTTGTCTCATAACTCTTACGTACCAAAAGTAAAATAGTATTTAATCAAAATAATATTTAAGGTTCTTTTTTTACTGGACAATACTCCATTCACCCTCAAGATTTGCAGCTTACAAATGGATAAATTGTATTTCTACCCAAAATTAAAACTTCTTTATTGCAACCATTATACCAGAAGATAATAAATAATGCAACTACTTTCAACAACATGATCCGAATATTGAACTAGCTCTCCAATTCCTGTGAACTGTCAACGAATTTTTAAGTCAATTTGAAGAAATATGCAAGATTTAGCTAAAAAGAAAGCACAATTATCAATTACACATTTAACTTCCAAGTCGCACCGAACTGAATCAAGTTAAGTTAGGTTCGATTTAGGTCAACATGCTAGTATGTGCATGCATAATTACTTTTTATTTTACTGTGAATTTCTTATTGGTTATGTTACATGTTTCTTTTTGAAAATCAATTTAACTGTTATGTCGAACTGTTATGTTGAAGTGATTAAACTGGTACTTTTATGTTTTACCGAATATGTTTGTCGCCCAAGAAATGACCAAAAACCAACGTTTTTCGTTTAACACGGTTTTCCATACAAAATTTATATTTTCGATTAACACGTTTTTATCAGGAACGCATCTACCGCGTAAAACGGGGGATAGGTGTATTCGAGTTATAATTTTTACAAATCACGAAAATATTTTTAAATATAAAATACCTCCATCCGTTCTTAACGTTTCAAATTGCAATATGGATATCGCGGTCGACTGAGGTTCTATAGGTCGTGAGTTTAATTCCTGGAGTGGTACATTTTTTTTAAATTTTCATTAAATACCATTAAAATTACTTTTTTTTTATTCATGAATTCATAAAAATCATAAAAATTTCTTTTTACGAATTTTAAAAAATTGATGTATAATGCAGATTTTTAAAGTTATATTGCTACTGTCTTTTGCATTCGAGTCATCATGCTAAATAAATATTGAATATGTATAAAATTGAAAGTATGTCTGTTTGTCCTTTATGCATTAATACATCATTCATCCGATCATCGTGAAAATTTGGGAAGTAGTTGTGTACACTAGCCCAAAGGTAACTGGCAAATTTTCTTTTTTTCAAAAATGCACCTCAGGGCCCTTATAATTATCTTAAGGGATTTTGCCTAAATATTGATAATTATTTAATTTTTATTTATTTAAATAAAAGTTTTTATTTAAATATCGTTTTATACGGTAGTTTGCTTTGATCAATGTGTTTTTTGTTGAACATAATTTTTATGAAATTAAAAATGAAAGTATAATCTGAAACAATTACATTTGTATATCAAAATTATATGTATTGGAATTTAACACTTCATGATGTTACAAATTTTATCATCTACAGTCTACACCAAATATGTTGTTGGTTTGCAATAGTATGTAATACATGTTTCTAAAATTAAGTGAAGATCGATTATATCGATTTAAAGCTCAAAATTACGAGATGGAATTCGAACAAATACTACACAAAGAAGCATAGCTTATGTATGAATGTGTGATTAAACACGGATGGCAATCATGATGAATAAACTAATTAAAAATGGTGGCACTTAGCCGATAGTGATTTGCAAACGGTAACAATGCATAAATACCAATGAATTTAGTACTTAGCTTTCCACAGGAAGATTAGTAAAATTTAAAACTGTTGATCTGTGACAACCCCGCGTACTTTAGTACCTGTTATTGGCAAATGAGCTTGCTTGAGATATAGTATACCACTGGCAATAGCAGTGAGATATCACTAGCCAAAGTGATATCTTAGAGGTGCTGACGGATGAAGCTTTTTCAATAAACGATAGCATCCCTTAGTCTTAGTTATGGAATATTCTTTGATGACACGCTATTTTTTTTAAAAATAAAATGTGTTTGGTAGTAGAAATTACAATGTGTGTCACAAGAACATATAAAAAAACTTTAAAAAACATGGTCTCACAACAACATTTAAATGGAAATTTGCAGGAACAAAACTAAAATCGGGCTTCCAATAATTCAGCTAGCATATTCCACGATCATGTGACGCACTTATTTTCCTCAATGATTAAAATCCAGATAAAGTTATATGAAGGCTTAAGTTTCTTCGAATAAACAATAGCGTACTATTCACTAGGCATATTCCGTGATTGGCTAGCGAATTTCATTTCTGTTGCCAGTGATATGTCATATCTAACGTTTGCTCATATGTCAATAGCAGGGGCTGGAGTACGCCGGGTTGTCACAACTGTAGCTCAAATTTTTTTTGGCAATTTATGTTTACTTTAGTTGAGAACATATCAAAACTAACGTATTTTTGTTACAATTTGAGTTAGATCGTTTTTGGCCATTTATGTTCTATAAAAGAACAGGTTGTGAACTAGTCCCCACCACCTTTAATAATTTACAATTCCCTCAGTTTCAGTTCAAGACTTAAATACAATTGATAACCCGAGTAGAAATTAGTTACGGAAAACCTGAATACAGTCAGAGCGTGATCAGGGCCTGGTCAGTCCTACAAGGGCAACTAGTTCCGGGCCTAATTTAGAATACCCTTTTAGGGTCAACCTTATTTAAATACATCCGGCCCTGATCAGGTTTTTCGTGTTTGACCCCTAGCTGCAATTTCAAATGGTTAAAAGTCACTAGAGTACTATCCATTTTTGAAATATATGGTTAAAATCGTTTCATGTATGTTTTAGTTATCGCTTCTCGGCTGAAAGACTATAATAAAATAGTGATTAAGGTGGTAAGCATGTTTTAATTTTTTCCATTGTAATTTTTTTATTTTAATTTGATTTATGTATATAATATATAAATATATATCAGGGTCTGGTCCGGATATCCCAATCAGGGCCTGATCCGATTATCCCAATCAGGGTCTGATCCGGTAACCCCAATCAGGACCTGCTAGGGCAAAAGCGTTACACTCATGATCAGGGCCCACTCAGACTGCCCTAAAAATCTCTGATCGGGACTAGGGCAAACCTGATCAGGACCTTACTTGAGCCCTGACAAATTTCTGCTCGGGAAGTTTTATATGGGTGATTTTTTCAGGTGCATTACCTGAAGTATGCTTGGTCGTCATATCTGTTAATGAGAAATTAAAAAAACTAACAAATCAACTAAAACTGATCACTCCCATTTAAATATATTTCGTTTAATCACTTTAATATCGCTTTAAACTTTGGCATTTCGTTCTTTTCAAAACACGAAATTAAAGGGGCAACTTTTAATGTTGACAAATTCTCTAACGTAAAGTTACAAAAAGTTAAAAAAAAAAAGAAAAGCAAATGAGAATTTTGGTAAATTTGCGCTCTCTAGCTCTAAGTGAATTTGTTGGCCTTTGATTTTATTTCACTACCGCAAAACCGATATTCAAACTTTTATCCTGTATTGAACGCCCTACTGGTACGGACAATGAAAAGTTGATTTGTTTAAAAGGGGAGTTTAGTTAAATTATTCTAAAAACTCCCCAAATATTAATTTTGTAATGTGGCAACCGTGATAAAGAGAAAAAATCAACTGTATTGCTCGAGCATTAAAGACTATAGAAGAACGATAGGAGACCAACTTTCGCGCTAGAAAAGGGTTTATTTAATTGAACTCTGTTATCATAAACAAGCTAGAATTTAGTGCTACACTCGGATTTAAAAGAGAAAATTACAAAAAGATGAAAATTTATACAAACAAAAGTTATTACTCTTTTAACAAGTATATAAAACTATAGTACTCGCCCTGTTTGAAAAAAAAAATTTAAATCCTTACTCTAAAATATATCAAATTTACAAAGAGGCTGTTAATCGCTTTCTTAAGATATTTAATTTTAAAGATATTTATTTAGTCCGACTAAAATTTTAATTTTCATCATTTTTTCAAAAAATTTTTATTAACAAAAACTTTTAACCATTGAAGTTCATCTTCTTCGAACAATGATAATGAATAATACCAAGAAGCTCATTGACCTAAAGTTTGGTTTAGCATTATGTCAGCAATTTATAACAAAATATGAATAATTATTGGAAATAAATACTTCATGCCCGGGCTCCTATAAATATGAGGATTGGTTACGATTGGCATCGTAAAGATCCCATCGTAAACATCTCAGCAAAATCTGAAATGTTTGTTATTTATATAGTGTTACTACACTGTACTAGTGTTGTTACTACACTATACTACTGTACTAGTGTTGTTATAAAATTACCACTTACCTGGCAACATTCATTCTTAAATCGCGCTAAGCATCCATAACAAATAAATTTAGTATAGAAATCTACCTATTTCTTGTTCATCCTTAAACCAGTCCTCCCAATCGATGCTTACACTTAAAACAATATTCATAAATTTTACTTTTAATGTGTAAAACAATAAAACCAAACCTGATTCTTTAGAGGTGGTCTTTACTCTTCTTCTTAATTTTAACTTATCTTTACTTCTGTCCTAACATACAGAATAATAATTAGTAGTCTTTGTATCTTTATCTAAGCTTTGACACTTTAAAATATAAATAAAATCAAAACTAATAATATTACAATTTTTGTACAAAAAACGCTTCATTCGACGACCATCCGTCCATTAAAATCATTAAACGAAATTAATTTTTTTTCCTTAAATTAATTTGTAAAACTATAAAAAAAGTTATCCAATTTGTTGTTGTTTGTGGTGATCTTGTAAAAAAATGGTTTAAAATTCTTTTGGTTTTGATTTGTGAGGTAAATTTCATTTTTAAATTGACAAAATTTATCAAAAAAAGCTTTTTATTTTTTATGAACATTTTCTATTGGGGACACCGGACAAGTGTGAAAACAAATAAAAAGCTGGTTGTGGTTTAAACCATTTTATTTTAAAAATTTAAGAAAAATTGTAGATTATTCAAGTTTGTTTAGCACTTGTTTAAGATGCTTTGATGTATCAAAGCGTAGTAAACAAGTGTTAAACAAACATGTTATTTAACGGATAACAACAGCCTACCAAAAGTGTTAACTGTTCGTCACTCGTTTGAATTTTTAAATAATTTATCTATTGGTTTAAATCTAAATAATTTAAAAATCCATTTTAATTTCTAATTTTCAAAACTTTGTAATTATTAATAAAAGCAGAAAATCATTAAAATCCATTACCCATTTGACATCAATAAAACTAGCTGTATTTTGTTAACAATCTTTATAGAATGGATGCATTATTGTATATATTGTTAAAATGACAAATAATGACAAATGTTTACCTATCTAAAAGGCAAAACTAAAACAGCAATAAAAAATTGTTTTTATCCTACAAATGATTAAAACCCATTGAGTGGGTGGGCTCTCGCTCCCTTGGTGCGAAATTCCTCTCTTAAGATGGAATCTCGCACCCAGTGCGAAATTCTACTTTAAGGATAGAAACTCGCACCGGTTTACCGGTTTCGCACCGTGCGAAATTCCACCTTGTTATTTCGAGTTTCTGGGGGTACGAAATTCCACTAGTGCGAGCGTTTCACAAAGGATTTTAAGTGTAAGATTACACCGGTGCGAGATTTCACTAATGAAGTGACTTTCGCACCGAGGCGAGTTTCTACCCTTAAAGTAGAATTTCGCACTGGGTGCAAGATTCCATCTTAAGAGAGGAATTTCGCACCAAGGGTGCGAGAGTCCACCCAATCAAAGGAATCTCGCACCGGTGCGAAATTCCACCGGTGCGAAATTCCTTTCCTCCAAACCCGTTTCCAACAAAATAAGATCGAAGTTTGAAGCACCGCACAATAGTATGAAAACCTTTAAAACACCAGAATGTTTTCTCAATCAAGTAGGTTTAGTGGTTGAACTCAAATTTAGGTATAACAAATATGTTAAAAATGACAACACAACAACCACACTTCGCATAAAAATATTGCGTCGCTGATGCATAAGGCTGACCTCACCACAGCGCTGGAAATAAAATGTTCTGAAAATATAGTGAGCTAGTATCCATCAAATACTTCAATTAATTGCTAACCAATGTTACAGATTTTGCGTAGTTCTAATTATAAAAACATTAAAGAATGCTGTAGTATCTCAACTGACATATTATATACTGTGGTACGAACAGAAAAAGTAAAAAAAAATTTTACCGGAAGTTGAAATGTACTGTTACAAATCATACTCTAAGCATATATACCAAGTTTAATCAAAATCAATTATCAGGAATTTATGGTATTGAAGTTTCAAATAAACCACTTATCCCAATATAGTCCAAAAACAGTATGCAGTGGCGTAGCTAGCATGGGTGGCACCCGGGGCGGATATTGTGATGTCACCCCAAGAATGAAAACTGTCAATATTAATAAAAAGCCAATAAACTTCTTGTCAATATAAAGCAACAAAAATTTTCATAGAACGAAAAAATTATATTGTAATATGTAAAACATTTCCATAATATGGAGTCAACCTAAAATTCAACTTAAGTAAATTAAATAAGTGATGCAGAAGTTTCAACTTCGAAATTATCATCACCTCAACGGCGTAGTCGATAGCGTGTTGGCCTAAGGATTCGAACCAGGCACTGAGGAGGAAGGTTCGAATTCATCCGAAACACGAAAAATGCGAAGTGGAGTTCTTTTCTGAGAAATTTCCAACCATACCTTTGAATTGAAAACATTTTAATTACTTCTTTACTTACTTGAGTTAAATTGATCACAAAAAATCCCCAATATTGTAACATATTTTTTTTAAATACAAGAAAAGTGCAACGTACAAATATAATAAATAAAAAAAATTATGTATAGTATTATTTCATTCTTAGGAATACGTATTTCTTTTTTGCGTAAACTTTTTTAGAAGGTTACTATTGTTGTTGAAAAGGTCATGAAATATTCCACAAGAATTTGTTAAATTATTTTTCACACATTAAATGGCTTTTAAAGTCTCAAGTAGAGTTTCTGCTCGAAAAATTCGGTCGAGGAAGATTTGTTATCTTGAACTAATGATTTGTTATCTTTTACTGGAGTACGCAGGGCTTGTCACTCCCGTAGATCAAAAATAAAAAAATTTACAGATCAATAAAATTAAAACCTTTACGTATGAACGTAAAACTCAATTTAAAACAACTAAACATTTCTAAACAACTAAATTTTATATAAATAATTAAAATGTATGAATAAGTTTATATTATATAATCTTAATTACAATTTCAATAGAAGACAAAGTGGAACTCAGTTTATGTTTAGTGTTTACTACAATATTGATATTGATTGTCATATAATTCGAATTTATTTATATATATGTATTTAAACTAAAGAAAATGTTTTATTTAGCATAAATAAATTGCCTAAATTTAATTTTGAGTTACGAGAATATTATTATTATCATTTAAATTATTATTATCATTTATCTTCTTATATATTAATACGCTAGATTAAAACTTTGTGGAGCATAAGGCTTTTTTATTCGCAGATGGATTCAATTCAAATTTTCACAGCTAACTGATATTAGTGTAACCTATATTGGGATCCGGATTCAAACAAATCGGATCATAAATAAAAAAGTTATTATATACGGAAAACTTTTTCTATACATATGCATTATAAGTTTACATACATATAAAAATATATTTGCTATCGAACAACGAACTTTATTTTGTTATTCTTTTTTATATTTAATTTTTTCTCAGCTGTTAGTATATTTATTTCCATGTGAAGCTCGAGGTATTGCAACAAATGATAATGAATAGCGTGAATGTTTACTTGAAGCTTCAGAAATTCAATCACCAAAACAGTTTCGTCAATTATTTGCATTTATCTGTGGTTTGAATGTTCCTCCGAATGCTTTAGCTTTTTTTCTTGACAGCTCATGCAGGTTGTGGCAAAACTTTTGTTCAAACGGCAATCATTCATAAATTTAATTCACTAAATCTTTCGTGTATTGTAACTGCCTTCAGTGGTATTGCATCAACTCTTTTGATTGGGGGGCGAACTTTGCATAATGTTTTCAAATTACCAATTCCATTATTAGAGAATTCAATGCCAAATATAACTCCAAACAGTGTACATGGCACATATATTAATAATGCATCAATCATTATTATAGATGAAATTTCAATGTGTTCTATTCATGCTTTAAAATTAACTAGGAAGGCCCGGCGTGCTTCGCTACGCTTATAAATAAAGTTTTTGCGTAGACATTTTGTTGACGTAGAAGCAATGATTTCAAAAAGTGGTAACGAGAAATGCTAGCATATAATTTTTAATTTTTCTTTTTAAATATATGAATGAAAAATAATCAGAACTCTAGCTGATCAGTTCGGATATATGAAAAATTAGCGATCAAATAAGTTAGAGATAAAATAAGCTTACTTGAAAACTTATTTGATCGCTAATTTTTCATATATCCGAACTGATCAGCTAGAGTTCTGATTATTTTTCATTCATATATTTAAAAAGAAAAATTAAAAATTATATGCTAGCATTTCTCATTACCACTTTTTGAAATCATTGCTTCTACGTCAACAAAATGTCTACGCAAAAACTTTATTTATAAGCGTAGCGAAGCACGCCGGGCCTTCCTAGTTATTATTATTATCATTTAAATAACCATATTCTGTTTTTTTTTAAATCGGGACATTTTTAAAATGAAGCGGGACGTGGGACGAATTGTTAAAAATCGGGACTGTCGCGCCAAAAGCGGGACGTCTGGTCACCTTATTTAAATCTCTTCTTTCTAGCTTTAACAGCTGCAAACTTAGAAATCACATCTTCAAAATTTATATTTTGTGTTGCCTCATGCTGTACTGTTAATATGCCAAGATTTTTAAGCCTCGTTTGGGTCATTGTTGCCAGCATGTAATTTTAATTAATTTTAATTTGCTGAAACTACTCTCACTCGAAGCCACTGATACGCAAAAAGTCATAAATAACTTTAGTGCGACCATAAGACTTGGAAGGGGTTCTGTAAAATCCCATTCCACGATGAATTTCAAAAAGTCTAGGCACACCCAGTTAGAAACTGTTACATTGGCCGCTTTTAAATGCCTCCTCAACCTTAGTATCTCTATGACGAGTTCTGTTTCTGATACCTCATCATAAAAACCGGTAGATTTTGATTTAGATAACTCCAACTCTTCACTGTTCGCCAAAAGCACAGTGTTTGTCAGCACAACCTCGAACAATGAAGCTACATCTTGGTCTGACTTTAATTTTGTTCGGAGTTCAACATTGAATCGTCGTAGTACTCCGATTTTTTCACAGCAACATCTATTGCATCTTCTACAATATGACTAGGTTGTTCTTCAATATAAAGACAAAATGACTGTATTTTTATAACTAATTGATCAATATTCAAGCTTGTGCTTTGCAATACAATCCAAGCACAATTTATTCGCTCTAAAACATCATTCCGAAACAAAAGATAGCAAAGAAATGTAAAATCATACACAATCACCACGCATAAGGTTCTGTGTAGCGCCTCTAGTGTCTACATTTCCTGGTTGATCATTTAATTTCTCAATTGCAGCAACAATCCCATTAAAATTTTCATCCAATACTTTAACTAAAGCATACTGAGCATCCCAACGCGTTGTTGAGAGTCTTTTAAAAGTTGTTTTGCTGTGTTTAACAAGTACTTCCCAGCAGCTAGTCGAAGCAGAAAAAATGTAAAAATTCCAATGTTCCGAAAAATGTTACAAAAGGTACATTTTGTGCAAATGAGTGTTGGTCACATAAATTAATTGAATGATCTATACACCAACAAATATTGTTTTGTTGTTTTTTGCTTTAATAATAGCTTGCACTCCTCCATGTATACCACTCATAACAGCTGCATTATCATAACCTTGGGAACGACAATTCATAACATCTAAGCCGTCATTTTCAAGATTTTTAAGAATTTCATCACTTCTGACATTTGATCAATATGTGAAATGTCAGGTGTATTATCAAACATAATTCCAAAATATTTATATTTTTTAGGGTTCCGTTTTTTATACGGGACACTATTGGTGAGAGTACAACGTGTTTTTCACATTATTTCGATTATCTCGTGAACCATTAATCCGATGAACTTAAAATTTGAGGTGCTTATAAAACTAACTTATCCACACAAGATGGTGGGTTAAAAAATAAATGAAGTTGTGTTCGTTTGTTTTAAGGAGGTACGATGTAAAGCCTTTGAAAACCTACATTTTTTTATCGAGACGAGTAGGGTATCATATGAAAGGGCTTCATTTCAGCATTATTTAAAAATATATTTTGGAATTTTACACCTCACCATTTTTTGTATAATTTTGAAAAATGACGTTTTCTGGATATTTTACTGTCCCGAATAACTCCGACCCTACTTCATCGAAAATCTTGAAATATATTTGGAATGATAGAAAATTGAGTAGGTTTTTAATGAAAAATATAGAAAAGTGGCAGATACTCATAACTATATTTATTAAAGGGGTGGGAATGTTAAGGGGTAAAAACATCATTTAAAACCAGGTCATGTGGGGTGTCATTTGAAAGAGCACTTGATTTTAGAAATATTGCCATTTTTTTAGAATTTTGCAATGCATAGTTTTTGAATTATTATCAATAAAGTGACACAAAAAGTTGGTCCCCCCCCCTTGCATTTCGAGCCTAATTAACAGAAAAATTTGAAAAAATTCACAGAGACAGGAAATTTGATAAACTCTGAACGAAAAATATAGCGAACTCTCAAATAATTATATTTTTGTGCTTTTAAGGGATTGGGGTGGGGAAGGGTGAAAAAATTTTTTTTTGACCCAAGCGAGTGGGGTGTCATTTGAAAGAAAACTAAATTTCAAAAACTTTGCAATTTTTTTTAGAATTTTGCGGTACACAGTTTTTGAGTTATTCTAAAAAATGTGCAAATTCCAGACCGTTCTCCCTCCCCTACGTTTCGACACTGATTGACAGAAAAAATTGAAAAAATTCATAGAGACAGGAAGTTTGCTATATTTTGAACGAAAATTATAGCGAACTCTCAAATAATTATATTTCTGTGTGTTTAGGGGATGGGTGTAAGGGGGGTAAAAAAAAACTTTTTTTGACCCAAGCAAGTGGGGTATCATTTGAAAGAACACTGAATTGCCAAAACATTGCAATTATTTTTTAGAATTTTCCGGTACACAGTTTTTGAGTTATTCTAAAAAATGTGCAAATTCCAGACCGTCCCCCCCCCCCCTACGTTTCGACCCTGATAGACAGATAAAATTGAAAAAATTCATAGAGACAGGAAATTTGCTATATTTTGAACGAAAATTATAGCGAACTCTCAAATAATTATATTTCTGTGTGTTTAGGGGATGGGTGTAAAGGGGGTAAAAAAAAACTTTTTTTGACCCAAGCGAGTGGGGTGTCATTTAAAAGAACACTGAATTTCCAAAACATTGCAATTTGTTTTAGAATTTTTCGATACACAGTTTTTGAGTTATTCTAAAAAATGTGCAAATTCCAGACCGTCCCCCCCCCCCCCTACGTTCCGACACTGATAGACAGAAAAAATTGAAAAAATTCATAGAGAGAGGAAGTTTGCTATATTTTGAACGAAAATTATAGCGAACTCTCAAATAATTATATTTCTGTGTGTTTAGGGGGTGGTTGTGGGGAGGGCAAAAAAAAACTTTTTTTGACCCAAGCGAATGGGGTATCATTTGAAAGAACACCAAATTTCCAAAACATTGCAACATTTTTTAGAATTTTTCGGTACACAGTTTTGGAGTTATTCCAAAAAATGTGTAAATTCCAGATCGTTCCCCCCCCTACGTTTCGACACTGATAGACAGAAAAAATTTAAAAAATTCATAGAGACAGGAAGTTTGCTATATTTTGAACAAAAATTATAGCGAACTCTCAAATAATTATATTTCTGTGTGTTTAGGGATGAAGCTACATCTTGGTCTGACTTTAATCTTGTTCGGAGTTCAACATTGAATCGTCGTAGTACTCCGATTTTTTCACAGCAACATCTATTGCATCTTCTACAATATGACTAGGTTGTTCTTCAATATAAAGACAAAATGACTGTATTTTTATAACTAATTGATCAATATTCAAGCTTGTGCTTTGCAATACAATCCAAGCACAATTTATTCGCTCTAAAACATCATTCCGAAACAAAAGATAGCAAAGAAATGTAAAATCATACACAATCACCACGCATAAGGTTCTGTGCAGCGCCTCTAGTGTCTACATTTCCTGGTTGATCATTTAATTTCTCAATTGCAGCAACAATCCCATTAAAATTTTCATCCAATACTTTAACTAAAGCATACTGAGCATCCCAACGCGTTGTTGAGAGTCTTTTAAAAGTTGTTTTGCTGTGTTTAACAAGTACTTCCCAGCAGCTAGTCGAAGCAGAAAAAATGTAAAAATTCCAATGTTCCGAAAAATGTTACAAAAGATACATTTTGTGCAAATGAGTGTTGGTCACATAAATTAATTGAATGATCTATACACCAACAAATATTGTTTTGTTGTTTTTTGCTTTAATAATAGCTTGCACTCCTCCATGTATACCACTCATAACAGCTGCATTATCATAACCTTGGGAACGACAATTCATAACATCTAAGCCGTCATTTTCAAGATTTTTAAGAATTTCATCGCTTAAAGCAGCGGCTTTTTTTCCATGTAAAGGAAAAGGTCCAAGGAAGACTTCTTTGATTTCCACTTTTCTATTATCAATTTTCACATAACGAATCACTTCTGACATTTGATCAATATGTGAAATGTCAGGTGTATTATCAAACATAATTCCAAAATATTTATATTTTTTAGGGTTCCGCTTTTTATACGGGACACTATTGGTGAGAGTACAACGTGTTTTTCACATTATTTCGATTATCTCGTGAACCATTAATCCGATGAACTTAAAATTTGAGGTGCTTATAAAACTAACTTATCCACACAAGATGGTGGGTTAAAAAATAAATGAAGTTGTGTTCGTTTGTTTTAAGGAGGTACGATGTAAAGCCTTTGAAAACCTACAATTTTTTATCGAGACGAGTAGGGTATCATATGAAAGGGCTTCATTTCAGCATTATTTAAAAATATATTTTGGAATTTTACACCTCACCATTTTTTGTATAATTTTGAAAAATGACGTTTTCTGGATACTTTATTGTCCCGAATAACTCCGACCCTACTTCATCGAAAATCTTGAAATATATTTGGAATGATAGAAAATTGAGTAAGTTTTTAATGAAAAATATAGAAAAGTGGCAGATACTACCCCTATGTGGGGTGTCATTTGAAAGAGCACTTGATTTTAGAAATATTGCCATTTTTTTTAGAATTTTGCAATGCATAGTTTTTGAATTGTTATCAATAAAGTGACACAAAAAGTTGGTCCCCCCCCTTGCATTTCGAGCCTAATTAACAGAAAAATTTGAAAAAATTCACAGAGACAGGAAATTTGATAAACTCTGAACGAAAAATATAGCGAACTCTCAAATAATTATATTTTTGTGCTTTTAAGGGATTGGGGTGGGGAAGGGTGAAAAAATTTTTTTTTGACCCAAGCGAGTGGGGTGTCATTTAAAAGAAAACTAAATTTCAAAAACTTTGCAATTTTTTTTAGAATTTTGCGGTACACAGTTTTTGAGTTATTCTAAAAAATGTGCAAATTCCAGACCGTTCTCCCTCCCCTACGTTTCGACACTGATTGACAGAAAAAATTGAAAAAATTCATAGAGACAGGAAATTTGCTATATTTTGAACGAAAATTATAGCGAACTCTCAAATAATTATATTTCTGTGTGTTTAGGGGATGGGTGTAAGGGGGGTAAAAAAAAACTTTTTTTGACCCAAGCAAGTGGGGTATCATTTGAAAGAACACTGAATTGCCAAAACATTGCAATTTATTTTTAGAATTTTCCGGTACACAGTTTTTGAGTTATTCTAAAAAATGTGCAAATTCCAGACCGTTCCCCCCCCCCTACGTTTCGACCCTGATAGACAGATAAAATTGAAAAAATTCATAGAGACAGGAAATTCGCTATATTTTGAACGAAAATTATAGCGAACTCTCAAATAATTATATTTCTGTGTGTTTAGGGGATGGGTGTAAAGGGGGTAAAAAAAACTTTTTTTGACCCAAGCGAGTGGGGTGTCATTTAAAAGAACACTGAATTTCCAAAACATTGCAATTTGTTTTAGAATTTTTCGGTACACAGTTTTTGAGTTATTCTAAAAAATGTGCAAATTCCAGACCGTTCCCCCCCGCCCCCTACGTTTCGACACTGATAGACAGAAAAAATTGAAAAAATTCATAGAGACAGGAAGTTTGCTATATTTTGAACGAAAATTATAGCGAACTCTCAAATAATTATATTTCTGTGTGTTTAGGGGGTGGTTGTGGGGAGGGCAAAAAAAAACTTTTTTTGACCCAAGCGAATGGGGTATCATTTGAAAGAACACCAAATTTCCAAAACATTGCAACATTTTTTAGAATTTTTCGGTACACAGTTTTGGAGTTATTCCAAAAAATGTGTAAATTCCAGATCGTTCCCCCCCCTACGTTCCGACACTGATAGACAGAAAAAATTTAAAAAATTCATAGAGACAGGAAGTTTGCTATATTTTGAACAAAAATTATAGCGAACTCTCAAATAATTATATTTCTGTGTGTTTAGGGATGGGTGTAAGGGGGGTAAAAAAAAACTTTTATTGACCCAAGCAAGTGGGGTATCATTTGAAAGAACACTTAATCTAAGAAACATTGCAACATTTTTTAGAATTCTGCGATGCACAGTTTTCTAGTTATTGATAAAAAAAAGTGCTATTTTAAGTGTATGTATACCACCCTATATTTCGACGCTGATTTATAGATCAAATATTCCCTATGTAGACCATTAAAATACTGCTTAAATCTTTCTTTAGCTAACATAAACAGCTATGGATAAGACTTAACCTCAATTAACATTTTTGATCAATGTAGATGTGATTGACATTTACGATTGACGTTTACGATTAAACATTTATTCTATTATGCGTCAATAGTCTGGCGATATAAAGACTTTACAACATAACTTTATGTCATTTATTTTTGATATTGTGTTCTTTTACATTCACGGAACCCTTGGCGAGCGAATTTTATTCGCACTTGTCCGACTCTTTTAATATTTAATTCAAGATGTGTTCTTTTAATACTACATCATACGTTGACAGTAGTTTGATTAGTTCTAAGAAATTGCCTTTATTTAAAGGCTTTTTCCTTCATCATATCCACGAAATGCTAGGTTTTCTTTAGATAAAAATAATAGTCTAAGATCCGAGTATAGAACGACCTTCACCGAACTGGTTAATGGATGAAAAGTATTTTATATTAAATTAAATATGTTAATAAATATATTGCAAGTGGGTTGTCTAAAAAATTTCGGTCCAGAATATGATTAATTAAAAATTTAAAAATTAATTTTTTCTAAACATTTCACCGTTCCGGTTAATAGACAAATGACATACCAATCAAAAGTATGAAGCCTTTAGAATATGCAAACGATAGGTTGTCTATTTTTTTCCCGTCATAACTTAGGGTTGGCCGGTATAAAAAGGCAGATCGAAATTAGTAATTTGCACCGGTCTGGTTAATGAATAAACTTTATGTCAAAATAAAGATTATTTTATTACAAACACGGTGATATAGGGTTGTTTGCAAAAAATCAGTCCTGAATTAGGGTTGTCGAGTTTTAAAATGTGCAATATTCCTACGAATGAATACGTGCGACAGAGAGGTTCCAGCGAACTTTTTGTCTGTGAAAATAAAAAGGATAGCAATAGACTCGTAAATGCTGCGCATTATTTTGGAACAGCTTGCCACAACATCCAGAATTTAATTGAAAACTATTAACCAGTTTAATGCATAGAAACATTGTCTTTCGTATCGTTCTTTATACATTCAAATAACATCTAGAATTATTATTTACAGTTAACGTATATTGTATAATTTAGTATGTATAACTTATTTACATTTTAAATATGAATTAAATAAATTTGGAATACAAGAAAAAATTTTAGTTTCATTTTTATCGCAATGGATAACTAATTGCAGCAAATAATTTGTGTTTAATACAGGTATTTATTTGTTTATTTCTATCTTATGACGGGAAAAAAATAGACATCCTATCGTTTGCATATTCTAAAGGCTTCATACTTTTGATTGGTATGTCATTTGTCTATTAACCGGAACGGTGAAATGTTTAGAAAAAATTAATTTTTAAATTTTTAATTAATCATATTCTGGACCGAAATTTTTTAGACAACCCACTTGCAATATATTTATTAACATATTTAATTTAATATAAAATACTTTTCATCCATTAACCAGTTCGGTGAAGGTCGTTGTATACTCGGATCCTATACTATAAAGTTATATGCAATAATCTGGATAAAAGATGTTTCCACTTCTGTTTTTCATTATCTATTTTTTTTTTTTTATTCTAAGTTAGGCATGTTTAGTGTTAATTATAATAAATTATTAATTAACGTCTCTGAATATCCGAAGATACCATGCCAACTAGGGATTGAGATTAAGTATTGAATAAATTAAGTTTCTTTTAGAAATTTATGGACGTTAACTTTAAAATTTTGAAGATTAAAGCTATCAGGAAAAACCCATGAAGGTAACGCATTCCAGAGATAAGAGACTCTGTTGAAAAAATCACGCTGGAAAGCTACTAAGCTGCAATGTTATTAAATATTTTTGTTTTATTAAATTTTATCATTAATATTATAAAACTGAAAACAAACAGGATGAGTATGTATCTACCTATAAAAATTTGCAAAACTATAGTAATTGCATAACTACCATTTTACTCCACAGTAATTATTTATATGTCCATTCGAAAACGATCCATTCCAATTTACGAGTTTCAAGATACAGGGAAAAAAAATTAATTTGAGATTATTTACAAACATGGTGATTTGATTGTTTATTGGTTTCCATAGGTGTTTGCAATTAATTTGTTTGAAATGTAAAACATATTAGGTAGTAAGTTTAAGCTGATATTTTAGAAATAATTTTGGAATAGAGACATGATTTTGGAATAGAACAGAACTCAAGGGTGCCACCCTATCGACACAGGGTGCCACATTATCGACGAAGACCACTTTTACATTATTCAGGATATGTGTTTTCAGACCTGGTAGTTAAAGAATCATTCTTGCATACTAAGTAATGTACCGTAAAAGAAAACGGTTAATATGCTATCTATTGGAATATTCAAAGCTATTGAGTAATTGTGGTGATGCTACTCAATGCTCAACATGTTGATTCGATTAAAAAAAAAGAAATACACACATATTGTTGAAATTTTATTTTACGTAATAACTCATAAATTTTAAAAAGTAGAATAGATCCTTTTTGAACCAATAGGACATATTTATAGGACACATTATAAGTTATCACAATTTATAAATCAAAATTAAATGGATAACCTGGCTAAAATGGTTTCTAAGTGATTTATCGTTGAAAACGATTGAAACGTTGAAAACCATTGTGATGGTTTGTTTAAGTTTTTTTACGGTCGGGTGTCACCCGTTTTGGGGTCGGACCGCCCTCCCCCCGCCCTCCCCCCCCCCCCCCCTAGCTTCGCCTCTGTTTAACCGTTATTTCTTATTAACTCATATACTTGCTTGTTTTTAATAAAATAGCTCGCAGCACACCTATATGACCAGATATGGTAAGTCATGGAATTCCATTTTATTTTATTTTTCATTTTCTATATTTTTGGGGATTTTTATAAATTATTATTCTCAATGCGGTTGCCTTTGATTTCTATTTTCTATAATGCTGCAGCTTACATTTTTTTTGCGCGTAATTAAAATTTATTTTTACGTGCTCTGATATACAATTATTATCTGCCATGGCTAATATACTATAACAATATGCGGTGTGCATTTTACCTAGATCATTTTCAATATTTACGAGTGTAAATTTTATATCTTTATGCGGGCTCTCTGACGTTTGAACTAGTACCCCTTTTTATTGAAATCAAAATTTGGCAAACCGGTCTTCCTGAACACGGTGTTTGAACTTACGATTTCAAACTTTAACTTCAGTGATTCCTGTAATATCAGATATTGAGGTATAATTTCAAGCATAAAGTTGATCAGGCTTTGTACTTGAAACCAAGATTGTGCGAGTTTCCCTTTTTGATTCTATATCTTTTTTCTATTTTTCGCTCTTGTAATTAATTACCTTAACATCATTTTCTGGAATCCATGCTCTTAACATGTCTGAATCTATTTTTATTTAGACGCCCTGACTATATTCAGGATTTTCCTAAATAATTTCTGCTCGAGTGACTAAATCAAATTCTTTTAAATTATTGTTTTCGAATCTCTCTATAAATCTTGCCTATAGATTCTAGTAGGTTGCTGCTATCTCAAGTAAATTCTTAAAAATTAAAATAATTTTAATAATGAAAGAATAAAATAAATTATTTGAATCCATATGAATGCAGAAGTCTATTATATAAAAATGAAATATTCCCACTGGTTTTCGCGGAAATAATTTTTCTTATAATTTAGTCTCTAAATTATCAAAACAAAATCTTTTGTGAGAGATTATAAGAAAACGGCAAACGTATATTTTCTGTAAAGGAAAAGGGTTAATAGTGATTTTTATAAATCTTAAGTTGGAACGTGATAAATTATAGAAGGTGGATGAATATGTGTAGTTTTAAGATAATCATTCGAGTTTTGTTTAAGATTCTTAAGTTTTTTGGTTTATTTTTCAATATATTTATGCAGTGGGAGAGTTTTTGGCTGATAAATATTAGCAACTGAAAAAAAAATAAAACGAAAGTGATTTACTATAATAATCTTTAGTTGTTGCTATTAAATTATGGGTTTTGTGATATTTCTTTTTAATATTTTGGAAAAGGTTTTATTTTGATAAATTACTGACATTATGGGAAAGCTCGTGAGATTTTGTCTAACGAACTAATTCTGAAACTAAGATAAATTTGTCGTATCGTCTAGGAACGTTTTTTGTTTGGAGGTTTCGATGCATAAAATCAGAACAATTTGGTGTTCGATCATGTTTTTAACATAGTCGTCTTTGATGTTACTGTTAATTGTGCTGTTGTTAGTTCCCAGAGCGTTTTGGCTATAAATATCGTTATAAACACTGAAGATCCCTGCACAATACTCAATATTATATTATATGATATATTATTTTTATAAGACCATACAATATACAATATTATTTTTATAAAATCATTGGGGTACTGTTTAATTACTTAGTCTGTTTATCTGATATCATCGTTAAGAACATGAGAGATCTAATGAAAATTTCTGATGTTAGTGAAGATGGCAACACATGTAAATCTCTTCAACACAAGCTACAGAGCTGTCTAGGTTTGAGCACTAACTGAACATTTCTTTTTGTTTTCAAAAGGTTGACATTTTGCATTTTATAAAAATACTTGAAGATAATTTCATTCTATAATTGTGATTATCATTGCAAATAAACTTATATTAAATTAAATGATATTAAATTTTTTTATTTATATATTCTATACATATCTAAGTGGGAATAAACATGCAAAGCATTCTAGTGGATAGTCCACGGGCTGTGCTCTTCCCCCATCACGTTGCACTGTCGAATGTTTCACAAACAGATACCTCTAGATACAGCTCTCACAATAATGTTAGTGTCAGAATCTAAAATTAATGGAGCTTATGGGTAAGAAATTTAACTGCAGTCATGATACCATTTTGCTTATTGAAAAACATTAAAATGTCCCTTGATTTTGAGACCGTAGCTCAAATCTTTAAAAGATTATGAATGAAGTATTCACATATAACGACTTCTTCTTTTACAAGGATTAATTATAAGACTTAATAGTTTAACCCGATAAACCAATTAATTAATTTTATTAATAATTCATTTCAATAATATATACTTCATTTTAATGTTTCCTTAATTTTAATTTTTTTAATTAATGATTTTTTAAAAAATAGATTAATGATTTTAATAATACAAATATCGAATAATTTTTATTTCAAAAAAAAAAGAAGGCAGTATTAAGGACTGCCGATAGAAGTGAAAACTTAAATCTGTGAAATAGTTGTGTTTTTTTGGTATCTTCCAATTATTGTAGCATCGCAAATTAAAATTTCAGAAATTTTAAATTAAAATCATTAAAATTATTCTGGGTTTCACATCTATCAGCATTCCAAGCAACTATTATATACATTTTTATATTTAAAATAATCAAAGCATATCATATAAAAATTTGCGTCTATCAACACCTTATAAAGCATGTTATTGTGGGACCTTGTTCCTAAAAGTTTTTTATGCGTTGTTGTGACACACCTTGTAATTTCTACTACCAAACACATTTTATTTAAACAAAACTAGCGTATCATCAAAGAATATTCCATAACTTAGAGTAAGGGATAGTATCGTTGATAGAAAATACTTCATCCGCCAGCACCCCTAAGATATCACTTTGGCTAATGAGATTGCACTGCTATTACCAGTGGTATACGATATCTTAAGATAACTCATACACACCCATAGATCAACAATTTTAAATTTTACAAATCATCCTGCAGAAAGCTAAGTAAATTCATTGGTATTAATGCGAATTGTTGCCGTTTGCAAATCACTATCGGCTAAGTGCCACCAGTTTAATTATTTTATTTATCATAATTGCCATCTATGTTTAATCATACATAAGCTATTTTTCTTTGTATAGAATATAGAATAATATAGAATAATCGATATAATCGATGTTATCAAGTATCAAGTTACAAGTATTAAGTCTTCACTTAATTTTAGAAACATGTATTTGTACAATTCCAAACCAACCACATATTTTTTGGAGATAATAAAATTTGTAAATTCATTCTGTGTTAATTTAAATTGAAATACATATAATTTTGATATACAAATGTAATTATTTCAGGATATCCTATCTTTCTTACGTTATTTTTAATTTCGTAAAAATAAAATAAAAAGAAAATTAAGTGTACACAACAACTTCCAAAATTTTCATGATGATTAATGTATTAATGCATAAAGGACAAACAGACATACTTTAAATTTTAAACATATTCAATATTTATTTAGCATGAGGACTCGAATACAAATTGCAAAAGACAGTTGCTTTAAAAAACCGCATTATAGATCAATTTTTTAAAATTCGTAAAAAGAAATTTTTATTATTTTTGTGAATCATTAATAAAAAAAAATAACTGTAATGGTATTTAATAAAAATAAAAAAAAACAATAAAAAAATATGTACCACACCATGGAATTGAACTCACGACCTACAGAACGTCAGTCGAGCGCGATATCCACATCGCAGTTTGAAACAGAAAGAAATGAAGGATGTATTTCATATTTAAAAATAAATATTTTTTTCTTCTTCAAAAATGCATATAAAACATGGTAACGCGAATATATAAATTGTACCTCATACAAAATTTCATAACGCGGCTAAAGAAGTTTTCACTTCAAAAATATTTTTACAATATAAAACAAAAATATCGAATAATTTTAATTAACTTTCATAAAACAAATTTCGAATAATTTTTAATTAACTTTAAAAAAGCAAATTTCGAATAATTTTTTATTAACTTTAAAAAATGATAATTTTGGTTATTATTCAATAGAAATTTTTGGGCTAGTGATTTTGAATTTTAAACTTATTTGAAACTGAATGACACTTTACCTATTGATTCGCCTCAAACCTGTGTCTAGGAAGGGCCTGATTAATCAAATTCCTTCAAATATCAAGGCGTTAGATATCATTTTAACTTTTCTAACACAATTGATTTTGTTTTGTATTTAGAACAACTTCCAGGACACTTTGTTTTGTCCGATCCTATCTATTGTCCGATTTACGAAATTGTTATTTCCCGCGGTACGGAATACTAGTTATGAAAAAATTGCTGTAATTTATTTCTCAATTCCTATTTCACGATGTACAGAAATAGGGCTACAGATGTACTCATAAAGAAAGAATAGTAGACAAAATAGTAGATCAGTGGGCATAAATAAAAGACGCCAGAATAGTACATTATGATGCTAGGACGTAAAGCTAAAGATTGTGGACGTATGTGGAGTTTGCAAATCGAGGCGCTAGCCGGAATTTGTATCCACGCTAAGTTCAAAATAGCTTACGTCCGTGCATCATATACTATTTTTTATTCGCCGCAAGCAAAATATTTAAAAAAAAATGTTTTTTGGCAAACGGCTGTAAAGTTTAACTTTACTGCCGCTAGGGTGCTAGCTAAAGTCTTACTTTTTAGCCTGACAGCAAAAGTAACGTCTAGCGACAGCAAAAGTAACGCCATTTTTATTTTATATTACGGAGGCTGTAAAGTAACATTTGTTATTTGTTAGTTTGTTATTTTTTCAAACATATTGTATAACCATGACAACAAAAAATAAGTTGATTCTCATATTATGAAATTTTGAAAAGGTTGCTTTGATAAAAAAATTTTATTCATACAAATTTAAATGTTTTTTTCTCTTTTTTGGAAGTAATTATGACGATAAAAATTCAAATTTATAAAAAGTTTGATGTATTAATTTCATATTTATAAAAAATTTAAACGTTTGCCGAAAAAATAGTGTATTTAATTCGGAGCTAAAGTGACTTTTTGTGTTTCGTCTATAATTGTCGGCCTCCCTGCGGTCGGCCGTCAAACTATAGACTCAACACAAAAAGTATCACTTTAGCTCCTAATTAAATAATGTACTTTTATTCTAAATTAAAATTATAAATTTGCATGAATTTTGAAATAAAAATATGTGGAACAAGTTATCTTTGACATAATATTTGTTATTTTTTCCAAATTATTGTATCATCTTTTTTTTTTATTTAGCGTATGGTTTTTTCTGGTGACACATTAAAAATTAAACTTAATATAGGTAGACTCTTCTATGAAATCTACCTAAAACAAAACATGGATGCACATTAAATGAACTTACAATCGATTTGATTACGTGTGTTTTAGTAAAAAAGTAAAAAGTAAAATATTTGAACATTGGGCAGTACATTTGAACATTAGATGCTTACATCGAGCGAGTCTATCCATGTTACTACATCGGGGATTGCCAAATCGATGTCTGAGATGTCGCGATTGTACCGTCGAATTGGAGACACAGTTGCAATGTGTTTTATGGTTTGTTGTGGAGCGCCGCAGTCACAATCAGGGACTCTGAAATGCCCCACTTGTAGAAAGAATCAGCACAACTTCCATGGTTCGTTCTTATTCGGTTTAGTGTAGTCCAGGTATGACGTGGCAGATCGAAACAGGTTATGTAGAAGTCGGGTTAGTAATAGAAAGGCCAGTTGTGTTGTAATGATGCCAGAAGGTGTCCAAGGCATCCAATATATTAAAAGTAGTTGCCAGCAGGTTGCTGTCAGTTTTAAGTGGAGGCTTTCTTGACTTCAATCGACAGTGAGTATGGTCACCGTAATATTCGTGCAAGGGTAACGTGATGTTGTTGGTAACCTTTTTATGTTCATGCATGAGAGCATGCAAGCATCTGAGTGCAGGTGGAGCGATATTGCTTAACACAGGGGCCAAGGTAAAGGGGTGAATCTGATAGTACCACTTATAGTACGCATCGTGGCATGCAGCTGGTAGTCAACTTTTTGAGTATGTGTGCTAGTGAGTATGTGTCCCATCACTATGACAACATAGTGGGAGGTGGGGTTCTGTGGAACGAAAAGAAAGCAACTGTTCAATTCATTCGTAAGATACCAGGGAAAAAAACTTAATATTGAACAATTCTTCTAGATTACAGAAACTATAAAATTTCAATGGGGGAAGGGGGGGGCTTTAAACCCAATATAACCTGTATATTGCTACGCCACTGCATACATACTAAAAGATTGTTTTGTGGATTTACCTTAACAATAATTTATTAATTTAAATTATTGATTTAATATAAGTCAATGTTGAACGTGTATCATCGGATGTTTTTCCAATAGTGCAGATGTCTGTTAGGATTTTGCTCCTTTCCAATCCCCTTTGTCCATCTATACTAATGATTAATTGGATTAAACGATTCATCCAATCTTTAATTTTGCTGATGTTTCACATAAAACATCAAATCTATGATCACCGTTAGCGCACGCCACTCTAGATGAAATTTGATAGAGTTAGTAAACATTGATTTTAAAACATTTATAGATTGGGGTATTGCTAACAGAGTTGAATTCAACACAAATAAAATACCAGTTTGGCATTTTACTAAATTCTCTAACAGACGCGCACACAGATAAAATTTAAGGGAGAGACACAAATACTAAACCATACATATACAAAAATGTAAGATGCATAATAAAAAAATTTATAATATATGATAATTAAGAATGGTTTGATTTATTTTTTTTTGGTCCTATAGGCTTGTGTTTTAGCATTCGGTCAACAAAAAATTTTGCATTTAATTATGAAAAGATGAATGTTTGTTAGAAACTTTTTTTCAATTTCTGGTTTTGTAGAGAAATAAATTTCTTACAAAAACGGTTTGAAATGTGGGATCCATGAATTTATTAATTTCAAAAATATACTCATTTGAACATTCTCAGAAAACCCTAGTGTGGTAGGTTATTGAAGATTATGATAAAACGCTTGAAAAACATTTTTTGCACTGATCGCGATTTTAAAACCGGTACTTCCGAGTCTTGGTCAGGCTATCAAAGCACCCGCTTATATCCACACATTAGAATGACATTGAGATTTATTATATATGCCATATGCTTACGCCACATGCTATTCAAGCTTTACATAAAAAAAGCTTGTAAAAGACTAGATTCACTAAGTTTCTTATATAATTCCTTAAGTAAAGCTTAATTCAATAATAAATATTTAGGGCATATTCAAGCAACTGTTACTCAAGTATAATACCTTTTATAAGGTTTTATTCACATATAACTTTTAAGGTAGTATTCAAGATGTTTTTACTCAAGAATTCTATCCCTTATATAAACTTTTATTAAAGTACAACTTTTAGGAAGAATCCAAGAAGATTCTTACCCAAGGATAGTTCCTTGTATACCACTTTATTTATGTATAGTAATTTTAGTAGTACTCAAGAGAATTCTTACTCAAGTAATATTTCTTATATACAGCTGTTTTCAATAAATATTAAAAGATTTACAACAAATCGATCTGTCAATATTTTTGACAGTTCGTTGTTTAATTCGCGATTGTGTGTTTTTTTATTAAATCACTTATCGATGTGTTTAAAAAGTTAACAAACCTTTAAGAACTTTAACAAACTATTACTGATTAATACAAAAGATTATTTCAAATGGTAGACATATTTTCGTCAATGAAAATTTGCAATTGCCATTATTCCGCAACCATTTAATCAAACGTTTCTGATGATGGTTTATAAATTGATTGAGATTTACCATTTCTGATGATGGTTTATATAATGATAAGAGTTGGTCAACAAATAAATAAACTGATGATAATTTGTCATACAATTCATTTTTGTATTAAATGTATGTAATCGCCGTATTAGTGCGCAATTTGCTTGGGAAAAAATTATATCAAAACTTGCAACAGATTGCAACTGACTTATGGAAAATATAACGTAAAACGCTTATTTAATATGGTCATTTAACATTTATTTATTAACCAGCCAAATTGTGCAACTGAAAGTAATGCCAATCACAGCATACTATACCCCTTATGAAGCTTGAGCAACACTTTTGTTCTGTATTGAGTAACGTTTTATTCCTGTCGTGGAAATTGATTTAATGAACGAGTGCGTAAGGGTAAACGATGAGGAAGAGGGTCTGTGTTCGATTCCTGCCAGGCACGTTTTTGTTTATGAATTTTATTTTCCTTTTTTTATTTTATTTTTATTCTTCAATCATTTTTAATCGTACAATTGAATGGAAACACATGCGTAGATATCGCGTATGAATACGCAAAATTATTTTCATTTCGAGATTGTTCTCAATCATAACCAATATTATTTTTAACAAAAACCCATATATTCTCATTTTAGGAAACCATTAGTACACTTTTATATGCATTCCTAATCAAAATGTTTGAATAAAAATTAATTCATAGTCGTGGTAGTGGTCCGAAACTTGAAATGTGTACAAATAATTTATTAAACAATAGTGATTAAGTTTCAATTTTCTTTATGACAGCTGCTAAATAGAGAAGTGGATAGCGTTCGGTCCTGAAGAATCAAAGGTTACGACTTCGATCCCAGCTACAGGCGTTTGTAAAGATGCGAAATGTGTAAAATAAATAGTAATTTCCGATAAAAGATTAACTCAATGGCAGCAATATACAAAAAACAGGAGTTTAATGCGCCAATTAACCAAAATAACTAAAGCAAACAATCACCAATTTTTTTTTCAGTGGCATCGCTTCTTGAATAGCCACTGAGTAATTCTCTTGAGAAAATATTTACTCAAGCACTTTATTCAAGTAACATTTTGACAGTATTTGAATAAGCCTTGAATAACAACTTATGTACCACTTTATTCAAACACTTATATAAAACATGTATAAAGCATTATATAGGTCTTCTTGAATAAAGAATATTTTTTCATACGCCTTTTCTCCTTGAGTAGAGCTTGTATAAAACTTTTATCATGCATAGTTCAAGAATTTTAAATTTCCCCTTCCATTTTAAATTCCTCTTTTAAAGCTTTACTCAACGATTACCTAGGTTAAATTGTTACCTGGGATAGTATGGGATATACCTACTAACTTTCGAAAATCACAAATAGTGAGGTTAAAGAAATTAATTATCTCTTACAATAAAAATTCCTACCTTGTCGGGTTTAAGACGTATAAAAGAAAAACCTATATAATAAAATACTAACTCTGTAGCCAGTGAAGTATGACAAAAAGTTTTTCACTAAGAAAAAAGAGATTACAACATCGTAGTTAAAAATGTTTCTAAATGTCGACGCCGAGGGGCAGTTGATAGCGTGTCTACCAAAAGATTCCAACTCAATTGGTACTGATGAAGTTCTGAGTTCGAATCCTAACCGAAACACGTTCAGAGATAAAAGTTGTTTTTATTAACAAATATTAACTATATTATTAACTATAAAGTTTATTCAGATAAGCGCAAAAACTGATTTCGAATTGAAAAATTCATATACCATTCACTAATTTACTTTGACATTTAAGTCGTAAAATTGATTTCAAATTGAATGGAAACATTCAATAATAACTGCACACGTGACTTAGGATAGTATGGGATATACATACTAGCTTTCGAAAATCACAAATAGTGAGGCTAAAGAAATTAATTTTCTCTTATATATATATATATATATATATATATATATATATATATATATATATATATATATATATATATTCCAGGGTCTCCAATTTATGTACCATAAACTTCACTGCTTTTCCACAATTTGAATCAATAATATTCGGAATCGTAAAATCTGTATTTACTATTCCACTAAGTTCAAATTCTTTTACTATTAGTACCCAGGCTCAAATACCACCGATTATTCCTTATACTTTCGAATATTTGTAAAACACTTTTAATTGCAAAATTAAAACTGACTCTCTGATATTTTTGTTTGCTTATTTATATCGAAAAATAAATAAATCGAAACTTCTATAATCCACTAGAAATCAATACTACGTAGTCTGTACATTTTGAATAGGCCACACCTGTTTTCATTCAAACTTGCATTTGTATTAGCGAACTCAAATTTAATTTATGCAAAATGTATTAGGTAACTCCTTTTAATTCATTAATGTAAACATTTGAATAACAAATTTAATTTACATTAATTTATGCAATACAATTTGCAATACAAGTAAAAGATTGAAAAAGGAGTTAACGTTTAATTCATGAATGAGTAAATAAAATTAACCCATTCTGGACGAAGTTTATTACATTGCCCTCCATTTAGTTTTGTTCGTCCCGAACAATATCAGAGATCGCATTGGTGCTGTTACCTTGGTACGGTGCCAACCTTTGCAGATGTATCACTTTCATCTTGGTACGGGGTCCCTTTTGTATGCGGTAGATAACATCATTAATTCGTTTGATTATTTTATATGGGCCTTCCCAATCTGGCTGCAGCTTGGGTGATCTTCCCTTAGTTCTTCTGGGGTTGTATAGCCATACCAATTCTCCTTCTTGAAAACCGCCACTATTTGCATTTATGTCGTACCTGGTTTTCATTTTGTCACTGGCAATCTTAATGTGGTCTCGAACCTGCTGATGGATTTTATTCATCTTCTCCCTTAGTTGTCCCACATAATCTGTTTTTGTGGATACCAGACCTCCAGGGATGCCAAACTCGATGTCACTAGGAAGATGTAGTTCTCTTCCGAACATGATATTCGCTGGCGTTTCACTTGTCGTATCGTGCACTGCGCTACGATAGGCCATCAAGAATAACGGAAGATCCTTGTCCCAATTTCTTTGGTTGGCTTCTACTACCTTTGACAAATGTTCTTCCATGGTTCGGTTGAATCGTTCTACCATGCCATCCGACTGCGGGTTCATAGGTGTAGTTCGTGTTTTTCTAATTCCGAGTGTTCTGCACAGCTCTTCCATCAGTTGAGATTCGAAATTCCTTCCCTGGTCGGTATTCAACTCGAGCGGTGTTCCATATCTGCAAACCCATTCATTGACTAATGTTTCCACGACCGTAACTGCTTCCTGGTTCGGTATTGCATATGCTTCCGGCCATTTTGTAAAGTAATCAATGACCACCATGATGTATTTGTTACCTTTTGTAGTTTCCGGAAATGGCCCCGCGATGTCTATCGCAATTCTCTCCATTGGGGCGCCCACATTGTACTGTTGCATCTCTCCTCGAGTTCTAGTTTTTGGTCCTTTGCTCGCTGCACAAGTATCGCATCGCCGACACCATTGCTCCACGTCTGTTCGATACCTCACCCAATAAAACCTCTCCCTTACTTTGGCTAGGGTTTTATTGACTCCCAGGTGTCCTCCAGAAATACTTCCATGCAGCTTTCCCAGTACCTCTTCCACTCGACTTGATGGCAACACCAGTTGTTCTAACACTTTCTTTCCATCAGCGGACTCCCATTTTCTTTTAAGTATCCCGTTGTCCATAAATAGTGAGTCCCATTGCGCCCAGTAGCATTTCACCTCCGTACTTAAAGGTGCGACCTCTTTCCACTCCGGTCGCCTTCCTTCAGTTTTCCAATTCAATATTGGAGCCATAGCTGGATCTTCTAGCTGCTCTCTTTTAATTGCCTCGGTACACCAATCTTCAGGAGTTTGGAACTTGACTTGGTTCACTTTCATTGCCTCATTTCCCTCAGTTCTGCTACATGACTTGCACTCCTCTATACAGGGTCTTCTGGACAGGGCATCGGCGTTACCATGGATCCTCCCCTTGCGGTGTTCAACTTTGAAGTCGTAGTTCTGCAGGATCTCTATCCATCTAGCTGCTTGTCCTTCAGGAAATTTGAATTGTAATAACCATTTTAGAGCAGCATGGTCCGTGCGAATCAGGAATGGTTGTCCACACAAATACTTGTGGAAATGTTTCACAGCCTTGATGATAGCTAGCAACTCCTTCCTCGTGACACAGTAATTCCGCTCCGGCTTTGACAGAACTTTACTGAAGTACGCCACCACTTTCTCATCGTCTCCAACTTTCTGTGACAAAACAGCTCCGGTTCCTATATTGCTTGCGTCTGTGTCCAGAATGAACATCTTTCCGGATTCTGGATAGGCTAGTATAGGGGTGTTGCATAGTTTTTCTTTTAAACGGCAGAATGCCTCATTACATTCGGTTGTCCACAGAAACTTGGTATTTGCCTCTGTCAATTTATGTAGACTCTTAGCGATATTCGCAAAATTCTCCACGAATCTTCGATAATAGGTGCATAAGCCAAGGAAACTGCGTAGCTCATGAACATTCTTCGGTACTGGCCAATTTTTCACAGCATCAATCTTCTCGGGATCGGTTCTGACTCCATGTTCTGTAATGATGTGTCCAAGGTACTTCACTTCTTTGTGGAAGAGATTGCACTTTACCGGATTCAACTTCATGTTGGCATTACTTATTCTTCTGAGTACTTCTTCGAGGTTCATTAGATGATCTTCGAAGTTGCGACCTATTATAATGATGTCATCAAGATAAACTAGGCAGGCCTTCCAGGTTAAACCATGCAACACGCATTCCATTAGACGTTCAAATGTTGCTGGGGCATTGCATAGACCAAACGGCATCACATTGAACTCCCACAACCCCATTGCCAGTAGAAAATGCTGTCTTTCGTCGATCTTCTGGATGCATTTCAACTTGCCAGTAGCCACTCTTCAGATCTAATGTGCTGTACCATTTGGCCCCTGATAGTGTATCCAGTGTGTCATCAATTCGTGGCAGTGGATAGCTGTCCTCTAATGGTTACCTCATTGAGCCTTCGATAGTCTACACAAAAACGAGCTGACCCATCTTTTTTTCTAACCTAGCACCACTGGTGAGCTCCATGGACTCTTAGATGGGCCTGATGACTCCATCAACTTTTCATTTTGTGCAGCATTCCTTGCACTTCCTCGTGTTTAGCCAGTGGTAGTCCTTCTAGGAGGGCTGTCTGATAGGATGAGCGTTTCCAGTGTTGATCCTATGTCGCACGATGTTTGTTCTTCCAACATCTTCATCTCCAGTAGAAAAAAACGCTGCTCATCTTCGTTAATACCCTCTTGATTTCATTGATTCGGCTGGATTACATTCTTTTACTAAGATCTTGAAGAATTGCTACTAATGCGGGATATTTTCTCTGCATGAAGACCTTTTGTTCTTCTTCACAGCTGATTATCTCTTTTTATGGTGCTGCATTTGGCGATTTCTTCTCCATGATTGATGACCACTCGTTTATTTTGAGAAGTTAATCAGTTGCACTGGAACTACTCCCTCTTTTGCTGCAACTAGCGTTCGGCCAATCCATAATGTTTCCTCCAAAGTCGTTGTTAGCTGGCTCAATCATCACAGGTGAATTTTGGTCACTTTTATCTAGTAGCTTAGTCCATATGATTTTCTCAGATTTTGCCGGGATCTCAGTTGGTCCATCACTAATAACACGGACCTCAGCATTGTCGTTGGTGGCGTTTAGCACTATTTCTGTGTTTCCATATCTCAGTACGTGGCTTCCCAGATCTAATATAAAATTGTATTCTTTCATGAAGTCAAGCCCAATTATGCAGTCATCTTCTATATCTGCTACAATAAATCGGTGCCTAAATGAATTTCCTCCAAGGTGAACCTCTTGGTCGCTTTCTCCATGAACTAGAACTGTTTCACCCGTAGGCTGTTTATTAGGGTGAATCGTCTTGTTGTATCGATCTGACTATCACAAACCACATCTGGACGCACTATTGATCTCGAAGCACCTGTGTCCAAAGTCAACATGCACGATCTGCTTCCAACGGTTGCTTCTAAGACTAGACTACTATTTTCTCTTTTTACTTGTGATACCACCACTGTAGGGCATTGTAATTGAGCCAGCTTTCGCCCTTCAAAACTGGCACAATCTAGTTTCCCGAATCCGGAACGCGGCCTCTGTCTTCCGGGGGTGGCTCCCATTTACATTCTCTTCGGATGTGCCCTAACTTCCCACAGTTCCAGCATCTTACTCTGCTAGATCTACTTCGTTGATTTCGTTCAGGTTTATCTTCCAAACTTTTGACACGCATGATCACTTCATCAAGCGCTGCTTTTATAGGTTCTTCAGTAACTTCCATCTGACGTACTCTATCTGAACCGTACGCTCTTTTTCCAGCTTCCATTTGCAGGGCCAATGCTAAGACTTCTGCAGGTAGCTTCTTTCCGCTTAGATAAAGCTGGTTTCTCATTTGCACATCTCGAAGAGCATTGATGAATGTATCAGCTGCCAGTTCGTCTCGGTGTTCAGCGTTATAATTCGGATATGATAGATTAACCAGTCTCACAATGTCAGCCTCTAATTCTTGCAAGGTTTCGCTGACTCCTTGTTTTCGTGTCTTGAGCTGCATGCGATGGAGAGCTTGCATATGACTTTCCCCGTATCTTACCTCTAAGGGCCTCCATAATCTTGCTGTAATCACGTTCTGTCCGCTGATAGTGTCTGCAAAATTTCAGCAGCAGGTCCCTTCAATGCCAATATAAGCGCGTTTGCTTTTTGCTGGTGCTCAACCCCAGTTGTTGCTATCTCAAATTGCATCTTAAATATCTGATACGATGTAGATCCATCAAATGCGGGTGTTTTTACTCTAGCTGGAGCTGAAGTAGTTGATGGATTGATCATGTTACCTGACTTGCCTTGTGCTATTTCTTGGCGTAATTCACTCGAAAGTTTGCGTAATTTCTCTTCATGTTCTTCGGTAACTTTCGCAGCTCCCTTTCCACGTTGTTGATTTTCACCTCTGCACTGGATATACGTGACTCGATTACTTCACGTAGACTTTCTTGCTTCGCCATCATATCAGCAAATTGTTGTCGTTGCTCTACTTTTTGTTGTTGTTGCTGTGCTTTTTGTTCTGCTGCCAGAACTTTTTGTTCTGCTGCCTGTTTCTCTTGTCGGTCCATCATTTCTTTCATCAACACCATCATCGAATCAATTGCTGTGGCATTCTGAACTGGAGCTTCCTCCGGCTCTATTTCTATGACCTCTGTGTTTTGCCTGCTTCTTCTAAAACTTTACGCAGCCGGAATGCAAGTTCTGCCTTCGTTCCATGGATTGGAGCGTTCCTTTTCTTCAACTCATCTTTCAGCTGGGTCTGGCTGAGATCACTAATATTACTGTCTTGACCATTGTTTCAATAATCCCACTTCTGACACCACTGTAACGGCTCTTCGTTGGTTCTTTTAGATTATTGGACAAACACGACAGTAAAAGACAGATCTTTAGTTAACAGAATCTCAAACTTTATTATTCAACAAATTACAGCAGCTTCCGTTTTTCCTTACAATAAATTCCAGGGTATCCAATTTATGTACCATAAACTTCACTGCTTTTCCACAATTTGAATCAATATATTCGGAATCGTAAAATCTGTATTTACTATTCCACTAAGTTCAA
>OY856186.1:155190361-155238161 GCA_963693315.1 Diogma glabrata
ACCCATACCGAAGTCTTGATATCTGAGAGCTGTGAGATTTCAGCCCCTCCCTATTTTTCCATTACAATTACCGTGAAACTGATTTCTAGATTGAGGAAGATGTGAAAATTTGTGAAATTTCAATTATTTGTTTTTATTATTTTACCTCGGCCTGAAAGACCTAAGTATTACATTCATGAGCCAAAAAATAAATTCTTACCCCCACCTTTTTTGTCATTTCTCGACGTTTTAGGACCTACTGATTCTAAAAAAGCAAAAAAAAATGTATGTCTGTCTGCCGGCCGGCCGTCCGTCATTACCTACGCTGCAGAGAAAACCGCTGGAGGGATCTCAAAAAAATTTTTTTTCTAAAAATAGGTTTACTCAATGGACAGGTCCAAAAGGAAGCTGTGTTCGATAACTGTACCGGAAGTGTGTCAAAAAAATCATTAAGTGTGTCAAAAACAGCAAATTTTCATATTTTTGGCTTAAAAAACGTTCATTTTAAGTGATTACGAGTAGGAACATTGAATTTGGAGAAATTTTGATGGTAAGGATGTATGATGTATGTAAGGTATGTGAGATCAAAAACTAGATTATTGCATTATAAGTTTGTCAAAAGAAAGATTTTTATTTATTTTTTACCCAATTTTTTAGAAAAAAATTAAATTAATTATTTGTTTGAAATGAAATTTTATTATTATTATTGAGAATTATGGCATTATCAGTTTGTCAAAAAAATGTTGTCAAGTGTGTCAAAAGAAAGATTTTTGTTTACTTTTTTACCCTACTTTTTGGAAAAAAAAAATTAATAATTTGTATGACATGAAATTTTATTATTATTATAGAGAATTATGGCATTATAAGTTTGTCATAAAAATAATGTCAAGTGTGTCAAAAAATGATTTCATTTATTTTTTTAGCTAATTTTTTGGAAAAAAATGCAGTTGTTTTTATGACGTAAATGTAATTGAAAATGAAATTGGACATGGAAATTTTTGAATTTGTTATAGTTTTTGAAATATTTTTGGGATTTTGAAAAAGTTTGTATTTTTGATTTTGTAATAATTTTTGCAATAGTTTTAGAATTTCGGAAAAAGTTTTAATTTTTGATTTTGTTATAATTTTTATAATATTTTAAGAATTTAGAAAAAATGGAATTTTTTAATATTTATATATATTTTTATGTTTTTTATATTTTTATATATACATATTTTTGATTTTGTAATAATTTTTGCAATATTTTTAGAATTTTGGAAAAAGTTTGCATTTCTAAGAAGTTTTAGAATATTATTGGAATTTAGAAAAAGTTTAAATATTTGATTTTACTCTAATATTTGGAATGTTTTTTGTAATGTTGAAAAAAGTTTCAATTTTTGATTTTGCTATAATTTTTGCAATATTTTTAGAATTTTGAAAAAAATAGAATTTTTAAATTTTATATATATTTTTAGAATTTTGAAAAAAGTTTCAATTTTTGATTTTGTAAGAATTTTTGGAATATTTAAGGAAATTTTTCAAAAATTTTAAATTTTTGATTTTATTATAATTTTTGGAATTTTGAAAAAAGTTTGAATTTTTGATTTTGTAATAATTTTTGCAATATTTTTAGAATTTTGGAAAAGTTTGAATTTTCAAGAGTTTTTCAAATATTATTGGAATTTAGGAAAAGTTCAAATATTTGATTTTTATCTAATTTTTGGAATATTTTCGGAATTTTGAAAAAAGTTTGATTTTATTTAATTTTTACAATTGTTATGGAATTTTGAAAGAAATATGAATTTGTGATTTGCTTATATTTTCTCAAAACGCTAAATGGAGAGGTTTCTGAGTGGTTTGCTGATTGTATCATCTTTTCACTAAATTATGTTAATTTGTGATCTGTTATAATCTTCCGGCAAAGTATTGATGTTTCGTGTTAGTTTTGTAATAAATTTCTTAACAGAGATAAAAAAATACTTGTACTTTAACAAAGAGTTATGTTTTATATACATCGCTGCCCAAAGCTAAAAACCATGTCCTCATAAAAGTTTTTTGCCGAAAACTATGTCAAAATCCTTAACCCATACCGAAGTCTTGATATCTCAGAGCTGTGAGATTTTAGCCCCTCCTTAGTTTTTTATATATTGTTTTCGTTCTTATTGAAATCATTTTAGTTGAGTAAATATTTGTTTGTAAGAAATCTATAATTAAAATAACAAATACTATTATTTTCCAAACGTATTTAAAACGATTATTTTTCGTCATATAAATGAATTATAATTTTTATAACAACATTTAATATGTGCCGAATACGAAAAATTTGTTAATAACTGTATTATCAATTAATGAAGTAAGTAATTGTTCAATTCAAGTTTCACTGACGAAATTGGTTACCGTAACAAATAATTGTTATTTTAGTAAATGCCTTTATGTAAAGAACATTTACATATATAAATTATGAAATTAAGTTAAGCCTGGAAAAACTAATTTACGAATAGGTTTAGAGTTAACAATAATGTGGTTAATTGTAATTTTTATAGATAAATAAATTATTAAGGTACTGAGAATGAAAAACTCGTCGGGTCTATAGAGACGAAACTTTTGATACTATAACACCTACAGATGTAAATTTACCGGTAAAATATTTTTATGGTAATTTTACCGTAAAATTACCGGTAAGATTGGTAAAATTGGTAAAATAGGTAAAATATAAAACTGGATCAAAAAATTAAATTATTGTTGCATTTTTAATTAATTTCAAATGTACGAATCACAATCATTTCTATAGTTTATAAAAACATTCAAATCAAATGTATTTTTAAGGAGCTAAATATGCTTACTCGCAGAGTAAGTAAATTTTCTATCCAACCGATACATTTCGGTAAGATTTTCTTCTGAGTCTAAACTAATTAACGCTGGTGTACCCCAAGGCTCAGTATTGTCCCCAACCCTATTTTTGATTTATATCAACGAATTGTTGAAAATCACCAGTAACCCAATAAATAGTTTTGCAGATGATAGTACTCTGCACAAGTCGTTCGAGCCCCTTCCTTCAAAAGGTAAAATGCACGAACGAATTAATCCTGCCCGGAGAGACGCTGCCATGAACGTGAACAAAGACCTGAATAAAGTCGCCGACTGGTGTGACCAAAACCTTGTCAATTCCAACTCCACCAAAACACAGCTGTTGATTGTTTCCAGACTAAAGACCGAGTTCCCCAAAGATATTTTATTTAGTATGTGTGATGAACCAATAGGTGAATGTAAAAACATTCGTTATTGGGTGTCACAGTTTCAAATGACCTACTCTGGAACGATCATGTAATGGCGATGGCAAAAAGCGCGTCTAAAAAACTCGGCCTCCTAAATAGATGCAAAAAATTTTTCACTCCATACCAATTGCTCCATGTTTATAAGTCCTATATTCGTCCCTGTATGGAGTACTGCTGTCAAGTTTGGGGTGCTGCCTCTATTTCCATCTTGGCCCTCTTGGACTCTGTTTAAAAGCGAGCTATACGAATTGTGGGTGATCGAACTTTGACATCAAAACTTGATTCCCTTCAACATCGTCGCACTGTTGCTGACCTCGTTGTTTTTTACAAATATCGTCATCAGCAGTGCTCAGATGAAATCAGCGGCATCATGCCTCAAACTTATTCTTACCCCCGTTCCACTCGGCAATCGGCTGCCGCAACCAGTGAAACGGTAAAGATCCCGCGCTGTCATACTGGCAGATCGCAGAGAGACTTCTTTGTCCGAACTGTGTACAAATGGAATAGTTTGCCGGAACACTTAGTCTCAGGTGGCTTCAACCCACAGATGTTTAAAAAAAGCGTTAATCTACACCTTAGAACGCCAGTTGTTGTGGGACCCAGGTCTAGACCTAGGTCTTAAAAGGTATTTATGTGTTGTTGTGACACATATTCTAAGCCCTATTACACAACACATTTTATTAAAAAAAAAAAAAGAGTATTTATAGACAGGAATATACATAATCAGCATTGGAAAACTCTTTTATATCTAAAAAATGAACGGCAAAATCGGCTGTTGTTTATACTTAGCAGTTCATCTTGAAAACGAACAACACGTTTTTGGCACATCTGCAAAAATGGAACAAATCCTGGACCAACTTGCTACAACGATGACTGCTTTCTTCCCTGTTATGTCGAAGTTTGTAAGGACAATACTATATTCGAAAATGTTTACGTATTAGTATTACACATGGAATGGAAGTCTAAAAACATTTAAACGGCACAAATTCAAAAAGTAAGTCTACAGAAAACCTAGCATATTCATTGAAACTTAATATATGTTCAAACTATATACGATGCATCCCAATCTAGATAAATGCTACTTTCATCGCATGTGGTTGGAAAATGAGCCCGGTTCAACGTTTTTTCATCATTGATAATTGTCAACGGCATGAAACGTGTGACGTGTCACTCCACATATGCCATAACCGACGATGGGATAGATACATTAATTACGCAGGCAACAATCAAAATCTAATTCGTGCATTGTTTCATTCATGTGAAAAATATAAAACGTAAATGGCTAAAACAAATGTTTTCTAAAACTCGAAACAAAAATTTACAATGAAGGGCTGATAATGTTTCGTTGCGTTGTGTGTTCTTAACCGTTTGAGAATTCCATCGATCTGCTGCTGTTGCTACTTCGTTTAAAGTAAAATTGCAACGCGAACCAAATTACTTTCAAATTATTTCCAAATATTCTAACTTACTATATAAGAATCACGATTTGTGAGAAAACGAACTATACTTGCGGCCAACAATAAAGACATCTACTGATCTACGAACTTCACAATATTATGCAATTCAATTCAAAGCAAAGAAATAATATAGAAATCCGACTATACCGCAACTTCTATAGAGCCAAATGAGGAAATTTGTTTTTCCAACAGAATGTTTTTAATTCACTCGATCCACACCACGTACTGCAATTGAAAAACAGTTCACCGCAGTGTGCCGATGAAATGCATAAGATTTGCTCTTTTATTCGTATCAATTGCTCGCCAGTGGGTATTGCACAAAGACATACTGCTGAACTGAATTGCATATCATCTGAAATAAAATGATTTGTTGGAATCAATAACCTTGGATGGCCTCAATCTAGAGTTGTTTAAAAAAGTGTTCAATAAATACCCCAAATTCATTTTGGACTAAGATCTAGGTTTTCAGAGGATCCTTGTTGTAATAAATATTCTTGTTGTTGTAATAAATATTCTATAATTCCACAAAAAAAGCACAAACTTTGATTTTTATTAAACAAAGGTTAATAAATTTTATTGCAATTTTACCAATTTTACCAAGCCTAAGTAATATCACGTAATATTACCAATTTTACCGGTAATTTTACCATGGGTAATATTACCTTTACATCTGTAATAACACCCATATTCAGGATATTTAGTGACTTTTTCGGTGTACTTGTTAGGTAATCTATAGTGGTTCCATAAAAACTGAGCTATTTGAAGCTTTCTAAGCACTTGATTGAGCACATTTGGCTAGTTTTTATGGTGATAAACCTCATGTCTATCTTGTTTTATTACAACATCATGAAAAAGCGCGTTGACGTGTAGCAAGCGCATTGACGCTTAGTTCTTGTTATGAGTTTAATGAAGCAAAGCTCTACAATATTATTTTATTTGTGTTGGTCATAAAAGTATTGTTTTAAATATGCACTACCACATTATAATTTATAGTCCTATACTGTGGAAAGGTCTTCAATCTAATACAGTTCTTTGACGCAGTACTGTAAAAAAATTCAACTTCAACTTGACCACGGCGAACTGAGCTCTGTCATTATACCACCTAAATTTACTTAATTTACTGAGTGTAGATGATAATCAGTCGATAGGATTCTTGAAACATTAAATGATGACAAATAATCTCACGAATCTTAACATTATGAAATGAAAAATTATAAAAAATCAAATTAAAATGAATTCGTAGATATTATATACAAACGAAGTCTATTAAAAAATGACACTGTCACTTTAATACCATTCAAATGACAAAACAAAATGTGATTTAGCCATTGTTTAATTATTGCTTTTATACCTAAATCCGACCAAAAAATGAACTTTCAATTCTTGTTCATTTATTGTTTAAACTTATACAAGAATATATGAAGAATGGTCATCTCCCGTTGAGATGATGATGTGAGATAAACTATTTAGAAGCATTTAGGAATTGTTATATATACACATATATATTTAGATTTATTTTTCGCTTTATTTTAAATTCAATAAAACCAATAATCGATTGACTTAAGAACCAAATAACAAAAAAATTATAAATTTATTTATATATATATATACAGTCGAAACTCGATTATCCGGGATCCAATTATCCGTAAACCTCTATTAGCCGTGATTTTTGTTGGTAACTTTTTCAACCGGGGTATCGAGTGACTAACCCGATTTTTAATTCTTTTCCGTTAAATATTGGTCATAGTTAATATTGCAGACATTTTTTTTAATTTTTTTAGCGGCGTTCATGCTCCATGTAAGAGCGTTGCCTGGCTAATCAGTTTTGAATATTTTGAATATTCACCACGGTCATTCGCAACAGCGACATAATTACCATGGCAGCCGATTTTTTAAGGTCCTTTATTGCGTCAGTCTCCCATTGTAGTCGTGGTCTACCTCGTTCACTCCCTGGGGTACCAACGTACATTTTTCTGATCATTCCAGACTGTGAATCGGCTCGTAGAACATGCAACATGCAATCCTATTAGAACGGATACAACCTATTATATCAGGACCCTCAAGAAGGTCTCTGATCTCAAAGTTATATCGGGTTCTATACTCTCCATCGTATGTCTTAAGTGGACCGAAAATGTAGCGCAGGATCTTACGCTCAAATACAGATAAATGCGATTCGTCATTTTGTGTAAGGGTCCACGTTTGTGACCCATGCATCACAACCGGTCCAATCAATGTCTTGTATAACTTGAGCTTGGTGTTAGTTGATACATACGGTGATCCACGTAGAGGCTTATTTGAGTAGAAAGTTCGATTACCTGCAGCGATTCGAGCTTTTAAACCTGTAAGTATGCTGTTGTTTGAGTCAAGCATTGATCCCAAATATTTAAAAGATTCAACTCCCTCAAGTCGTTCATCGCCGCACATCAAATCTTTCTTCTCAGCCTCTCTTGAAACATTCATATGTTTGGTTTTAGTATAGTTAATTTGAAGAGCCATTTTTTTAGCACCACTCTCAAGCGACTTGGAAGTCTCACTCATAACAGCTTCACTTCGGCCGATGATGACATCATCAACAGCGTAAGCAAATATCTGTACTGAGTTTATTGACGAAATATTAGTGTTAGTCGGTAGTTTCTTTTGAGGGCACACATATTCCAAGGGTAGATTAAAAAGTATAGGCGAGGTAGTATCACCTTGTCTTAAACCGGTCGACTTTAAAAAACTTTGATATTTCGTTCTCTACTCGTACACAGCATTGAGAGTTCTGTACTGTCATTTTGCATAGTGATACCAGTTTATCAGTAATTCCCATTGACACCAGAGCAGACCATAGAGTCTCTCGTTCGAGAGAGTCGTAGGCCTGCCTGAAATCAATGAAGAGTTGGTGCACAGGTATGTTGAACTCTCAGCACTTTTCCAAAATCATCCTTATCGAGAAAAGTGCATCGGTGGTACCTCGGCCTCGCCGGAAGCCACACTGATATTCTCCAAACAGTTGTGCAGCAGAAGGATTGATTTTTGATAGCAAAATGTAGGAAAAGATCTTATATGCTGTGCAGAGTAGAGCGATTCCTCTGTAGTTTGCACATTGTAAGCGATTACCTTTTTTATGGATTGGTATCAGCATAGCTGTGTTCCAGTCCTGTGGCATGGTTTCAGTCCTTCAAATCATTTGAACAAGTTCAAACAATCTTAGGGATAGAGTTTCACCACCATGTACAATCATTTCGGATGTTATATGGTCGATACCAGGTGTTTTATTGAGTTTTATTTTGACAGCACCGCTTCGAATTCCTCTTTGATTGGTTTGTTTACATGTACCTTTGACGCACGAGTTAGCTTTGCTCGTCACCCGGCTTTCTGCTGGTCACTTAAGTTGAGAAGATTTTCAAAATAAGGGGTCCAAGTATCTAAAATATTTTTAAGGTCTACTTGTAGCCTCCCATCTTCGTTTAAATAGCAGCCAATCTAGTTTGAGGGCCCTGATTTAAGGTTTTAACCTGTTGAAAGAAGTTACGCGATCGATGTTCCTTATTGAAGTTTTCAATCTCCTCACACTTTCTCTGTCACCATTCTCTCTTCGTTCGTCTACATAGCTTTGTAACGGCTTGTCTTGCCAGTTTATAGTTCTCCTTCGTGGACCTGATGTTGCGTCCTTGCAGACATTTCAGATAGCAATCTCTTTTGTATTGAGTGGCGTCAAGACATGTTTGATCTATCCATGGCTTCTGGGAGTGGTTTTGTGGTCGTCCAAGTCCTCCCTCACCAGTGCTTAAAACAGCATTTTTGAGCAAATACCATGACTTATCGACGTCTCCATTAATGGTTTCTGATTTCTCCAATGTTTCAGCAATGTGGTTTTGATATCTCTCTTCTGTTTCAGAATTCTTTAGTGATGAGATGTTAAAACGTTTCCGTTGATTGAATTTCGGAATGCTTGGGTTTGGGAAGTGGAACCTTATTTTAGCACATACAAGGAAGTGGTCACTTCCAATGTATTCACCTCTAAACAAACGCACATCCAGAACGCTCGAAAAGAAACATGCTGTTACTAGCACATGATCAATTTGATTTCGAGTGTTTCCGTTCGATGAGACTTAAGTCTGTTTATGAATCGATAGGTGCGAAAAGAAAGTGTTGGCAATTCTCAAATTATTTGATAATGCAAACTCAGTCATTCTCTCACGCATTATCATTTGAATTCAAAGGTTGATTGTTGGGGCTTACCACATTTCCATTAGAGATATCTCTTCCAACCTGTCCATTAAAGTCACCAAGAACCATAATGAAGTCACCCAGAACTATAATGAAATATGTACATATATTTGTGAATTATGAATTATTATTTATATATGAATTACTAAAAATACAAAGATATGTTCAAAATTATTATGAATATTGTGTACTTCTTTATAAAACTGAAAAATTTGATCAACCGGGTATTTCGATTTTCCGGGAAGCCTCCGGTCTTAAGCGTCCCGGATAATCGAGTTTCGACTGTATATATATTGTAATAAAAAAATTGATCAAAGCATAAAATTGAGGATTAAATGTTATTTTGTTTTGTGTTTGTCATGTTCACCATCGTTTATTTTAGAAATAATAAAACCGAACAAAAAAAAAATGTAAATAAATATTTAAAAATTATTAAACACTAAATATATAACCACAATAAATAATAATTTTGAAAAAATTTTGTGGTTTTTTATTAAAGAAGAATAAAATGTAAGAAACAAAAAAAATGTCATGATAATAATAACGTTTTTATGACATTTATTATATAAATCGAATTTAATTTTTATGCTAAATATTTGTTTGCTTTTGGCGACTTAATCCGCAGAAATTAAATTTTAATGGAGATTTAGGGATATTTACTTTGTATTTTTTGTATTTTTTTAATACGATTTCTTAGATATGGGTTATGATCAAGATCTAACAAAAATCAAACATAAAAAATATCATTGATTCATTAAATCCAATCAAAAACCAATCCACCTTAACATAAATCTTTAAATTTATTTATCTAATCAATTTTTTGAAAAAAAAAAATACAAATTCAAAGATTAATCGATTTTAAATTATAAAATCAATAAATCTTCAAATTTATGACATAAAAATAAAATAAATATATTTTTTACAAATCAGTCACACCATCGTCCCGTCATCGAAGACCTTTTCTTTTTTGATCATCAAAATTTTTTAAGGGACAAATCAAACAAATCACTTGATCGGTTTGATGTTAAGGACTCTAAGTCAACGTAATTTATTACCATTACGTTTTATTTCTAAATAAAATAAATTAATAAATAAAATCAAATTATTTTTGGTTGGTCAGGTGTAAAAGTGTAAAAAACGAGGTGTAATTTTTTGATGTTAAACTATTGGTTATTCATTCGTTATTCAAACTAAAAATTATCTCACACAAAATATGAATATGGGCGCCGCCGTCAGATATTTTTAATTCTCATAAAATCATAAAAATTCTTAAAACTAAGTAAATAAATTAATAATTAATTTTAATTATTTTGGTAAGGAAATTCCTATATCGTTTGGGAATATAATATTATATTGGATATAATATTCCCATACTTTGTCATTTTTATTGCAATCGAATTAATAAAAATTGATTTTTTTCTGTAAAATTTTTATTTTAATTATAATTATAAATACAATAAAAAGCATAGACATGCTGATTTTTAACCAAAGGATATTAAATAATAAAATTTTTATGAAAATGGTTGTTTTTTTGTGAATTTTTTAAGAACTGAATATTATTGTTGTTGTAACGCGTCAATCTTCTATCGTCGTCTGTATACGTTAGTCGTCTTTTTGGGGTATGGATAATAATCTTTTCAATCGGTCGTGGTATCAGTCTTTTGGTATTTAAACAAATATCCTGCGTTGCGTGGTCCCATGTGTGAAGTAGAGCAGACGTAAATGATGGTGCTGTCAATTTTATTTGTAGCAAGGAAATGGCACGTTAGTTTGGATAGTGTGGTTCCTATCAATCTAAGCGAAAGCCTTTTTGATGTAGATTTTCTTTTTATGGATGGAAAATTAATTAATAAGGTTAACTAATAAGATGACGATGGAGAGAGGAACAAAATAGTTTCTGCCGTGTACTATCTGATTACGTCCTTTTCCATTATTCTAGGATTTTGGTGTAAAAGGGAGCCCTAGATGAATTTTGGTAAATATTTCCTCACCATATAACTGTTCTTGTTATGGTCTGATAGACTACACTAAAAAAAATAAATTGGTATAATCTACAGAACGAATTCAACCAAATAAATTTTGTAGCGTCAATTAAAATTTAGTACAATTGACCATACGATCTGAACGTTTGACAAAGCATTGTGATTATCGTTTATCGTTTTTATTCTCGGACTTTTTTTATATCCATCCTTGTTCATACAATCGGTCCAAATTCTACCTAACTTTAAATAACAAAAAAACTCGCAATCATAAGTTTTAATTGTTTGAAGTCTTCGAATTGTTTTTTGTTGAAGTAGCTGAGTTGTGCAATTTGATTTGAATTCAGAGGACTGTAATGCATAATTCGCATAAACAAATAGTTTTGAATTAAATGATCCAATTGAAAATAATTTTCTATTCATTTGTGTTATTTTGTTAAATTATAATAATTTTTTTAGTTTCATTGATTTTTCTCATTGCTTAAATTTTATATATTAATACGCTAAAAAAAAACTTTGTAAAGCCTAAGGCTTTTTTATTCGAATTTTGGTTCATTTGAAATTTTCACTGCTAACTGATATTAGTGTAACTTTGATTTTAAAGATTTTTGGGATTTTTCGGATCATAAATAAAAAAGTTATAGACGAATTAAAATGTATTTTTGAATTTAACGGCCTCCCACACACAATATGAAAATGGAATGGTCCAAGTATATATTTTTTTTCACAAAAACGATAAGCAGGCTACAGACCTTCAATCAATTTGTCAATCAATTCGAAAACGAAATAAAATTTAGTGTAAAAATCCCCTAAATTTTATTTCGTTTATTTTCGTTTTCAATTGATTGACAAATTGATTGAAGGTCTGTAGCCTGCTTTAAGAGAATATAAAAAAATTAATATAAAAAATTAAATTTAGTATTTTATATTTTCTTTTCAAATTTCAATTTAGTTTATGAATTGATTTAGGAGTGAATAGACGTAATATTTTTCTTTGCTTTTTTATTATAGGCGTGGATAGACGTAATACTTTTCTATGAATGTTGTGAATGAAAAAATGAATTGCACGTGGTATTTATCATTTTAAAATTGATGTGTTTATTAAATTTGTCAGATGAAGATAGAAATGATTCGACATGATAATGGTATGAGTGAGTTTATATTATTTTTCTTTGTTTTTTTATTATTATTGATTTTCTTTGATTTTCTTTGATTTAATTATTATGGTGTTAATGGTGAAATGAATGTTGTGAATGAAGAAACGAATTGCACGTGGTATTAATCATTTTAAAATTCATGTGTTTGTTAAATTTGTCAGATGAAGTGAGTTTATATTATTTTTCTTTCTTTTTTTATTATTATTATTTTTCTTTGATTTTCTTTGATTTAATTATTATGGTGTTAATGGTGAAATGAATGTTGTGAATGACGTATTATTTTTCTTTGTTTTTTTGGTATTACTAGGAGGGCCCGGCGTGCTTCGCTAAGCTTATAAATAAAGTTTTTGCGTAGACATTTTGTTGACGTAGAAGCAATGATTTCAAAAAAGTGGTAATGAGAAATGCTAGCATATAATTTTTAATTTTTTTTTTTTAAAATATGTGAATGAAAAATAATCAGAACTCTAGCTGATCAGTTCGGATATATGAAAAATTGGCGATCAAATAAGTTAGAGATCAAATAAGCTTACTTGAAAACTTATTTGATCGCTAATTTTTCATATATCCGAACTGATCAGCTAGAGTTCTGATTTTATTTTTCATTTATATATTTAAAAAGAAAAATTAAAAATTATATGCTAGCATTTCTCATTACCACTTTTTGAAATCATTGCTTCTACGTCAACAAAATGTCTACGCAAAAACTTTATTTATAAGCGTAGCGAAGTACGCCAGGCCCTCCTAGTTAGAATAAATATTGTATTAATGTTAGTTTTTTATTCGGGATTTTGTGAGCAATTAAACTCAAGTAACTAAGGAATTAATTTGAATTTTTCCAATTCAAAGGTATGGTTGGAAATATCTCAGAAAAAACTATGTTGTTCTCTTTTACGTGTTTTAAAATGTTTATAAAATTATTAGTCTTGGGGCAAAAAACAGAAGGGGCAATTTGACTATGTAGGATCGAGAAAAATAATAGATTGATTCATTTTGATTCAACACATTTTGAAAAAACGTATCTAGCCGTTATATATATACATGACGAATTTAGTTGGGCTTATTTAAAGATATTACTACCTAATTTAATATTTTTATTTAATATTTTTTGTTTTTTCGTTATCATATTATTAAAATAATAATATTTTTCTGTATAGCCGATGAAAAGTCTATATTCAAGCAGTCTAAATCCCCTGTGAAAATGTTTTTTTTCCTCTAGTGTAAAAAGAATAACAAATTGTAGTTGCTATGGTATTTTCATATAATTTTAGAAAGTTTTTAAAACAAAGCAACCATGAAAAAATAGAATATGAATTTTGAATGTTATTTTGCCGATTTCTAATTTAATAATTTCTAATAAATATCATTTATATATTTACTATCATAGAAAAAATTGTATTTCCTACGCGAGATAAAAACATTTTACGTTCGTGAAACTGCTCTACTCGACGCTAACGCGTCTCGTGAACAAAATTTCACTCAAGAAAAAGCAACATTTTCGTCTCTTGTAGCAAAATGTACTATTCCTTTTTTGTTTATGAACTTGATTTGAAGTTACGTTCCAGACTAAAGAGGTTAGATTTTTCTAGATTGTTCGGAATTCAGTATTTAAGCAGGCGTTTTAGGCAGAATGGATTAATTTTAAACAATATGTTGTACCGTGCCTATAAAATCGTGTAAATAGAAATTATTTTGAAATTAGTTTTTGTAAATAAAGTTTTAAGTGTTATTAAATAGCAGTATTTTGTGTATTATTTTGGACGCTGTGTACTGGAAATTTCTACAATAAACCGTTGGAGTTTCGAAGCTGTTTGAAGAATATTCTACATAGGGATATTTTTGCTGTATTGTTTTCCTGTTGTTGCGGAACAATTAAAGAGTTGAATACTTAACAAAACCTGGTGTTTGTATTCGTTCTTCCGAACTCGGAAGACATTTGGAAATTGCGTTTATAGAATTGAGAGTAAGGCCAATTCGAAGTAAGGTTAGAAAAATATAACAATACACTGTATTTTTTAAGACTACTTCAATACAACAAATAAGGGCAGAAAAATTAACAAAATTGCAATCGCTCGCTATATGTGAAAAATCAAAACAAAGAAAAACCCTGCGTATAACGATAACTATATTCATACAAATTATAATGAACTTTTGTTTTATTTATTTTGAAAATTCATTTTCGAGAAATCGATGCGACCGTGGAGGCAGAATTTAATTTAGGACTTTACAGCAAAGCTGATATCTTTGTTACTATTTAATATTTTTCAATAAAAATTAAAGGTTTCTTTATTGGTTTCTTTCTATATTGAATATACAATAAATAAAACAAAAAAATTCGATCATATTCTTTAAACATCTCGGTCAAAAAAATACCCGAAAAACAATGGTTTTTCCTACCGTTACAGTGGCCCCTTATCAGAAAGTATGTACAATATAATGTCTAAAAATCAACCAAATGTTTTAAAAATGTTTATAAAATTATTAGTCTTTTTAAATCTGCCAGCATAACAGACTTCAAATATTTTGTAGGTTGTATTGAACTGTTTCTGTACTTGCACCAACTTTATTTAATGTATATATATCTGATTTACCAGAAACTTTTTCAAGGAAGTTTAGTTATGCAGATGATCTAGCAATTGCTATACAATATCCGTACGATGCCAAATCTAAAACAAATGCCGAGTCAATATTGTCAAGAGATTTGGATTTTCTAGCAGATTATTATTCGAAATGGCGTCTGAGAATAAATCCAAATAAGAGTGAAATTACAGTTTTTCATCTATCAAATTATAATGCCAGAGATGAACTCCATGTTTCCATGAAGAATCATATAATTAAATTTAATCCAACTCCAAAATATCTTGGAGTAATATTAGATCGATCGCTTACATTTAAACATCACTTAGAAAATCTGAGCTAGAAAGTAAGATCTCGTGTGAATATAATTCAAATGTTATCTGGAATAAGCTGGGGTGCAGATGCAAAAACTTTACGAATATCTGCGCTTTCATTGGTTTATTCAACTGCAGAATATTGCGCACTTGTTTGGAATCATAACGTTCACACTCGACTTATTGATATCCAACTAAATTCATGCATGCGGATAATAACCGGTTCAATAAGATCTTGCCCTTTACCATAGCTTCCAATTTTATCAAATATTGCTCCACCATACATAAGAAGAGAAGCTATGCTTGTAAAAACTTGGAACAATATTATTTAGAATCAACTGATACATATCCATGAAGATTTAAGGGACAGATCAGAAAATCGGTTAAAATCAAGAAAACCATTGTGGTCGAAAATCAAAACGTTGAGTCCAATTAATAATTATTCAATTTCTGAACGATGGCAACAATGCCTTTGATACATCTGATTTTACAAATAAACATATTGTAGAAAATCCAAATCTGGAAGTTGCTGGAATGAGTGAAAATCGATCTATATGGAAAACCATTAATAGAATCAGGCCAATCATGGATGCACTAACTACAAATTTCATTTATATAATAATGAAGTTTGTCCGGCATGTGATTGTGGACATCCATTTCAAACGGTTTTTCATATTTATACTATTTGCCCTTTGAGACGGCTTGATGGTGATTTACATAAGCTTCATTCATTTTCAGCTGCTGCCAAGCTTTGGATAGATTCTTTAGACATTGATTTGTGGTATTGTTCTTCTAAATTTATAAATAAATAAAAAACATACGAATAATAATAATAATGAAGCATTTGTCGCTGATATTGAAATAAAAAATGGAGCATTTGTACAATTCGTTCACGACAACGCTGATTTCAATACGAACACGCTTGATGGAAAAGGAACGTTCCATAATCTTGGCCGAATTGAAATAATCACTCCTTCAAGTGACGTAGCAGATAAACTGCCTGTTCCTCGCCTCTCAACAATGCCAAGTGCGGCTGAAATTGCAAAACAAGGAGAAGTAGAATTGCAATTATATAAGAGCTTGAAAAATAAGGGCCTTGAAAAACTTTGCGTCACAATAAACAACAAACAGTTACAATTGCATCAACCGTCGAACGTCACAAAATTATCCTATTTTTGGATGTTCTTGCAGTTTAAAAACGACAACAAGGCAGTAGGCTGGAATCGGTTCCACGAAAATTTAGCTCGGACAAATAAACGTTAGGAAATTTCCACGATAAACTTCCTGAATTTTGTATATTCAAGTCCAAGTGTCTAATACATTATATACCACAGCCATCGAATCTTCAAAGTTAGCAAAAGAACGTAACATGAATACATGCTTTATAACATGCGATCAACCTTTGTATCTAAAATCACGCGAGATTGTGGAAATGGTAACATTTGATGTGAATGTTGTCATTCAGCTTGGAGGATTCCATACGCTAATGTCATTTATGGGCTGTATCGGAAAAGTTATGGCTGGTAGTGGCCTGAAAGAATTAATTTGTGAAGTATACACTGAAAATACCATTACTCATATTTTGAATGGTAATGCATATTCTCGAGCAGTAAGAGGACACACCTAAATACAATTAACGTTGACTCAAATTATTTTTGATGATCTCGTGAATACAAATAATAAGTTTTCTGATATCAATGATATCGACGAGGTATCAGAAATGTATTTTAACGATGGCGAAAGCAATGATCCAGAAACTTTGTTAACATCGGACGTATTGAACGACATTGTCGAGTTATTCGAAAACAAACTACTAAAGTTAGAGAAAAAAGGCAAAACAGGAAAATTATGGGTTTTTTATTTCCGCATGGTTTCCATCTTAACAGATTTCATCCCAGCGGACAAATCAGCAGATTGGAATTTGCATCTTCGTACTATTGAGCTGATGATATCTTTCTTTTATTCAGCTGGTCATATGCCGTATGCAAAATCAGCACAGATATATTTGCAAGATATGCAAAATTTAAAAAATTTTATGAATGATGATGAGTACAAGAAATTTTTTATCGGAAAACTAATGGCAGTTTCGTGATCAGCGACCCCGAAAACCTAGTAGGGGGCATTTTCAGTCCTTAATTTTCACTTTTACTATTTTTTGATCCATTTTCCTATACGAATTTTTTTTATTGACTGGACTAATATATATGATTAAAATGTTGCTTATTGTTAACTTTGTACCGAAATTGTGTTTGATATTCATCTTTAGTTATTACTTCGGTTTCAAAAACCTAAGTATTATATTCACGAGCCAAAACTGAAATCCTTACCTCCACTTTTTTTTGGCATTGCCCGACGTCTTAGGATCTATTGATTCTAAAACAGCAAAAGAAAATGTTTGTCTGTCTACTGGTTGACCGTCACAACCATCGTTACAGAGAAAACCTCTGGAGCGATTTAAAAATTTTTGTTTCTAAAAACAGGTTAACTTAATGATAAAACCTGAAAGTACGATGTGTTCGATAACTGTACCAAAAGTGTGTCGAAAATTGTTTAGTCTAAGTGTGTCAAAACAAGAAAATTTACATCTCTGAAATGCTTAAAAAACGTTAATTTTAAGTGACAACGAGTAGTAACATTGAATGTGGAGAAATTTTAATAGTGTACATTGGTATGTGCGACAATAAGCTTGATTATTTTATTATAAATAGGTAAAAAAATACGTTAAGTGTGTGTGTCAAAAGAATGATAAATATTTCCAAAAATATGTATCATTATTACAAAATACTATAAACGATTTCAAACAATCTTGTATACTTGGATTATCAAAATTATAACTATATGTGGGCGATTCACCTGCGTTAATGATTTGAGTGATATTTATTATAACTAGAAACAAAAAATTTACTACTATCAGGTACGTTGTTTGTATCTGTAGTACAATACTGTACATTTTAATTAATAAATCAATTAATTAATAATTTCCAAAAATATTTATCATCACTACAAAGAACTACAACCGATTTCGTACAATCTTATACACTTGGATTATCAAAATTATCACTGTGTGTATGGTGATTCACCTGTTTTGATGATTTGAGTGATTTTTATTACAACTCCAAACAAACAAATTTTATTACGATCATCAGCGTCATTTTTAGTTTCTGTGCTCAAAAACATATTTCAACCGTTTGCTCAACTGTACATTTTTAATTTGTTTGGCTACAGAAAAAAATTTCGAATTGAGTAAAATTTTTTTGTTCGTGGTTGTAATAAATATCACTCAAAATGAGTGGGAATATACTCAAATAAGGTTAACCCTAAAAACGTATTTTAAAATAGGCCCGCAACAGGCCCACATCAGATTGTCCTAATACGGCTTACCCTTTCTGGACTGACTGACCAGGACCTGATCATGCCCTGACTGCATTCCATTCAGGCTTTTCTTAACTAAGTTATGCTCGGTAATGCTTGGAAAAATTGAAATGTAATGTTTCATATGAAATGAAATTCATGAGACAAAAGTTAAGATTTTTTTAACTTTTTCATTGAGTAAAAAGTATTTCAAAAATAAATTTCTTTTCTAAAAATAATTTTCATACAAACTTGGATCTCACTAGTAAAAGTATAGTTTATCGTTGTGCAGGCACCGTAATAAATCGTTTATATATTTATTTGTTTTTAATGTATATGCAACAAAATTGTACGAGCCCATATATATTCATTTATCAATTTAAAATTAAATTCAAACGTTGTGTTATAAAATTTCACAAATTGATTCTGGAAGTCAGGAAAATATTAATTAACTATACCATAAAATCAAAGAAGCGGCAGAAATTACGTTTTTAAATTTATTGCCGGAAAAATTAAGGGAAATTTATTCACCAACACACAAATCCCTTTTACAATGGAAAAGTGCAAAAAGAGCAGATTCGTTTTCCGAATCTGTTTTGTTGGTTTATTTTAGAGAACTTTCTGGCAACGCTACAGAACTTTCTGGCAATCTTCCACGCTATGTAAACATTATTCATTACTCACAGTCACGATTGCTTGCATTTCTTAAACGAAACTCTGAAGGTTTTCAACCTAAGAAATCAAGCAATTTTTCTTCAGAAAATATTAATATTTTTCTTATTACCGCATCTGATGATAGATACCTGGCAACAAAGGTAAGCAACATCTACATAAATTTTCTAAAAGTTAAATACATACAACGATTGTTTTATTGTTTAGGAATTGCATTAATAATGTTAGTGATGCATGCTTGTCCGTGTAATGAGATGTACAAAATAAACACCAGTGATTTACAAAATCTTGAGTCAGTTTTTTTAATAAATGTACCGCAAACAAACACCAGTGCCAGATTTAATTAATGTGAGGCCCTAGGCAGATGTTGGTGGGGGCCTATGTAAGGAGAGGTTATTATTACAATCAATGAAGTGTATAAACACGATGTGAACAATTGAATGTATTATTTATTAAGCCCGTAATATTTTGTTTTTCAATACATATATATAAATATTTCTATAAATTTAAACATTGAAAATAATAATTTTTAAATGATTCGTACTATTACGGTACTACGGTACGTACTATTATTATACAATACTTTCCGCGAATTTTTATCATCAAAGTTAATTTCTCTTAATAAATAAATCGCTTTCTATGCTCATGAGTGTTAAACTATTTCGTCGGTTTTGGCTCCCAGCAGCCCTCAATCTACTTTAATTTTTGGTTAGTGATTGTTCACCACCTTCTACGTAAAAAGAAACTCGAACACATGAAGAGCTGCATCGAAAACATCAACCAACATGCGACCAACGGAAATTCAAAAGAGTGCTTTGCCAATGCACGGAATCTGTCAAAAGATTTCCACCCAAGATCTACAGCCATCAAAAATGAAAATAATGAACTCACAACAAGTGGACGTGATGTGCTGGCAGTGTGGCGATCCCACTTTCAAGACCTATTGAATAGGACGAATGAAGTTCAACCTATTCGAGCAATTGCTCCATCAACTGAGGAGATTTTTGTCCCTTACCCAGCAATAGAAGAAGTGGAAGCTGCCATCAAAAAACTGAAAAATGGCAAATCAGCAGGTTTCGATGAAATTCCCGCAGAACTTCTGAAAAATGGAGGAGCAGCTCTGGTCTCACGTATATACGATCTGATTCTTGCAATTTGGGACCAAGAAGAACTACCTGCTGAATGGAAAACAGCTCTCATTGTTCCGCTACATAAGAAAGGTGACCGCCTTGTTGTTTATTGGTTATTTAATAATTTATAAAATAAAAGAATTTAATTTTAAATTCAAAGATAATTTTTATTTCTGCTTTACATGTCCTATCACACCAAAAGCCAAAACAAGAGAGAGTTGCCTTTTCTATTTACAAAATACAAGTTACATTCAAATACTACTATATTCTCAAAAGCAATCTCTTCATGTTTATTAATTTATAATTATAACAAACACATAGTTAATATAACTGCAATATTCCATAATAATTTAATATAATATTTTATACCAATCGAAATTATACAGTATGGTATCAATAACAATATCCTACATCTCCCTCTTTAATTCATGATACTGGGAAAAAAAATTAAATTAATAACAAATTAAATTAATAGTACATAATTAAATTATGACAAGTTCTCTTTTTAATCTTTATTTCAATTCGATTCAGGATTCAAAGCAAATATTTGTGTATTCACTCTATATATTTTAATTTCTTAAAAATGAAATGTTACGACGCAACACGGTGCCGTTATCATTTTCCACCAGATACGATCGAGGCGTGTGCCATTTATTAACGATTTTGCCTTTATTCCATTGCCTGTTATTTGGTTCTCTTACTCTAACTTGATCGCCTAAGTTAAAAGATCTGTGTTTAACATTATGAGCATTTCCAGTTCTGTAATGCTTTTGGAGATTTGCCTGTTTCTTTTGAAATTGTACATCAATTCTTTGATTCAATTGAGGTTCCAACAATGAATTGTGAATAGGTAATTTAGTTCTTAATCTTCTGTTTTGTAATAACTGTGCCGGGGAGAACTCTAAATCCTTTGTTGGAGTGTTTCGGTATTCCAAAAGTCCAATCATAAATTGTTCATATGTATCAGATTTTTTTAATATGCTTTTCACTATTTGTATAGCTCGTTCTGCCATTCCATTTGACTTAGGATATAGTGGGGAAGAAGTAGTTATTTCAAAATTAAATCTTTTCGCAAATTCTTTGCATTCAAATGAATTGAATGGAACGTTATCTGCGATTACCGTTTTAGGAATACCGAAACAAGAAAATATTTCTAACCATGCTTTTATCACTTCTTTTGAAGTTTTATTTCTCATTTTTCTAACCTCTATCCACTTAGAAAAGTAATCTACAACTAGTACATAAGTGTCATTTCCGAAATCAAAAATATCGCAGCCAAGCTTCTGATAAGCTAGCATAGGAATGTCATGGGGTAACAACGGATCATTTGTATTCGCAGATCGAAATCTTTGACACATTTCACAACTGCTAACTAGGTTTTCTATATCGGTATTAATGCCTGGCCAGTAAACCAAGTCTTTTGCTCGCTTCTTTGTTTTTAGAATTCCCAAATGAGATTCATGCAACAAACCTAAAATCATGTGCCTAAGCTTTTGTGGAACAATTATTCGGGAATCTAAAAATACAATACCGTCTTCAACAAAAATAGATTCTTTCATTTTGTAATAAAATTTTACGTCTTCAGGAACTTTACTTTTATGAGATGGCCAACCCCTAAGATAGAACTTCATTATACAATTCAGTACAGGGTCATTTGTGGTTTCTGTTTTAAACAAATTTAATCGTTCTTCGCTCACATTAATGGATAAAACAGATTCGGTAAGAGTTAAATCTTCCTCAACAATTCCTGAATCCAAGAAATGACGAGATAAATAATCTACAATATTTAGAAATTTGCCAGGAGTAAATTGAAGCTTAATATCATAATTAAGTAGTTTTAATCGCATTCTTTGCAATTTAGATGATGAAACTTTGTGGATATCTTTATCCATAATAGAAACAAGAGGTTTATGATCGCTTTTAATAATAGCTGATCTACCGTATATGTAAAAGTGAAATTTCTTGCACGCATATGTGACCGCTAAAAACTCTTTCTCGATTTGAGCATATCGAGTTTCCGTTTCCGACAGGCTGCGGGAAGCGTAAGTAATTGGTACTCCATTTTGTAAAAGACAAGATCCCAATCCGTTCTGTGATGCATCTGTCTGAATAACAATATCCTTTTCTGGATCAAAAGGTTGTAACACTGGAGCATTGGTTAAAGTTTGTTTAATTTCTTCAACGGCTCTACTGTGAACATCAGTCCATTTGAAAATAACTCCTTTTTTTAACAATTCTCTTAAAGAACATGTAAGTTCTGCTAAATTAGGTATAAAATTCCTAACATAATTCAAAATACCTAGAAATGATTGAAGTTCCTTCTTGCTCTTAGGATCTTTCAAATTTTTAATTGCAATTACCCTATTTTCATCAGGCTCGATACCATCTTTTGAAATAGAGTGTCCAAAATAATTAACTTTTGTTAAACGAAATTGAAATTTTTCGGGATTAAACTTTATATTAAGATGTTTTGCTCGCCTAATAACTTTCAATAAATTTTGGTCATGTTCTTCAACGGTCTTACCAGTGATCAAAATGTCATCTATGTACACAATAACACCGTCTAAATCGCCAAAGTTCTCAGAATTAAATTTTTGAAATATTTCGGGTGCGGTTGAAATGCCGAATGGAAGTCTTACGAATTGAAATGTACCATACGGTGTACTAAATGAGCAATACTTCCTAGATTCTGGTTCTAAAGTCACTTGCCAAAACCCATCTTTTAGGTCAAGCACCGAAAAATATGTTGCACCATTTAATTTCATAGTAATTTCCTCAAAACTCGGAATCAAAAAATGTTGTTTTATGATATACTTATTTAGTTCGCGAGGGTCTAAACATATTCTTAATGTACCGTTTCGTTTTTGGACACATACTAAATTATTAACCCATTCCCTACCTTCATTTACCTTTTCTATAATATTTCTTGACTCTAAAGATTTTAAAGTTTGCTCAAGCTGAACCTGCATTTTTAATGGAACCCTACGGGGTGGCTTTGCTACTGGAATAGCATTATCGGATATCTCAATTTTACAGGTTTGTGGAAATTTACCACAACCTTCAAACACAAATTTGTTTTCAAGTATAAACTTTTCTTTAGAATTTATCTTATTAATCTTCAAACTGTCTATTTTATTTATTAAACCTAGCTTAACACAACTTTCTAAACCTAAAATTGGTATTAGATCTTCATCTATCACTATAAATGGTTCTAAGGCAATATCGTTTCTAACACAGCACACTAAGTAACACATACCTTTCGGAAAAATTTTTTGCCCGCCATATGCTTCCAAAACAGATGAACAATTTTTTGGTTTTTCAGGCTTAATTAAAATTTTCTTTTCTTTAATTACTCCCATTTATTAAAACTTACATATTTGGAGTCAACTGCGCCATGTTGTATATTGGTTATTTAATAATTTATAAAATAAAAGAATTTAATTTTAAATTCAAAGATAATTTTTATTTCTGCTTTACATGTCCTATCACACCAAAAGCCAAAACAAGAGAGAGTTGCCTTTTCTATTTACAAAATACAAGTTACATTCAAATACTACTATATTCTCAAAAGCAATCTCTTCATGTTTATTAATTTATAATTATAACAAACACATAGTTAATATAACTGCAATATTCCATCATAATTTAATATAATATTTTATACCAATCGAAATTATACAGTATGGTATCAATAACAATATCCTACACGCCTAAAGTGTGCAAATTATCGTGGCATCCCACTGTTGAATACTGCATACAAAATACTAGCTAATGTCGTACTTGCTCGACTCATCCCGTTCGCCGAGTCTATCATCAGTGACTATCAGTGTGGTTTTCGTCCCAACCGCTCAACCACAGATCAATGTTTTACATTAAGGATGATTCTGGAAAAATGTTGGGAGTACAACATCAGCATTCACCGGCTCTACGTTGATTTCAGGCAAGCATATGATAGTATCATCCGCGACAACCTCTGGTCCGCACTCATATGCCTTGGTATCTCAGAGAAACTTGTTTCCCTGTGTAAACTCACAACATCGGGATCAAATTGTAGAATAGTAATCGAAGGGTCAGTTTCTGATCCTTTCGATTTAACATCAGGTGTTCGAGAAGGTGATGCACTCGCGCCCGTACTATTTAATTTGGCGCTGGAGTACGCGATAAGAAAAAGCCGAATTGAGACACGAAACTGCATATATAACAAATCTAGTCAAGTTCTTGGCTACGCAGATGATATTGTGCTTCTCGGACGTAGAACAAGCGATATTAAGGCTAGTCTCACAGCTTGAAACAAATGCTAAACGGCTTGGATTATGCATCAACACCGGCAAAACTAAAGTGTTAACAACATCTAAGAACATACCTCCTGGAAATCTGGATACTGGCGACTATGAAGTGGAACGCGTGGAAAACTTCAAATACCTCGGGTCTGTAATAACATCGTCAAATGACATGCAGGCAGATATCAAAGCCCGTGTCTCTGCCGCATACAGAGTTTTCTACGCATACTCAAAACTTTTGCGATCAAAACATCTTTCGCGGTCATGTAAACTCACACTTTACAAAGCATTAATCCGACCTGTTACCGACCTGTTCACCTTCCTTACATTTGGAAGTGAAAGCTGGACACTGACTTCCTCCGATTGTAGAATTTTATCAACATTCGAGAGGAAGGTTATACGAACAATTTATGGTCCATGTAAAGTTGCTGAAAATCAGTATAGAATCCGAATGAATCATGAAATCAGACAGCTTCTTGGAGGCTGCGATGTAATCTCTCTCTCTCTCTCTGGCGTTTACATCCCATGGAGGGATTTTGCCGTCTGTGCAATCAGCTTCCAATCGTCTCGTTCCATGACCAGTTGACCCCAGTTTCGACATCCTATATCACGAAGGTCTTGGATGATGTCATCACGCCAGCGTTGTCTAGGTCTTCCTCTTCGACGAACACCAGCTGGTTGTTGTTGGGACGCTTTTTTAATCATTCTATCTAATGGTGCCCTTTCTACATGACCAAACCATCTAATCCGGTTAGATTTAATGAATCCGATTACATCGCAGCCTCCAAGAAGCTGTCTGATTTCATGATTCATTCGGATTCTATACTGATTTTCAGCAACTTTACATGGACCATAAATTGTTCGTATGACTTTCCTCTCGAATGTTGATAAAATTCTACAATCGGAGGAAGTCAGTGTCCAGCTTTCGCTTCCAAAGGTAAGCACAGGTCGAATTAATGCTTTGTAAAGTGTGAGTTTGCACGACTGCGAAAGATGTTTAGATCGCAAAAGTTTTGAGTATGCGTAGAAAACTCTGTATGCGGCTGAGACACGAGCTTTAATATCTGCCTGCATGTCATTTGACGATGTTATTACAGACCCGAGGTATTTGAAGTTTTCTACACGTTCCACTTTATAGTCGCCAGTATTCAGATTGCCGGAAGGTATATTCCTGGATGTTGTTAAAAGTTTAGTCTTGCCGGTGTTAATGCATAATCCAAGTCGTTTAGCATTTCTTTCAAGCTGAGAGAGACTATCCTTGATATCGCTTGTTCTACGTCCGAGAAGCACAATATCATCTGCATAGCCAAGAATTTGACTAGATTTGTTAAATATACAGTTTTGTGTCTCAATGCGGCTTTTTCTTATCGCGTACTCAAGCGCCAAATTAAATAGTACGGGTGCGAGTGCATCACCTTGTCGAACACCTGATGTTATATCAAAAGAGTCAGAAACTGACCCTTCGATTACTATTCTACAGTTTGATCCCGATGTTGTGAGTTTGCACAGAGAAACAAGTTTCTCTGGAATACCAAGGCATATGAGTGCAGACCAGAGGTTGTCGCGGATGATGCTATCATATGCTTGCTTGAAATCAACGTAGAGCTGGTGAATGCTGATGTTGTACTCCCAACATTTTTCCAGAATCATCCTTAAGGTAAAACATTGATCTGTGGTTGAACGGTTGGGACGAAAACCCTACTGATAGATTCGGCAAACGGGATGAGTCGAGCGAGTACGACATTAGCTAGTATTTTATATGCAGTGTTCAACAGTGCGATTCCACGATAATTTGCACACTTTAGGCGGTCACCTTTCTTATGTAGCGGAACAATGAGAGCTGTTTTCCATTCAGCAGGTAGTTCTTCTTGGTCCCAGATTGCAAGAATCAGATCATATATACGTGAGACCAGAGCTGCTCCTCCATTCTTAAGTAGTTCTGCAGGGATTCCATCGATACCTGGTGATTTGCCATTTTTTAATTTTTTGATGGCAGCTTCCACTTCTTCTATTGTTGGGTAAGGGACAAAAACCTCCTCACTTGACGGAGCAATTGCTCGAATAGGATGAACTTCGTTCGTCCTATTCAGTAGGTCTTGAAAGTGGGATCACCATTTTTCCAGCAAATCACGTTACTTGTTGTAAGCTCGTTGTTTCCATTTTTGATGGCTGTAGATCTTGGGTGGAAATCTTTGGTCAGATTCCGCGCATTGGCAAAACACTCTTTCGAATTTCCATTAGCCGCATGTTGGTTGATGTTTTCGATACAGCTCTTCATGTGTTCGCGTTTCTTTTTCCGTAGGAGTTTTGCTGAGGCTTTTCTGGCGCATAGATAATCAGTTTGGGAGCTTCGGGTGTTTCTTGTTAACCATTTTTCTCGCAGTTTTTGTTTGTGCTCAATGCTTTCGCGGCACTCGTCATCAAACCATTCGTTACGTGATTTCGATGGTCGTTTTCCGATTGTAGTTTGTGCTGCGGATATGATGGTTGATTGAAGCGTTTGCCATTCTTCTTGTATGTTTAATGGCATCTCAGATGGGATGTCATGCTCTTCTATGTTTTGCGTTACAATTTCCTGATATCTATTCAGTGTTTCCAGGTGTTTAAATGCTTCGACATTCCAGCGCACGGTCTTTTTTGCTTGCCTATTAAATGTAGATGATAATTTGCACTTATACTTAAAGATGACAAGCATATGATCGGTGTCCATATCAGCACCTCTGTATGATCGAACGTCAGTTACACTTGTAGAGTGTCTCTTAGAAATCATGACGTGATCGATTTGATTTTCAGTTCTTCCATCATTTGATTTCCACGTTGCTTTGTGGATTCTCTTATGAGGAAAGAAAGTGCTAGAAATTACTAGATCATACATCATAGCCAGTTCAGCTGTGCGAAAGCCGTTATTGTTACTAGCATGATGCAAGCTGTTAGGGCCGACATGTGTTTTAAGTTCTGCACTTCTACCAATTTGCGCATTGAAGTCACCTACCACGATTTTTATATCGTGCCGCGGGATGTTATTGATGACTCCTTCGAGTTCTAGAAAGAACAGGTCTTTAATGTCATCTGCTTTGCCTTCAGTAGGTGCATGAACATTGATGATCGTTACATTAAATTTTTGCGTGCGGATTCTCATTGTGCATATCCGCATATTAATTGGGCGAAAGTCGATAACATGTTGATTCACGCGACGATGTGTGAGAAAGCCAACTCCAAATTCTCCTCCGTTTTCATGACCGCAATAGTAGAGAGTGTATCCCTTGGCTGTTTCGTGGATTCCACTCCCTGGCCATCTTAGTTCTTGTAACGCCACTATATCCAGTGTATAGCTATTGATTTGGTTTGTAAGTTTCAGTAGATCTCCTGGTCTTCTAAGGCTTAGCACGTTCCAGGTTCCCATTTTTAAATCGTAGCCCGGGTACAGTTTCCGAGGTCGTTCTAACAATGAATCCGAGATAGTCCGAGGCCTGTGTACAGAATTCATGACAAGTAGTTTTTTACGGAAATGGGGTGTTAGCCCTTCGCCCAACCCTAATTTTCGTGAATGGGTTCGTTCTGCATCTTAAGGTCACCAGAAACAACCTTTTTACATGTTTATATAGCGAGCCGCTTGATCCAAGACAGACGCCCGCTACAAACCGCCCCTTACATGGAGAACAGACGCTTGCTACACGTTTATATAGCGAGCCGCTTGATCCAAGACAGACGCCCGCTCCAAGCCGCCCCTAACATGGAGAACAGACGCTTGAGTTGCATTGGTTTTGTGGCGCCAATGACTCGCCATGGTGCAGAATCATTGAGTATAAGCAGTATTTACTCTGCCCCTCTCAACTACACCAACCTAATTCTGTTAGCATTACCCAGGGAGCACGGCGTGGACGTAGAATTTCGGATTTCACTACCTGCGATGCAATCGGATTCATTAAATCCAACCGGATTAGATGGTTTGGTCATGCAGAAAGGGCTCCATTGGAAAGAATGATAAAAAAAGCGTCCCAACAACAACCAGCTGGTGTTCGTCGAAGGCTTGATGACATCATCCAAGACCTTCGTGATATAGGATGTCGAAACTGGGGTCAACTGGTCATGGAACGAGATGATTGGAAGCTGGTGGCAAAGACGGCAAAATCCCTCGATGGGATGTAAACGCCAGAGAGAGAAAGAGATTGTTCACCTGTGATAATTCCTGTGTATTGCATATAGTCTAAATCGTCACGTGGCGTTTTGTTGGAATTATTTTCTATTCGTTTTTTAACACCAACTTTTAATTCACCAGAAATTTGTTTAATAAAAACCAAATTATAAAAATTGCTAAAAATAATAATTTAGTTTTCTTCATTTTTAATGTCTGCAATATACAATTTAGTAAAACATGGCATGTACCCAATAGAAAATGTTGTCACTAATCTATCACACGATATAGCTTTTAAAATTAAATATTACTATCTGCACTATAATACGTTTATTAACTTTATGTCTTTTCTTCATTATTATAAAAAAATTCGTATGTTAATATTCACAAAAACTTAAAGCTATTGAGTATGGTTATAAAAAATTATTTCTCAAATTAAACTATTTACAAAATTTTTGACGACGCGCTTAGCGCACGTCTATGTTTATTAAAAACTATGCAACCAATATTTTTATATTTTTAGGAAAACACAACACAACATATGACATAAATTGTTCTAGAAAAAATTTATTTGCTACCAATTGGCGTGAGGCATCTTTTTCGTTATGCTTGTTTATATACCGGCTTGTGCGTTCGTTCGCCAAAAGTTAGCTTCAATTTTGAAAATCCTCTTTTACTCGTATAATCTGTAGTCATAGATAGATTTTTTACAAAATATAAATGAAAAATTTCTTACAAATAGCAGTCAGAAATTGAGATACCACTAGCCAACGGAAGCACCCCCAATCTTATCTATGAAGTATTCATTGAGGACTATTCTATTATTGGCAACTTCATTTTTGCTTTGGTTCTGCAAAATTTTAAATCAAATTTGCCATTTATCTCTTATTTTATTTTTATTGTCTCTATCCTATCACGAAATATTGGCCTATGTCATATTTTATATGTGTTGTATGTGTTGTATTCATTCTTTAAAAAAAGTATAAAAATACAAAGAAAACAAATATTTGCGTTCATCAGCACCTTAGAACGCATGTTGTTGTGAGACATTGGTCTTAAAAGGTTTTTATAATTTACTGATTTATTATAAGTCGTTTAGACCTTAGTTACCGAAATAATAATGACATTCTTAATTCCCAAGGGAATTATAAAGAGGGAGTTATAGATTCATAATAGACCTAGTTTTCATTATCAATTTTTGTTTTGTTTATTTATAAACAACATTATTTACATAGAGCCATAGTAACGAAAAACAATACCCCAGCAATGTAATTTGAAATGAAAAAATATGGAGGGGCTGAAATCTCACAGCTCTGAGATATCAAGACTTCGGTCTGGGTTAAGGATTTTGATATAGTTTTCGGCAAAAAACTTTTATGCGGACATGGTTTTTAGTTAAACTCAGCAAGCTACTCAAAAACCTCTCCATTTAGTGTTTCGAGAAAATATTACAAACAGTGGCGTCATTTCACCAAAATCTTGGGGGGGGCGAGAATTTAAATGACATAAAAAATTTTTTTTCGTAAAACATAACATACACATTTTTATACACACATATATTTAAAAGTATTTAAATGCATCGACTTAGAAATAAAAATAAAATGCTTCTGAGCTACATTGGTTACTCTGCTAGTCTTCTGGTGTTGTTTCATCGAAGCGAATGCCGCAAAGTTCTGCAAAATCCCTTCATTTGTTAAAAATAATTTTAAATTTAGTATCATCTCTGCATTGTTTAAGCATCAAGATAGTAGTTTTAATTAAAGCGCTTGTGCTAGAAATTATTATATCTTTGCTTTGTAACTGTTCAGAGAGTGAATTTGTAAACGACAGCAGACCGTGCCAGACGATTTTTTAGATCTCGGGCATCCCGGGATTTAAAATTTATGAGTCACATAGTCCCAGGAAAAATAAAACACACTGGGATTGCAATCCCTACGTGACTCCTCTTATGTCGAATCGTTTTTTTGTTTGTTTGTTTGTTTGTTTTTCTTTATTTGTCTCAGAGAGAAAAAGTTATGTCTACCCTAAACTGACCAGAGCCAAATCGTTAAAATGAGCGACAAAATGCAAACATTCTTCCAAATACTAACTAATTAGAATTTCTATTGCGAGAAAGTGGAACGGTGAAAACGTGCTAACTAGATTGTGCATAAATTTACTATTTAATGCTTTCCTTTACTATTTGTTTACTATTTAATTCTTCAAAAAATTCTTTTATTTTAATTGGACATTCAACCGTTAGGAAATGTGGTTGGTACATTTTCTAAATTCTTTCTAGTGCTGGCATTACCGCCAGCCAGCGAGTTTCACTGTATCCAATAAGTTGGCTATGTTCGACATTACTTTTGCCGCAGAACTCCTTCAACGTCTCCAGTAAAGACAGTAAAATATCCAAATTTTTTTAACCCTGCCATTTAAATCAGCAGCATTTCTTATTGCATTATTTAGAATATGGACTGCAAATCCAAAATACCCAATACACTCTGGTTCAAATTCGAGTTTAGCTTGTTTTTAAATTTTCACCCCTTGACGTTACACTACTAAAATTGGTGTTCGTGTTATCAGCGCAAATTGCAACTAACTTTTTGTCAATGTTAAATAACAACAAGAAAACAAAATAACAACAAAACTTGTTCAAGTTACTGGAGCTGGCGGCTTATAGCAACGCTTTTTTATGTTTATCTGTATCTATATGTCTTTTAATATCATAATGTCCACTGTTAATTTTCAAATTCACTCCGACTGGTAATACACTAAACTTTTGCGTCGTTATATTTTGATTTTTTTTATAAAAGGATAGTCCAATTCAATATCGTATAAGAATTTACGTAAACGTTTTCTATCCGTCTTGATTTGCAGGAGAACTTTTTAAATATAATTTTAAAAATTAGTATAAATTTACCTTTTATAGTAGCTTAAAACTTTTGTTACACAAGTAAAGACTGTAAAACAATTGAAACAATTTATTTTAATTTTACTAAATAATTAATATCTTTTCTGTATTCTGTAAGTATAAGAGGTATACAGTATACCTCTCGTTCTATCTTTTGCAAATCTATACCATTTATCAAGTTTTTATGCTGTTTGCTTTGTTTGTTCTTTATTGAGAAAAAAAAATTATATATTAGAAAATCATAATTTTACTTTTGAGCTTCCTAGTTAAATTAAAGTGTGTTTTAAACAGAGTTTGAAACGCTACTTATATCATTCTTTTACTTTGTCCTTTCAGTGCGTAGCTTAAAAAAATATAACAGTAAGAACGATATTCAAATTATGAACATTTTAATTTTTGAATATTATTTCAAAGGATTGAAATGAGTGCTCGAATAAAGACTCGTAAACTCTGGTTTAAAAATTCAAATTTTTATGAAGTTATACGCAAAACTGCATCTTTTTAAGTAAAATATTTTGTATTTTATTTTTCATAATAATATTGCACTGGTTTGTTCTCTCAATATGGTTAAATCAACAGATACATAACATTATACAAACTGCAAGAAAAAACTGTGAAGCCATTGCTCGGACTAAGATATTGCGCAAACTATACGTAGGTAGATGATTATTTCGATAATACGGGCAAATGTGGTGGAAATATTTGTTTCGTGGGACGCTTCGTGGGACAGATTTCTCCGTTGGACAACGCAATAAAATGTGTGACATTTCCACGCAGCGTGGGACGTCTGGTCAGCTTACTACCCATAAACGTGCGTACATTTTTCATTTGATTCAAAATTGTACAATTATAGCGAGCTTCTTTTAAATCTATAAGAAAAACCTACCACAAAAAAATAATAGTTTCTCCCTCCCTGTGACTGAATAAAAAAAATGAACAAAGATTGACGTTTAGGATACGTTTTGAATTTTATTATAACCAACCAAACATATGATTTATGCTATTTTATGAATTAAAAATTATAGTCCATATAGCAAAAAGAATTTGTCAGCAAGTTTTCATAACATATTTTGAAAATATTTACATAACTTAAATTGTTCGTGTCGTTAGAAAATATTGCTTGTCCATTATAAAGCATTCACTATCATAAAATCACTGGAAATAACCCAATAAATTTAAATTACTCCCGTAATTATTTTCATTCATTTTATAAAAATTAGCACAACTATCAAGAAAACTTTTGATGTGTTATAGGATTTTACATTTTAGAATTGTTTTTAATTTATTGTTTTTAAAAAAGTCTTGTAAAGTTTGTACAATCTGATATAGATAAAAAACAAGGCCTTATTTGGAGAACCCTGACTGTTTAGTCAAGGTTCTCCAAATAAGTGGGGGGGTGTGTTTTCCTGCATGTACTTACTTTTAAGTTTATATAAATTACCAATGGCCAATAACAATTGAAATTTGAATGTTAAATACTGCACTATGAACTCTCGAGGAACGCTATACTAATGAAATCGTGGCTCAGACGTGGCTCAGACACGAATATCTTACAAACAAAACACAATCGTTCTTCTAAAAGCGGTGATGCCGCGCACCTTATAGTACGATAGAAGTTTGTCACAATACGCACCCACGGCGTTTTTGGAAGAACGATCGTGTTTTGTTTATAAAACTGATTTCATCAGAAGATTAGAAGCAATACGACCGCCTTTCGTATCGGTGGCGCTCTAGTCCTTGATACAAAGAACGATAACGGTTTGAATATTGCGGTGAACTGTAATTAAGTCGGGCCAAAATAATATGTAACGTAATAATTATATTATCAGATATATTTCAATTAATAGTATGCGATAAAATTGGTATATTAGTAAAGTAAATCTTCTAAAAATTAGACGAATTTACAAAATAACAGTGCATTGAAATTTTTATAGTGTATAATTATATCACGATTGGATGGTTTTATTGAATCGATGTATTGATAGTATCAAATCCTTGGGGGGGCCAATGCCCCCCCCAGCCCTACCCAATTGACGCCCCTGATTACAAATTCACAAATTCATATTTCTTTCAAAATTCCAAAAATTTTGTAAAAATAAATAAAATCAAACTTTTTCCAAAATCCTAAAAATATTCCAAAAATTATTACAAAATCAAAGATTTAACTTTTTTCAAAAATTCTGAAAATATTGCAAAAATTATACAAAATCAAAAATTGAAACTTTTTCAAAATTCCAAATATTCCAAAAATTAGAATAAAATCAAATATTAAAACTTTTTCTATAAATTCTAATAATATTCCAAAATTTTTTAAAAATTCAAACTTTTTCCAAAACTAAAAATATTGCAAAAATTATAACAATATCAAAAATTGAAACTTTTTCCAAAATTACAAAAATTATAATAAAATCAAATATTTAAAATTTTTTAAAATTCTAAAAATATTCCAAAAATTCTTGCAAAATCGAAAATTGAAACTTTTTCAAAATTCCAACAATATTCAAAAACTATAACAAATTCAAAAATGTCCATGTCCAATTTTATTTTCATTTTCAGCAAACTATTCAAAAACCTTCAATTTAGCGATTCGAGAAAATATTACAAGATCACAAATTCATATTTCTTTCAAAATTCCAAAAATATTGTAAAAATTATAATAAAATCAAACTTTTTTCAACATTCTAAAAATACTCCAAAAATTATTAAAAAATCCAAAATTAAAACTTTTTCCAAAATTCTAAAAATATTGCAAAAATTATTACAAAATCAAAAATACATACTTTTTTCAAAATTCCAAAAATATTTCAAAAACTGTAACAAATTCAAAAATTTCCATGTCCAATTTCATTTTCAATTACATTTACGTCATAAAAACAGCTACATTCTTTTTCCCAAAAAATTGGCTAAAACAATCAATGAAATCATTTTTTGACTCGCTTGACATTATTTTTTTGACAAACTTATAATGCCATAATTCTCTATAATAATAATAAAATTTCATTTCAAACAAACAATTTTATTTTTTTCCAAAAAATTGGGTAAAAATATAAATAAAAATCTTTCTTTTGACACACTTGACAACATTTTTTTGACAAACTTATAATGCCATAATTCTCAATAATAATAATAAAACTTCATTTCAAACAAACAATTAATTTTAATATTTTTCCAAAAAAGGTAAAAAAATAAATAAAAATCTTTCTTTTGACACACTTGACAACATTTTTTTGACAAACTTATAATGCAATAATCTAGATTTTGGTCTCACATACCAATCCCGACCATCAAGATTTCTCGAAATTCAATGTTCCTACTCGTAATCACTTAAAATGAACGTTTTTTAAGCAAAAAATATGCAAATTTCCTTGTTTTGACGCACATAATGATTTTTTCGACACACTTCCGGTACAGTTATCGAACACAGCTTCCTTTCGGACCTGTCTCTTGAGTATACCTATTTTTAGAAAAAAAAATTTTTGAAATCCCTCCAGTGGTTTTCCCTGCAGCGTAGATAATGACGGACGGCCGGCCGGCAGACAGACATACATTTTTTTTTTTGCTTTTTTAGAATCAGTAGGTCCTAAAACGTCGAGAAATGCCAAAAAAAGTGGGGGTAAGAATTTCACTTTGAGCTCATGGATGTAATACTTAGGTCTTTCAGACCGAAGTAATAACTAACTTGATCAATTAAAACGAAAAATCATGCTATCAATTACTTGATAAAAATAAATGTTTTAGTTTAATAAATGTTTTAGGTAGTAAAACATAAAATTTTTTATGTATCACGTGAATTATTAGATGTAAATTATCTTGTGAAACTTACTAGCCCTCGGGCCAGAGGGCCTCGGGTAGTAAACGTTTCCCTCGGTAATTAACATCCTTATAATTCCCTTGATACCTAAATAACTATTATGTGTGGTTGTGACACATATTGTAATTCCTACACTGAAAAAAAAATTGAAGTTCATGACAACCTCATCTCGAAGTTGGCAGTTGATTATTCATGCAAAGAAAAATTATTTGCAAACAATTTCACTGTGATTCGGACAACTACACGATAACATTTTCCTAACAACAGAATGAGGTTTATTTAAAATATAAAGTGTTATATCCAATATAACAGTAGTTGAATAAAGATAATAACTATTTCCCTGAAAAAAATTTTCTTTGGCCTTATATCATGAATTTTTCATTTTAAAGTTTAAGTATTTGAGATTAATTGAACTATATTTGATTTTCACATAAACATTTCGTGTGATTGTCTCAACTTCATCGATTTATAATTGTAGAGTTGTTGAAGCAATTTCGTAGTTTGATTCGCCATATGTGACCGCACGGTGAGGTTGAGACAACTGCATTTCGATTGGAAATAGGACATTTTTTTTTCAGTGTACTACACAACACATTTTATAAAAAAAATCGCCCCTATTTAACATTCTTGTAAAATTCTTTTTGATATTGTAAATTAATTAATCAATTATTAAATATATTAATTTAATAAAAATGTTTTATTTTCTAACAACTTATTTAAAAAATATAAAAATAAAAATCAGACCGGTTTCAGATATAAATATCTATCGTCAGTGAAAAATTTATATATATGACAATATTATTTAAAAATTAGTTTTTTTCTAAAAATATGCATACTAAATCAAACATACAAAATCAAAACAAAAATGAAAGATTAAAATTATAAAATATAACAAGAACAAAAACAATAAAGAGAAATATTAATTTATATTTAAATTGTACAAAATATTAGAACTAAATGATAGTTGTAATTAAAAATGGTGACTTGTTAATAGCGTTATATATATTTCATACTCCTCCATTGAATCCATGAGAGGACCTTTGTTACAAAAATGTAACAGTTTAAAATTATTTTCAAAACTTGTATATGACTGATGATCATTGACTAGATGCTGAGCAAAAATTGATTTTATATTTAGAATGTTTTTCTTTTAGGTAAAAGTTCTGCAAATCTGTTGATGAACTTTCTAGCTGTTTGGCCAATTTAAATAATAAATAATTTAATATGTTAATAAAATAACATAAATGTAAAGAGGGCCCGTATTTCATTTCCTCCGGCACGGTTTTTCTCTCTAAGGTGGTTTTTCTCTCTCTCTCTCTACGGTTTTTATCTCTTCTCTCTTCTCTCTATCCCCTACTTTTCATAATCTTGCTACTGATTGTTAACATGAAATCATATTAATAGTCTATTTTGAACTTCTGCTGATGATTTTCATTTTTTTTTTCATTTTATCCCTAGAAACCTACATACTTACTTAAGTAATATCAAACTTCATTAATTATATTATTTATTTGATTAAATTCACAAAGAAGTGATCAAACCAAAAATCTTAGAATGACCGATTCATTTCAAATTAAAAACTTAGTTTTTAAAGTAAAAAAAATAAATAAAATGTTTCTGTAAATTGCTTTGCATTTATAAGTCACAGCATGTGTTCGTATAACAAATTTTGTTTTCTATAAATTGACCCAATATGGATATTTTCTTATTTCCACTTAAAATAAATAACAAAAACGACTTACTATATCTTTGAATAAAAAAACATCTTCTGTAGCAGATAAACTAGATGGTGATTATAATGATGATTATGATGAAAAGACATTTAAAAAAAGTAAATTGATGATCGGAAAAAAAATTAAAGAGAAAGCTAAAAAATCCGCCTCCATTTGAGAATAAAATGAAATCGGTGATCAAACAAATTATTATTGATTTTTAAATTTGGGAGGAAAACAAAATTTAATTGCAGTAAATTAAAATTTACTTGACATATGGAGATGCTACTTCAAATCATAGAATCGAAAAACATACCTAGAACAATTCTAATATTCTGTGAAATATCGATAAATTTCACCATCCATATGCTATTCCTTTCTTTTAACTTTCTTTCTTGCATCATAAAACATTTGAAAAAAACATAAATATAAAAAAACTAATAAATATATTATTTTCGTTTTTAATATATTAACGATCGGACAGTTTTTTAATATCTTTCGCCATTAATTTATTTGATTTACATTTTATTTATCGTGCGTGGACTTAACTATCCACTATCCAATTTCTACCAGAAAAAAACGAACATAAAACATTTACAGATATAAAACAGTCGCTTATGCTCTTACTATTTTTAAAGCGGTCCCGGTCCACCTTCCGTCATATATATATCATAATACTGTGTGCTCTCTGGGTTTGTGTTATAATTCTTAATTTCAGTTTTTTTTGTTTTTTAGTTTTTATTTTATGTATATAATAATATTTTCGTTATTTGGAAATAAAAACAAAGTGAAGATTGTTGAGAACTCCTGCTGTGCTCCTGAATTGATAAAGAACCCGGAGGCTAAACGAAAAATATGAGAGATAGTTATATTTTTGTTTTTAATATTTTATTTGGTTTTTGTTGCTGTTTAGGTTTATTTTGTTTTGTTCTAAAGACCGCGTATCATTTATGTTTCCTCATTAAAAATGCGACCCGAAAAAGGTTATTATTCCTTCACATTTTTTTAATATAAATTATTAAAAATAAAAAATTTAATTTAAATAGCTTTTGGAATTTCAGTTTTTTAAATATTTTAATAAGATTTTTTGTAAATAAGGGATTCTTAATTTAACATGTGCGTTACAGTTGATTGTGATCTAATAGCTAAGGCGGTTCACAAAGTTTTTTTGTTTCAGCGATGTTTTTAACCTCTACTTTACCATTTTCAATATGAACAGCTATTCTCAGGGGTTTTTGGTTTCTATCATAAGAAGGAGTACTTAAACAGGATTATTTTTGCTCACGAAAGGTTCCGTTTTTGTGATTTACATATTTTTTTATTTTAACATCTACAAGTGTGACAACCTCGTGTACTCTAGTTCTTGCTATCGAAATACGAGTTGACGTGAGATATTATTTACCACTAGTGTAACGATCGCAATAATCGCAAAACAATAATAAAACCAAATTCCTCTTTGTTTTCAATTCAATAGAAATGTATTTCATTAGTTTCCGTTCATTTTTACATTAACAATAATTTTAAAATTTTCTAATACTTTACTGCTAGTTAAATTTCGAATATACTATAAAAAGCAAACGAACGTACTCAATTTTATTTCCAATTCTAACAAACAGATGTTGTTGCTAATCTTTGTTGAATTTTGGAGTATTACACGATTGATTAGAAGATGTCAAACAAAAATCACATTTTTTTGATTTGTTTCATTATTTTTCGATGTTAAAAATTGTATATAAAAAGTATTCATTCCATTTTCTGCTTTTAAAAAAAGAAAACGTTCAATTTTTATTTGTATTAAACATTAAATAAAACAGAAAAAAAGAGTCTATATAAAAAAAAAATATATATCCATGAGTGATGTTGTGATATAATAAATTGTGATTTAAAATTAAATTAGATTTTAATAATAATATTTACATAAATTTGCCACAATTTAATAAATGAATGGTTATTAAGGTATCAAAGAATTTTTTTTGCTGAGATACAAGAAGAATAGCGCGTCTTTATATTTTTACTTGATTATGCTGTGTTTTTTGTGACTTCAAAACGCCATTTTATTAATATCAAGTAATAAATTTGTTTATTCGATTAATTTATAAAAAATTATCAATGGAAATATGGAGAATTATACAATTTAATTGATCCAAATATAGAATATGGAAATATTGTATATAGTGGCAATAATAATCAATCAGGAATTCATTTAATAAATCCACCGCAGACAAATTTGACAGAACATAAGGAAGAAATGATATTGGAAAATCAAACAAATAACTTAAAACAACAGAATATTGATGACATCAATCAACAAAAATAACTTAAGGTATTTATTATAAATATGTATATTAATTTTAATTTAATTATTACTTTTGGAATGTCAAGATAAATTTAGGAAATAGTAAGAGATTCTCAAATTCAGGGTCCGTGTGGAGATAATCTGTATGGAGGGAGTGACCTCCTTTGCTTAACTATAATAAGATGTGTTTGTGATCTGTATAGATTTAATAGTATACTGAACAGAAACATAGTAGTAAAGGTCCAATGATTATACGTAGCGCCGAACAAAAAGGGACCCGTTAGCCTAATTACAGTTATATTATTTGGTGGGAAAATATTTTCCAGGTTGGGCGTTGGCAAGCCGGTTTTTTTTTTGAAAAAAACTTTTTTTTGTGGAACATTTTATATTATTATATTTATATATTTATATATTAATTGATTATTTCAATTTAGATGAATTAATATCTATATATAGTTTATTTTCGCGTCGGTTTATTTGGCTAAATTTTGTTAAAAAGCTAGAGGAAAAAATAAAGGTTTAGTTTCTAAGGTGTTCATGTGTATATTTATCATAAGTACTCTAAATTTATATTTTCAAAAATTTAAAGAATTCCGCGTTTCTCTTTGTAAGTTTTAGGATAAACCAGTTGTGGTTTTTTTGGTAATAGGGTGGTGGCAACCGGTTTGGGCCGTGGTTGTCAATCAGCTTTTTGTTTATCTTGAAATAAACCAGTTATTGGTTTCGTTTTGGTTTTGATTAGGAAATTATATATTTTGAATTTTGATATAAGACTAATTTTTTTTTAATTTTGAAAAAAACCGTTTTGGGACAGCAATTTTTTTGGAGATTGTTTTTTGTGCTGTCATCTGCTTTTAGTAATACTAATTGTTTTTTTATTTGGGAAAAAGAAAACCGTTTTGGGGAAGCAGTTTTTTTTTTTGAAATTTTTTTATGCTACCATGTACATATTGTACATATAATTGTTTATATATTGTACATATTTTTGGATGATGCAATTAATTTATATATGAAATTAATTGTATGTTTCTTTGATTATGGTTAGATTTAGTAAGTGTTTAGCTGGCTTTTTTCAATGCACTCATACGCGATCCCCATATTCGTCATTGGTTTAATGTGAGTTACAATTTCGAGGTATTGATTTATGTATTATTCACACTATAGAATGGTTGTCAATAGAACATGTCTCATTACAGTTCTATAAACTTTTGAACTTGTACGGAAATGTTGAAATATTTTTATTTTGGCTAATATAATGTTCATTTTTGGCCAAAACGACTTCTATTGCAGTACGCCTTATTAGATTTTATGATTTGTACATGAATTATTTTGTGTATCTCATATATATATACAAAATAATTTATGTCAAACCTGAAAGTCTAGGTAGGTTTCCTATTGCAACACAATTCGTTTGGCGAAAGAATTTTTTGTGGTTAAGTCATGTTTTTATGAGTTTTAGGATGTTATTGACGTAATAAAGGTTAACATTGACCAAACAGTTTTTCAACAATTTTATATAAGTTTAAGTCTTTCGTCACTACTATCAAAGTATTATTGGTCTATGTTTATGGAAGTACATTGAAAATAATTAATTCCCATTAGCTTTATGGAGTGGGCCGGATCCAGATCGGTATCTTCACATTTGCCATCATATTGATCCGCTGACGTAGGTATACATATCTCGTATGAGTCCATTTTAGTTACCATTTTTAAAATTATTTTTTATTGCGATTAATTTAAAAAATAAGATAAATATAGAAATAATTATTTTTAGCTAACATTTATTTTTGTTTTGAATACAATAAATAAAGCGATGAAAATTTGACCTGAACAAATATATTAGAATTAATAACTTAAAAATTAGTAAGCTTAGTTTTAAATTTAAAATAATCGTAATTTTTTTTATAATATAAATTACCAATTTATTATCTAGTCTGAAGATTAAATTTAATTAATTTCATGTAAAACTTTATTAACACATATTATATATTTCATGTTTCGATTTAGCATTTTTAAATAAGAAATTATTTAGATTATGGATAAGTTATGTATTATTTACTTTATGTTAATGTATAAATTAATATCTTTTCCCAGCGGTAGGCCTAACAAGCCATCCATGGGGCTTCTCCCCTTAACGATGATGTCGTTCTTAGATCGCCTATGGCCATCGGGGTTATGCGATCGAAGAACATTGGTTTCTTCTCTTCATTCGGCGAGGAAGTCCTCAGGGACGAGGAGTGGTGTTGCTGTGTTTGTACTTAGGTGCAAACCAGTAGTACCATTCTTTGCTCAGAGGCTTCTTCGGTGTAATGAAGAGAAGAACCAATTATACTTTGCTTTCAGGATCAGAGGCTTCACCTCATACAAATTCAAAAAACTTTCCATTTTTCCATTTAGATTCACAATAGAACAATTTTTCATAGAGTTTAAGATTTGAAGTCTGGTGCTCGGGAGCGTTCTTCAACTTTCGCATTAGGTTTAGTTGTAATTTATTTGTAGGTTAAACAAGCACAACTGGGTCAGTAGAAATGGACCTAGTGTCTAATCGTGACAGTTGTGATTGTTTTATTAGGTTGGGGAGAATCTGTTCTGTAGAATCTGGTCGTTAGGGGCTTTTCCAGTAGGTTCTCACATGCATGGTTGGAGTGGGCTCGCGAGCGCGATATTTTAGATTTAAACAATATGGATATTGTAGCCATACTTACTTTTTGGATTGTCTCCAGACGAATCTTGATTTTTGGAATCTCTTATGATATTAAATAAAAATAAAATAAATCAAACAAATTTTTCAAAAATTAAATAAATAAAATTTTTTATTAAATAAATTAAATTTTCGTTAATTAAAATAATTTTAGGTAAATAAATAATTTTTTCGTAATTTAAGTTAATTTTAGGTAGCTAAATAAAATAAATTTTCTTAATTAAGCTTTACGTCAAGATATAAATAAATATTTTTTATTTTTTAAAAAAAAAAAAAATAAATCAATATTTCAAAGTTAGGACGGTGCATCCAATAAATAAACATCCTTTCTGAATAATTTTCATTTTTTTCAATTTTTTTAAAAATAAATAAATATATTTTAGGGGTGCTATCGTCAATAACTAATTTTAGGTATATATAATTATTTCAGTATATCTGAAATTAAATAAATAAATTATACTTTTACATATATAATGTTTTAGGAAATTTTGTGAAAGATTCAGCAAAGATTGGCTACGACGGTGGTCCTTTTTGTTCCTTTACAAAGTTTGTTTTTACAAAAAATCTTGTATGTTTTCGAATTGGGCGTTCGTTGTTTTTTTTTTTTCGTTTTTGTGCTTTCATCCTTTTTACATTTCCGTCGTACTAACTCCATTTTTTTTGTTGAGAATTGGTTTTACTATTGTTGGTGATTGCGAGTCATGATTTTGCGGGTTTTACCATCGAAATCTCTAGCGTCTGTTTCCTATATACCAAGCCTAAGTTTTTCAATATATTTTTTTTATAAAATTAAATTTAGTGTTAGAATTATTAGTTGTCATAAATTAAACATCTATTCTTAATCATTAGTTATTATAGTTATAAATTTAATTCTCGGTTTTTAGAATTTACATAGGTGTTATATTTAATATTACTTAGTTATTATAATTTTTTTTATTAGTTATTAGAATTTCTATTATTAGTTTAAGTTTAATAGTGCTTTGGTGGTTTCTGTCATGGAGGGGATGGCGACGTTTTTGTGATTTCAAGAGTAGAAATCTTGATTTTTACCTTGAATTCATGGTGTAACGATCGCAATAATCGCAAAACAATAATAAAACCAAATTCCTCTTTGTTTTCAATTCAATAGAAATGTATTTCATTAGTTTCCGTTCATTTTTACATTAACAATAATTTTAAAATTTTCTAATACTTTACTGCTAGTTAAATTTCGAATATACTATAAAAAGCAAACGAACGTACTCAATTTTATTTCCAATTCTAACAAACAGATGTTGTTGCTAATCTTTGTTGAATTTTGGAGTATTACACGATTGATTAGAAGATGTCAAACAAAAATCACATTTTTTCATTATTTTTCGATGTTAAAAATTGTATATAAAAAGTATTCATTCCATTTTCTGCTTTTAAAAAAAGAAAACGTTCAATTTTTATTTGTATTAAACATTAAATAAAACAGAAAAAAAGAGTCTATATAAAAAAAAAATATATATCCATGAGTGATGTTGTGATGTAATAAATTGTGATTTAAAATTAAATTAGATTTTAATAATAATATTTACATAAATTTGCCACAATTTAATAAATGAATGGTTATTAAGGTATCAAAGAATTTTTTTTGCTGAGATACAAGAATAATAGCGCGTCTTTATATTTTTACTTGATTATGCTGTGTTTTTTGTGACTTCAAAACGCCATTTTATTAATATCAAGTAATAAATTTGTTTATTCGATTAATTTATAAAAAATTATCAATGGAAATATGGAGAATTATACAATTTAATTGATCCAAATATAGAATATGGAAATATTGTATATAGTGGCAATAATAATCAATCAGGAATTCATTTAATAAATCCACCGCAGACAAATTTGACAGAACATAAGGAAGAAATGATATTGGAAAATCAAACAAATAACTTAAAACAACAGAATATTGATGACATCAATCAACAAAAATAACTTAAGGTATTTATTATAAATATGTATATTAATTTTAATTTAATTATTACTTTTGGAATGTCAAGATAAATTTAGGAAATAGTAAGAGATTCTCAAATTCAGGGTCCGTGTGGAGATAATCTGTATGGAGGGAGTGACCTCCTTTGCTTAACTATAATAAGATGTGTTTGTGATCTGTATAGATTTAATAGTATACTGAACAGAAACATAGTAGTAAAGGTCCAATGATTATACTAGCTAAGAGGATATCTTAGGGGTTGTTCAAGATAAACTCTATATTCAGTCAACGATAGCATCCTCAATCTTATATATGGAATATTTCTTGATTTGTCCTGCATTGCTTACGCGAAGATATAAGCCTTCATATTATTCTGTATGTGGACCTTAACGATTGAGGAAAACAGTACCTTACATGATCAGAGAATATGCCACTAGTGGGTTTCTGAATTTGCCACTTGTTGGTAATTGATTTCTTATTAGTGTCAAATTTGATGTCATTCGTTGTAGGTTATTTCATTTTCAAATAACCAAACAATTAAATATGCATTGAAGTTGAATAAAACTTATTTAATTGTATTGAATTAGTTGTACAAAAAAATGAAAAAAATGGTTGTTTTCTCTTCTGTTTTTTGTGTCAATTAATTTTAAACTAAATTAAACTAAATTCATGTTACTCTATAGGAAGAATAAAATGCAGATTTGGATTCGTGTTTAATAAATTTGTAAATTTTTGCTAGAGAATGAAATATATTGTAATAAACTTCGTCCAGAATGGGTTAATTTGAATTAATCATAAATAACCAATACGTTCCGCCTAAATGTTTTCTACATTCTATAGCAAAGATAAATCAAAAGTTAACTCCCTTTAACAAATACATTTTGCATAAATTAAATTTGAGTTCGCTAATACAAATGCAAGTATGAATGAAAACAGGTGTGGCCTATTCAAGATGTACGGAATACGTAGTATTGATTTCTAGTGGATTATAGAAGTTTCGATTTATTTATTTTTCGATATAAATAAGCGAACAAAAATATCAGATAGTCAGTTTTAATTTTGCAATTAAAGTGTTTTACAAATATTCGAAAGTATAAGGAATAATCGGTGGTACTTGAGCCTGGGTACTAATAGTGAAAAAATCTGAACTTAGTGGAATAGTAAATACAGATTTTACGATTCCGAATATTATTGATTCAAATTGTGGAAAAGCGGTGAAGTTTATTGTACATAAATTGGAGACCCTGGAATTTATGTAAGGAAAAACGGAAGCTGCTGTAATTTGTTGACCAATAAAGTTTGAGATTCTGTTAACCAAAGATCTGTCTTTTTACTGTCGTATTTGCTCAATAATCGAAAAGAACCAACGAAGAGTCGTTACAATATCATTTAACACTTATACGATAAGCTACTATTAATTGTTTGATAAAAAACTGTTCGGACTAATTTCTTATATAATTAAAATGGAATTGAGTAAAAATAAAATAAACAATTTATAACTATTAAACTTTTATAAACTAAAAATAGAAAATAAAGAAATAACCGGATCCGTAAGTTAATCAGTATCCAAGCGATCTCTTTTTAAAAAAACAATTGTATATTAACCAAAAATAAATCAATGTTGAATTTAAAAAAAATTCAAAGAAAAACAAACAAAAATTTTAAAAAGTAATTCAAAAAATTTACATTAATGTGTTTTTAAAACCAGTCCTTACTTAGAATTCGATAAACGTAAGGTTTTATTAGGTATTCAATACCGCTATTGGTACAAAATTTCTCTTAAATACCACTTAAAACTTTATTCACAATTAATTTAAATTTAACATAATCACCATCCAGTTATGTTTAATTTAAATTATAGTTTTACGTCATCGCGGTCCAATAAAAACTAATTTAATTTTGCAGAGAAATTCCTTGTGTACAATTTTTCAAAATTTCTCAAATATTCCAGGTAATTCCATTCTTTACAAAGAAATCTCCAAAAATTCAATTGAAATTTATTTCATGTTATTTTTATTATTTTATTTCATTTTATTGTGACCTTATTAATTTTAGATTTGAAATATTGTGCAGAAGAAATTGAGACTGAACACAATTTTGTTTTGTAATTCATTGCGATTCAGCATCAAAGCGTTTTCCAAAAGAAATACCCTCATATAAAAAATGCGAAAGATGTTATAATAAATTAAAATGTTGAAATTTGTATTTTATTTGTTTGCTTTTCACCAATTGTTGCCAGTTGAAATCTTATTACACAAAACTTAAATAAACGCTAAGAAAACTTTATTAATTTTAGAACATAAATTAATATTAAAAATTTAATTTCAACAATCAAATAAGATACATAAAAAAACTACACACTACTGATAACAATTTGATCAAAATTTACATACTAATTAATCGAACAGCTTGATTGATGTTTTTGTAAACGAGAATTTTAAATCTTTTGTTTCTTTTTAATTATATGTACTTACATTACATGATCTCAATACAGATTCAATTAAATGAGTAAAACAAATAAAAACATAGTTATAATTATGTTCTCTCTATAAAAACAAAATCTCTTAAAATGCGTTCAGACCAAAAAACATGTATGAGTGCAACAAGTCAATCGACAAATTTTAAGTTATTCTCAATATTTTAAACAATTTGTGAGAGCTCATACATTTTGTATACAAAATTTATTGTATGCTCATGCAATTGCAACTTCTGCAGGTTTATTGATTTATTGCCTCACACAAGCTGTAATACACGTTTCCAAGTATACACATTCATAGCGTTATTTCTTGAATATGAATGAAAGAACTATGAATAAAATCAAAGAGGTTTAACATATTATGCATTTTATTTTATTTATTTTTTTGAAATATGCATTTAAAAAAAAGAAGTGCGTTTAAATGTTTAAATATTAGGCTCCTTCTTATTTCAGATATGCAGCCGTAGAGAAACCTCTTTCAGTTTTTGTTGGAGTGGGGCTGATAGTCAATAGAGCATTATTCAAATTGTTCCTGCTAGACATGACAACAGGCTTACGGTTTGCAATAGAAGGCTAGAGCCCACTATACCTCAGGTACCTCGGGTTCGCCAAGTCTCGTATCACGGTCTAATCAGACCAGTGACCCCTGAGGATAAAATTTAGAAAGACTTTTGTAAATGTGTAATCAATATGCATATAAGAAAATGTTCCTTAATTTTAAACAATAATGACTCAGCTTTGTTTTAATTTTTTTTTAAATTTTTGCGAAAAAAAAAAATTTTTTTAAATATTTTTTCTATGGGATATTTTTATATTTTTATGGAAGTTGTTGTTGTAATTGAATAGCATGCATTAGGTTTAATGCTAATTACATTGAGACCTCTTGGGTTAGAAAGCTGAAAATCTCTGAGGTTATAGTTGAAAAGTTTATCTAGAAGTTAATATGAGTTTAAATAACATAAGCTCAAAAATGAGGAAGGCCTGGCCGTTTGCATTTGTTTTTGTTCTAACAGCCATGGTGTCGCAACTTCTAGACTTGAATTATTTTTTTTTTAAATTTTTGAAAGATTTATGTTCTAGTTAACGTATGCGTAAATATTCAAAAGTGAGATTGGTCATTTTCAGCCAACTCGAGGACAACAAAGTTTATTAAATTTTTAAAACAGCTGATTTTTTAGGAACCTGGAACGCCAAGGTTGTCATTTGGAAACGAATGATAGAAATATGTTCAAATATTCAATATTGATAAATTTAATTAAAATATCATGATTCAAACGGAAGTTATAACGCCTAAGATTTCTCGACTTTTTTGGCTCTAGCCACTTAACCTGTACCCGGATATGGCCAGTTCGCGAACTTGTCGAAAAGATTTTTTGCCGCAACGTATACAGAAAAAATTTTTGTTGTAGGTCAAGAAATGCGATCGTGAGAGTGCCGGTAAATTCCGTTAT
>OY856186.1:155238361-155305979 GCA_963693315.1 Diogma glabrata
AATTTTACGACATAAATGTCAAGTAAATTAGTGAATCGTATGAATTTTTTCAATTCGAAATCAGTTTTTGGGTTTATCTGAATAAACCTTATAGTTATTTGTTAATAAAAACAACTTTTATCTCTGAACGTGTTTCGGTTCGGATTCGAACTTAGAACCTCATCAGTACCAACTAAGTTTGAATCTTTTGGTAGACACGCTGTCAACTGCCCCTCGGCGTCGACATTTAGAAACATTTTAAAAACTGATTTCGAATTGAAAAAATTCATACGATTCACTAATTTACTTGACATTTATGTCGTAAAATTGATTTCATATTGATTGGCAACATTCAATAATAACTGCACACGTGACTTAGGATAGTATGGAATATACCTACTAACTTTCGAAAATCACAAATAGTGAGGTTAAGGAAATTAATTATCTCTTTCAATAAAAATTCCTACCTTGTCGGGTTTAAGACGTATAAAATCTATATAATAAAAATACTAACTCTGTAGCCAGTGAAGTATGACAAAAAAGTTTTTCACTAAGAAAAAAGAAATTACAACATCGTAATTAAAAATGTTTCTAAATGTCGACGCCGAGGGGCAGTTGACAGCGTGTCTACCAAAAGATTCAAACTTAGTTGGTACTGATGAGGTTCTAAGTTCGAATCCGAACCGAAACACGTTCAGAGATAAAAGTTGTTTTTATTAACAAATAACTATAAGGTTTATTCAGATAAACCCAAAAACTGATTTCGAATTGAAAAAATTCATACGATTCACTAATTTACTTGACATTTATGTCGTAAAATTGATTTCATATTGATTGGCAACATTCAATAATAACTGCACACGTGACTTAGGATAGTATGGAATATACCTACTAACTTTCGAAAATCACAAATAGTGAGGTTAAGGAAATTAATTATCTCTTTCAATAAAAATTCCTACCTTGTCGGGTTTAAGACGTATAAAATCTATATAATATATATATATATATATATATATATATATATATATATATATATATATATATATATATATATATATATATATATATATATATATATATATATATATATATATATATATATATATATATATATATATATAAATTTTTTTTTTGTTTTTCCGTCTCAGCTTATCATTCATAGTCGTTTGGCACCAAAATTTTCCGAAATTCCGAGATGAAGCCCATTGCAATAGGTAGATTTTTATATGAAATCTACTAGTCGAGGAAAATTAGCTTCAAAATCCGTAAAACTTCTAAGTCGTCAGGGACAGCTCCGATTTTGATGATTTTTTTTTTAAAATGTGTGTTTTTATATATTATTTGAAATCAGGAACATTACAATGTGCGCAATTAAATATTTATGTTGTTTAAACAATATAAACAAAATTTATGAACAAATTATTTTTCTAACAAAATTTATGCAATAAAAGGAATTGTTATGTTCAAATTTATAGAAAATTTCATTTAATAATAACATAAAAATATGGTATTATAAGAGTAGCAAAATATGTACACGCTATATCTAACTTCTGTATTTGTCATTTGTCATTAATATAGAGACTTTGCTGAGTTTTACGAACAGACACGTTTTCCGCTCCGAATTCTTTGAACCTTGTCCGATTAACATGAAATTTGGTGAGTAGTTTAGGAATGGCCCACGGAACGAAAGTGGCATAGCGCTGATGTGCCCTTATATCCTGGGGTGGATTCCAGCCCCACTCGAGGGCGGAACATTTTTCACTCAAAGTAACCCCAAAAATAGATAAAAGGACACATTTGAAGTATAGAATGTTGTATAAGGTTTTTTCGATAGATCGATATTTTTCGAGTTATTTGCGATTGAAAACTTATATTGTTCGTTGAAAAACGCATGGTTTTTGATAGTTTTTCGAAAATAACTCTTAAACTTAGCGTTCTCTCAAAAATTTGGTAATCAATAAAAATGAAACTTAAAAAAACAAGAGATTGTTGTTTTTATGAGGGTTGTAGGTCCAAAATGAAGCAAGTTATGGTTCAATGACGAGACATTTTTTTAACGACTTGGTTCGAAGAATTCAACGTTAAATAACGGAAAAGTACTAATGCATTTTTCGGACAAAACTGTCATACTTTTTTGTAATGATTGGAAAGACGTTTAAAATGGGCACTAGTTCAAGTCGTTTGCATTAAAAAAAACCAAGCTATGATGCGGGCATCTCGAATTCAAAATAGAAACTCAGCGTTAAAATTTCGGTCATTCCTAATAGAATTTATATTGACCATAGGCCATAGCCCCTTTACAACTAGCTGTATTTTAGTGTTACCTATGTGATCCAGAAGTTTTGCTAGATTAGAATACGTATTTTCCGAAAAAAGTTTGATAATAATGAAAAATGAATTTTCAAATTTCCTATGAAAGTACCTTCTGTTCAAAATAACTCTAAAACTAACAAATATACGTAAAAAAATTCTCCAGACCAAAACGTAGGTTTTTTCTTAACCAAAAATTGGTTTTAGTTTATTTTCTGTGGGATAAAAAATACCAAAGATATAACTGTTTCAAGTTTGCATTATAGTGCACGGATCACTCCTTTCGAGTCGTTCAATCCTTAACAATTTGAAGGTGAAGGGTTTAGGCATGTTGGAATATATATTATCTTATACCTTTGAAAGAACCTATAAATCGAGTTTTTAATGGAAGTTGTAACTTTTAAATTGAGAGAGTTATGTTACTATGAATCATACATGTTCAACTCATATAATTTAAATTATATGAAAATAGGACTTTATTTTTTTTTGTGGGATTATGGAAATGCTTATTCATTATATGGGGACTTCTCTGCCCTTTAATCATCGAATTAAAATTATCGAATTTCCTGAAGTTATAGTTTACACTTTCTGAATTTAGAATTATATATTTTCATATTTAAATGTAAAATAAATACAAAATAATTTATAATTGTTTACAATTTTTTTCTTACAATATTCGTTTAATTTAAAGCTGTTAAAAATTAAAAAAGAAAACAAAACAAATTTTTTAAATTATACTATTTAAAAGTTAAAAATTACCGTGACAAAATTTTTTCTCTCCATAAATTATGTTTTTATTATTTAAACAATATAAATAGTTAATTGCGCACATTGTAATGTTTCTGATTTCAAATAATATATAAAAACACACATTTAAAAAAAAAAATCATCAAAATCGGAGCTGTCCCTGAGGACTTAGAAGTTAAAACCTAATTTCCTCGACTATACCTAAAAAGTTTAATTTAAAATTATCTTGTATATTAAAATTATTTTCATATGTTTTAAGCTGTCTGTATATTTTATTATCTTTATAAAATGTATTTCAAAAAATGTGTGAGCCTTAACCTTATCCACGTTTTGAAAAAAAAAAAAAAAAAAAAAGTTGTAAGCGTTATTGTACAAAAACTTCATGTTTTTTTGTTTAAATTCATCCAAAAATGATCGCAACTATTTCGAATTTTGTATAATTTAATGGTCCTTTGAGGTGGATCTTAGGATCCTAAATTAATTAAGTTTTATTACTATAAATATCGTTTTTAATAGACATTGGTAAATTTGTAAATAAAATTAACGCATTTACATTTACAGGCCACATTGAAATTCAATTAAAAACTGATTGGTATGTTGGAGCTAATTTACCATTTCCTACTGTATATTGATGTCAATTGGTGAAACATTTGCATCAGAAGTTCCAAGAATTTCTCCAAGAAAAGTTCGTTGATATTAAGTGATCACTTACAAGAACGTCATCTTCGCGTTCCAAACTCAAAAAATGATAAACCAATTGTTACAATATATTCTAGCATTAATCCTTTATTACCACAAAAATTGTTTCAAGAGCTTGCATATCACTCAAAATCGCAATTGAATCGAATTGAATTGAAAATTAATTTTTTTATAAATTAAATTTAAAATTCCAATGAAAATATAACACAAAATAATTATACTTTGATTTATTTTATTTTAAATTGATATAAATTAATAGAGCACAAAACCAATGTAATAAGTATATATGTGGTGTAGCGGTCAATTTTCAACACACATAAGAACATTAATTTTGTTGTCAAACGTAAATTACCAAGAAGAATCTCTTGTTAATATTTATAAATTTTTTAACATCCCAATGACAGAATATGAAAGGGCTATGTGACTGGTTGTCAAAGAGTAATAGTAGTATAATAGCCAATCAGTGTTTAATGTATTAGTTTATTTTCAAACAAAAGTTTAATTTGCGAGAGAATAAAATACATACAAATACAAATACCCGAATTTATTACATTACTTTATTCTCTGACAAAGAATTATGTATTATATAAAATAGAAACGTTTTCTTCAATTAAAACAATAAATCTTTATTGTTTTAGTTGATAAATCAAATTTCTGATTAAAAAAATTCTGATGATAAAAAAACCCCATTCCCAACAATCAACCAAATTCAACTAAAAGAAATATGAGAATTTAACTTAAAATTTCTAAGCCATAAATAAAAAAAAAAAAATTTAACATTTGATTTTTGAACAAAACGTATCAAAGCTATTGTGATTATAATTTGAAAATAATTTTAATACAATCAAAACAAATTGACCAATTGGAATCATACCAATTGAATAATGATAATTTGTTTATAGAAAAATTTTAATTAGACAATAGTTAATAAGTTCATTAGGCTATAGGTTAGAAAACAATACAGTAATATATACTATTATTATGGAAAAACATACAAATAAAGCTGATATCAATAAATGGAAGAGAATAAATTAAGTTTGTTAATGATTTTGAGATACTAAGAAAGAATATTATGTATATCAAAGTATAGTTGATAATATGTGAAAAATTACAATCTTCCCTCATATAATAATGCAACCGTCCTAAAACATTCCAGATAATTTTGTTCTACTTGTAACTAACAACTTTCAAGCTTTGGAATGCATGGTAATTTTAAAGCTAAAATAATAATTTTTTCCTAAATTTTCAAAAGCTAATATTGTTCAACATTAATAAATTTAAAAAAGTGGACTATTAAGTTAAGTAAGACGCATTTAAAAGCGTATTACAATATTTTGTTGTTGTCTAGACACGTAAATCGAATCTTCGTATTTTTGTTTCTGTTACTCATGTAACAATAATTATTTGATTTTTAAAAACTTTCAAAACCATCAAAGTTTAATGACATCCCATTAATCGCAATTTAGAAGCAATAATTGACTTAAAAGAAAAAAACAAAAGTTATAATAAATACATATGAATAATATACTGTAGTCATTTACAACAACAACAAAACGTAAAACAAAATCCAGAAACTACTCCCGCAACAATAATAAAAAATCATAATTTGACTGAAACGTTTTCTTTAAGATATCTCAAGAAATAATATGATAAAAACATAAACTAAAATAAATTCTTAATCTCATGTTTAAAATTTAGTAAAAAACAAAATTTACAATCATTTATTTATCTATAAGAATTTTAATTTTTTTTTACAATGGATGGATGGATGGATAGAACGGATTGGCGTACAAGAGTACCGTGTCAAATAAAACCCAATTAGCATGTTTTACTTTGTTGGGTATCATTTGAATTTGCCTTCAGCTAAATTCTCATAATTAAAGCGCAATCAGGCAGCTGTATAAATGTATGTTTATAATATTTTCATGTTCAATCTCATGATTGTTTTTTTTAAATCAAAAATTCCACGGTTTTTGTTTTTAATTTTAAGATTTTGTGTTTATTATTACTTCTTTGCTGTTTAGAGTTAATTTTATTTTTTGTTAATTGTTTTTGTTTTATTTTCCTAATGTATGTTCATTTATTAATTGGGATTTTATTGATATTGATATATTAAAAGGTCGATGGAAAGAGAAAAGTTATTAGTTGTTGTTGGAAGAAATACTGTGGTTGGTAGAAAAAATGACAAAGTATGTATATCCATATTTACTTCGGTCTGAAAGACCTAAGTATTACATTCTCAAGCCGAAAGTGAAATTCTTACCCTCACTGTTTTTTGCGTTTCTTGACGTTTTAGGACTGATTCTAAAAAGAAATAAAAAATGTATGTCTGTCTGCCGCCGAAATCTAGAAATCAGTCAAAACCGACGAATTCTAGAAAACCGCTGGATTTCAAAAACATCTGTTTCTAAAAAAAGGTATACTCAATGGTAAGAGTCAAAAGGACTATGTGTTTGATAACTGTACCGGAAGTGTGACAAAACAAGGAAATTGCATATTTTTTGCTTGAAAAATGTTCATATTAATTGATTACGAATAGGAACATTGAATTTGGAGAAATCTTGATGTAATCTCGGGATTGGTGTGTGAGACCAAAAACTAGATTATTGCATGTATGTTTGTCAAATAAATGTTGTCAAGTGTGTCAAAAGAATGATTTTCATTTTTTTTACTTAATTTTCGGAAAAAAATGAATTAATTATTTGTATTACATGAAATGTTATCGAACATGAAATTGGACATGGAAGTTTTTGATTTTGTTATAAATTTTGAAATATTTTTGTAATTTAGAAAAAAGTTTGTAATTTTGATTTTGTAAGAATTTTTGGAATATCTTTAGAGTTTTGAAAAAGTTTAAATTTTTGATTTTATTATAATTTTTGGAACATTTTTGGAATTTTGAAGAAAGTTTGTATTTTTTGTTATAATTTTTGCGATATTTTAAGAATTTTGGGAAAAGCTTTTTAAATTTTGAATTTTTCATTTGGAAAAAGTTTCAGTTTTTGATTTTGTAATATTTTATGAGTTATGAAAAAAATTTGTATATTATATTTTGATTTTGTTAGGACTTTTAAAAAAAGGTTTTATTTTTGATTTCGTTGTTTTTTTTGCAATATTTTTAGAATTTTGAAAAAGTTTCGATTTTTGATTTTATTATAATTTTCGCAATATTTTTAGAATTTTGGAAAAAGTTTGAATTTTTGAATTTGTGATTTAAGAAATTTTGCAATAAGATTAGAATTTTGAAAAAAGTTTCAATTTGTTATTTTGAAAGATTTTTGAAAAAGGTTAATTATTTGATTTTATTATAATTTTTGGAATTTTGAAAAAAGTTTGTACTTTTCATTTTGTTATAATTTTTGGAATATTTTAAGAATTTTGAAAGGAGTTTGAATTTTTGAATTATGATTTTCTGCAATATTTCAATAAAATTTTGAAAAAATTTAAATTTTTGATTTTATTATAATTTTCAAAATTTTGAAAATAAATTGTATATCACTGTTTCCACGAAACGGGTAACATTTAGAAAAAAAAAGTAATACCATATATAGCCGTTCTCATTATTTGATTCACAACATACATTATATATATTTTGTCATTTAGCGCGAATTTTCGTGTTTGGTTAGTAAGATCACACGTCTGCATATTGTTCAATACTACAAATTCATCATAAATGTTATTGACTACGGCCAAGTTAGACCGTTCATAATCGTGTGAAATAAGCAAGCAATTTATTATTTGTATTTAATTTTTAAAGTTTACATGATTATTGTTTAGTGTGATTATTAAATGTTAATTAAAAAATAATAGGTGCCGAGAAAATCAATCATTATTATATAGATTGACTGCTGTCTCAGGTACGTAACAAAATATGAATTTATTCATTTTGCTACTAGATGTATTAAAAAAATAATGTTAGAGTAAAATTGTTTATGCGGTTTTTAAAGTTATTAATAAAATTTGACAAAGTTTTAATCAAAAATTTTTAAAGTTTCAATTTTAAGTGTTACGTACATAAGACAATTTTTTAAGTTTATCAAAATGTACGTAACAAATTAGCTAAGTTTAAAAATAAACTAGTGAATACAGTACATTTGATATTGTCAGAGTGGGTAATCTGATAAGAAATAATTTATTATTCTAAAATGACGTCTCATCCTCTACTTAAGGGAAATTCCAGTTTAAAAAAAAAACAGAAAACGTTTATCTTCTCTTATAATTGATGAAAAACGTGTTCTAGACAGAGTTGTGAAAACTTGACCATTTTGATTTTCCTGAAACTTGGCATATAAGTAGTATGGACAAAATAAAAAATACGACTTATTTCAAAATTTTTTTAAAGTGCATAGTTTGAGCATAGCCTTCTTTTATAATATATCAAATTTACAAAGAGGCATTAATTCGTGTTCTTGAGATATTTAATTTTAAAGATTTTTAGTCATACTAAAATTCTAATTATTCATTATTTTTTCGAACAATTTTTATCATCAAAAAATTTTAACCACTGAAGTTCGAGAAAATAATGAACAATTAGAATTTTAATCGGACTAAAAATCTTTAAAATTAAATATCTGAAGAACACGAATTAACGCCTCTTTGTAAATTTGATATATTTTAAAGGAAGGTTAGAACTATATTTAAAAAAAAAAAAGTTAAAATTTTATTGATTTTAAAATTTTTTGTTAATGGAAGTTGTTTGAAAAAATGAAGAAAAATTCGAATTTCAGCCGTACTAAAAATCTTTAAAATTAAATATCTCAAGAACAAAAATTTTAGCCTCTTTGTAAATTTGATATATTTTAGAGTAAGGATAGAACTATTTTCAGAAAAAAAATTAATTAAATTCCAATTGATCTTTGACCCTAGCGTCATCTTTAAAAAAGTTTTTTTAATATTTTTATTTAAAAATTAATTATAAAAACGATTAATTAATTTTTTTTTTCAAACGACTAATTAATCATCTATCAAACAAAAAAAAGTTTGATGAAATCGGTATAGCCGTTCTTGAGCAATTTAATTTCAAAGTTACATCGGATTGGCAGAATTTTTATTTTTCATGCATGTTGGGGTGCCCCCTATGCTCAAACTATGCACTTTAAAAAAATTTTAAAATAAGTAGTATTTTTTATTTTGTCCATACTACTTATATGCCAAGTTTCAGGAAAATCAAAAATGGTAAAAGCTCGAAATGTAGAAGTTGACTCTGCTAAACAATTTGCAGAAGCGGCAACAGATGCTGTTCAAACAATTAAAATATTTTATGTGGATAAGGATACTGTTCTCAACACTCGCAAGCTATTGTCTGAACGATGGGCCGATGTACGTAGTATTCCTCACATTCAATCACAAAACATCACTTTGAAGTTACTTTGGATGTTGCAAATGGTGATTATTTTTTATTGGCTTCACAAACCGCTAAATCCCCCAAGTTAATTGAAATCAAGATTACAAATAATATTTAAGTGATTTAAACATTTACTTTAAGATACGAATTGAATTTCGAGTATATTTTGTATCGGTGTCTTTGTACGTAACGCTTTGAGACATGTACGTAACGCTAGTTTTTTAATTTTTACGTTTGAAAATGTTGAATTAAAGGTTAAATAAAAGCATTAAAAATAAGTGCGTTTCTTTTACTTTCAGATACTATTTCTGGTTAATAAACGTCATACATTCGATAAATTTTTATAAATAAACAAACTTCCAAAAAATGCGGTCCTTTTTTTGTCTTATGTACGTAACGTCCTTTTTTTTAAGTTTAGTTAAACAAAAATTTTGTTTTAAAAAAACCTTTTTTACTAGTTGAAAGTAATGATAAAATGCCAAAAAAATGATATGTTAAAAAATTTTTATAAAAATAATGTCGCTCATCAAGCAATTTTTAGAGCGGTTGATTGTCTTTGTACGTAACATGGAAACTGTCATATATGATTTTGTTATAATTTTTGCAATATTTTTAGAATATTGGAAAAAGTTTCAATTTTTGATTTTGAAAACTTCAAAAAAAAAGTTTAAATTTTTTATTTTATTTTAATTTTTAGAATATTTTTGGAATTTTGAAAGAAATATGAATTTTTGATTTTGTAGTATTTTCTTGAAACGCTTAATGGAGTGGAATTTGAGTAGTTTGCTAGGTGTATCATCTTTTCACTAAGTTATATTAATTTATGATCTGTTATAATTTTCCCGCAACGTATTAATATTTCGTGTTTGTTTTGTAATAAATTTCTAAACACAGATAAAAAAATACTTGTACTTTAACAAAGAGTTTTATGTTTGATATACATCGCTGCCCAAAACTAAAAACAATGTCCTCATAAAATAACGTTCCTCATAAAAGTTTTTTGCTGAAAACTATATCAAAATCCTTAACCCAGACCAAAGTTTTGATATCTCAGAGCTATGAGATTTCAACACCTTCATATTTCTACATTGAAATCAAGACTGAACACAGAATAATAATAATCATAATATAAGTAGGGGGAAGTGGGGATGGTATAAACAGTTTTTACTTAAAGCTCAATAACTTTAAAACCATAAAACATTTTTACTTAAAAACTGTTTCATTGTAAAATTTCATATCTTTACTACAAAAAACTATTTTTTTTAATTACGTAACTAAACATTAAGTATAAAATTTTGAATTTCAAAAAATTTATGTTTCTCGTTTAAAGTATCCCCACTGGTGGGGCACTTATAAACAATGAGCATTTTTGTATGGGGCACATATAAACACCCAAAAAACACCACAATAAAATTCATAAAGTACCTTTTTTAAAATTTTTTATTATTTATTGTGCTTCAAACAATATATATAAGCATATAACATATATATTTCTTTAAAAAAAAAACAATATTTTTCGATTGTTGTAAAACCTCAATAAATTCAGGTAGAAAATTATAAAGAAAAAAGCAAAAATTCAATCTCATCGTATGTTTAGGTTTTGCAAATCAATATCAAAAGTGAAACGGGAAACCACACGTATACCGTATAACCATACCATGCTTCACATATAAACGCGTTTATACTATCAAATATTTTTTGTTTGTATGTGCCCCACGTGGCGATTTTAGGGTTATGTTTTGAAAAAATATTGCAAGATCTAAAATTTGGCTAAAACAAAGAAATATTATGTTTCTTGAATATTTCAGCTATCAAAACATGTTGGAATATTTTTAAACATATGATGGTAAAAAAAGTTATTCGAGTTTTACAAAAAAAAAAAAATTTACTTTTGGGTTGCCGAAACACCTATTCACCAATAACTTTTGAACAAGACTGACTTCAGCTGTCAAATTCTCCTGGTGTGTGTAGTCGATCGAAGCGACATCTGTGATATTTTTGACGAATTTTTTGATTGATGTTTTGTGAGGGAAATTAAAACTTTTTACAGTTGCCCCATGTTTATACTATCCCCACTTCCCCCTATCAAGATTTACACGAGTGGTTATTAAAATAAATATTTAACAATACCGTTATCGTTCCTCACATAGTTTGAAAGAAACATTTGGTTTTAAATTTAAACTAGAGCTGGTTTAGGTTTAAATACCGAGATCTTTATTTTAATTGTCTTACGTATCTTATTCTCTAGGTTGCCAAGAATTGTTATTTAGTGGTGCCACCTTTAGTCTATAAATGTAGTATGTGGTTTGTCTGGTGGTCCGTGAAGGACCACCAGTTGTTCGCGCACGCCATTTACCCTGTCGCTAGATCGATAGTGCGAAGGTTTTAGGTAAAAATTTGCTTTTCATAGACTTTACAAACAATACAATCTGTGCCTGAACTCATAATTAAAGTAGAATCTTTTCAAAATTTATTAACCACAGTGTTATAATGGTAATTGGTAGAAATAGTTATATATACAGCATTGCTATAGCATTCAGATTTTGTCGTGATATAGAACTGCTGCCGCGAGTTACGGCATCCCGGATGTCTTAAACAACCAATTTATTATTTCTGTATTTAAGTATTTCAAATTCCTTAATCATAATTTTTCACAAATAAAATTATAAATTCTAAATTATCTCAATCAATTATCTCATTATATCAATTTTATTCTCACAATTAAAATTGTAACAAGAAATACTACAATCTTAATTGTAGGCTAACTATCAATGCTAACTATCGCATTTCAATTTCATAAACTTGTAACACATTGTAACGTTTTTCCAACCTATTCGCAATTCGATTAACGTAATTACCAAATACCCTTCTGGGTTTGATCACTGATTAGTAAGCACACCCCAGGTTTTATTAAATCTTCAACACCTTAATTGTTCCACAACAACAGGATACAATACAGAAAACAATATTCCTAACTAGAATATTCTTTCCACAGCTTCAGAAACGGTTCAATACACAAAATACTTCTATTTAGTAACACTTAAAAGTTTATTTACAAAAACTAGTTTAAAAATAATTTCTATTTACACGATTTTATATATAGGTAGAACGTTTTGTTTACAATTAATTCTTACCGAAACTATTTCCAATAAAGCTCATTTTACATCATCCATCGCGGTTTAAAATAAAACTAATCTAAATTTTGCAACAGGGATTTCTATATACGATTCTGCATAGTTCTCGATTATTCGAGGTTGCTTTTTAGAAACCTTGAGAAAATATTTAAATGTTCGATTATTTAACGTTATGTTGATTTGATTCATAAAGTAATTATGTTGTTGTTATTTTCCGTTAACATTTTTTTTACTTAGAAAATAATGTAACCTTGAAATATTATTTGAACGTTTTAATTAGGGGAAATTGAGGTACAATTGAACTTTGTTGTATATTTCATTACGTTTATGTTTAACAATATTACATATTAGTAATATTGTTAAACATAAACGTAAGAACATAGTTTCCCTAAAACAGGAATAATTGTTTTAAATTGTATTTTATTTTAAATTGTATTCAAGTAAAACTAAAGTGTTTATTTTTATAATTCTAAACTTTATTATTTTTATTAATTGAGAACTCTAAAGTTGTTAGTGGTGCAGTTGATAGGATCCTATATCAATAGGAAATAATTAATAAGTAATTAAATAAAAATTTTAGCAGTTTAATACATACAACATTAAAATACAATTGAGCATTATATATCTATAATAGGTAAAAGTGTATATAATTTTTTTTTATATGGTTCTTGTCTCGTAGAACATAAACCCAATGAAATACAAAACCTTAGCTTTCGATAAACAATATTTCCAGAATAAAATCAAGGTCACATTCGTTTCTTACAATCAGGGTCAACATGAAATAAAATTGAATGATTTTATGAATCAAATCCACATATTAGGTAAAAAATAATGTTATCGAATATTCTTAGATTGACCATGAATAATATGAAGTGACTTCGAATAATCGAGAAACTATGCAGAATTGTATATAAGGAATTTCCTCTTGTAGAATTATTCAGTTTTATTTTAGACCTGCAATGGTAAAGTTGAAATTAATATTGTGATAGATTAAGTGGGAAGTGAAATGAATTGATTGCAAACGAAATGCTGTATCGCTCCAATAAAATCGTGTAAATAAAAAAAAAGTTATTTTTAAATTAGTTTTTGTAAATAAAGTTTTAAGTGTTATTATATAGAAGAATTTTGTGTATTATTTTGGACGCTGTGTACGCAAGGAGCTTAGCTTGTAATCAGGTTGGCATGCCAGATTCGATCAAATGCTTTTGAGATGTCTAATGCGAATACTTACGTTTCACCACCTTTATCAAGTATGCTGATCCAAATATATGAGCAACATAGTTCAATAGATCTGTTGTTGATCTTTTGTTTCTAAAACCGTATTGGCTGTGACATATTAAATGATTGTCTTCCAAAATTTTTGATATGTGTGTATTTATATAATGCTCGTATATTTTAGATAGAACTGGGAGCAAGGCTGTAGGTCTATAATTAGAAATATCACATTTTGTTCCTTTTTTGGGGACGGGCTGGACATTGGCCAACTTACAGCATGAAGGAAAAGTACCAGATTTATAGGATTTGTAGAAAATTTTGAGTAAGAGTAATGGCAGGAATGGCAATAGGAGGATAGGAGGAATATTAATAAGAGGAATGTTGTCTAGACCAGGGGCTTTGTTGATATTTAACCCCCTCAAGAGTTTTTCGACAATTTTGGGTTTAATATGTAAAACATTTAATACTAATCTCAGTCTTAAAATTTACATTAAACATTGACTAACAATTAATATTGCATAGTCGTTCAATGTTTTGGTTTTACTATCTAGATTTATCTTTAAATTCCACCAGAAGAAACATAAACTTATTTCCAATCCCAACACATCTGTTTATCGCCATATATTAAGACTTTAGAGGATGAAGTAAAAATATTAAATACAATTTCTTTACCAATTGATTTTCAGAAGACAAAAAAAACAGAATATGTATTACCTTTCGGCACTCTTATAAAATGAAAACATTTAAAAGATCATCTTCGACAAAACAATAACTTCATAAACGACCGCCCTGACAGATTCTTATTTTTATGGTTCCTTGTCGTTGTAATAATATAACAACAAATTTTATGACCCAATTCGAACATCAAATTAGTTACGCGTTTTAATTTAATTTTTTTTAGTGTTGAGTTATTCGTTACAGTTAATGAATGTTGTTCACTCAAATTAAAAAGTTAACAATTTTTTTGTTTCTTGACCAAAGTAAGAAATTAAATTTGCAATTTTATTTCGTTTCCTTCAACACTTTTTCGATACACATAAAATCACTTAATTGTTTTTATAAAACATTGTGAATTCAAAGCTTTTTGAAAAAGAAAAACTTAAGAAAGTTTAACAAAATATTAACTTTTAGTTTAATAATTCTCACAACATTCAAAGTGGAGTAATACAAACCAAACGTGTATGCTCATTACACAATAATTACTCAAAGTAGTAATAAATTTTCTATGAGTAATGAGACAAATCTAAAGAAAAATTTATTTTCTTTTGTTAATTTGAGTCATAAGTAGAATCGGTAAATTTATGTCTGAGAAAATTATCTTTCATGTATTTTGAATAATTGAATACTACGTGATCACAGCATGAGAAATTTATAGTTGGTAAGATTTAGCGTTTATTTTTTGACGTAAAATCAAAAATCCGTAGATTCTTTTCATTGATTTTTTTTAAGATGTTGTTTGAACAAAGACGTAAATGGTTTATTGTGTTTTATTATTCGTTTATTTTAACTAACAATTTTTATGTGTTTGATCCCACATAATTTTATATCCATTTTGTTTTGTGTTCGTTTTACCAAGCTGCTATTATTTTGTTTAAATTTTCACGCCTGATCAAGGTATAAAGTCTATTATTTAAGAGTTGATTTTTGTCTTTGCTGGAATCTTTTTTTGGAAATGTCTGACAATAAAATTTATATCCCTTATTTTTATAAAGGGATGATTTTGCTTTTTGATCGTTTAATTAAATTATGATTTTAAGAAATAAATATTACATTAGCCACCTGTTAATTTTCATAAAAACGATGACGATGATTCTCCTGGTTAAACAGCATTAAGGTTTTGGGTAAACTTAGTTTTTTATAAACAATGTTAGTAGTTATTATAGTCAGTCGTTGGCATCGTCAGTCGCAAAAAAATCTATAGATACACAAACTATCGTACTAAAAACGTATTTTAGAATGTAAAAAACATTGCAATTTTATATTGAATTTCACATGGGACAGTGGTTTAGTTAGTCATATCGAAAAACAAATTGGTGACACTGTGATGCATACAGTCTAACTTTACCAAATCTTTAGTAATGAAATGTTCCGGATACATAGTGAAATTATATATCCATCAAATACTTCACTAAAGGCTAACTATTGTTTTAAATTTCGCGTAGCTCTAGTTATAAAAATAGGTGAAACGGAGGCCCCCACCACTTTGGGGCTCGGGCATTTCGTTCAGTATTCAAAAGCTAATCAGTTCGTTTTCATATGAATCGACATCTTTTGCTAGAGTTTTATCAATGTTAGTTCACTAAAGAAAGCTGTAGCTGCTCAATAACATCAGGAACTGATGTTATTGAAGTTTCAAATTAACCGGTGCTCTGCAGGCTTCAACCACTTATCACAATTACCCCCAAAAACTAATTAGTTTTTTGTTATTCCAATCTCCCACTTTCATCAAAGTGTCATCAAAATTGATTTATAAACAAAATTCGTGTGCTCCAAACAAACTGAGAAAATTCAGAAGTTTTTGTTGGACCGCCTCTTCTATCGATGTTCCCCAAAAGTTGTTCATTATCGTTTCACACTATTTGAAACCTTTTTTATAAGTTTTATCATAATCACTTCATTATTGTAGGCTGCACTCCGTTTAAAACGGAAGTGACAAATTGGAAGTTTGTACGCAGAAATGTTGACAATAGTACTAAAACCTTATATACCAAGTTTCAATAAGATTGAGAGCTAGAATGAGAAGTTATTGAAGATTCAACCCGACAGGTATTCGGGAGACGGTTCGCCAATTTGTCAAATTTTGAAATGTATATAAATCTTCCATTTTCAAGTGATCATGGACCATGTAATTTTTGAAATAGAAGATATGAAAATCATATAAGGGCGAAAGGAAAAAAGATGAAGACTTTTTATTTATTCCATGACTTTTTTCTTTTGAAAAAAAAGTGTTATACTATAAAAAATGTGTTCTACTATAAAAAAAAAGGCAATAGAGCAAGACTATTTTATGGAAAAAGACGACTTTTACACTGAAAAAATATATTTAAAATTACCATACAGTGTAGTTTTTTAAAACTTTATGGTAAAAATAACAACAAATCAAAATTGATAATAATAAGAAAAACTATATCCCAACAAATAAATATTCACAAACTTATTCTGAATATTTTGGATACGACATTGTTGATAACATATAAAAAATTAAATGTTTATTAGAACTAATGGTGAAATGTCAAAAATCCAATCCTATAAAATATTTTATTCCATGAAAAATTGTGATATCTGTTTTACTTTCTCTTTAGAAAATTAATCATGCTTTCTCGTTCTATTTTGAAAATCTGATAAAAAAGACTAAAGGAGAGTTAGCTTTATGTATTGTTGATCGATTTTTTGTAGCCGGATTGCTATGTTTATATTTTTTAAATTTATTGGTATAATAATATTATTTAGTTATATATACTGTTTGTTTGACTATATCAAAATTTTGTGACACTTTACATGTTTGTCGATAACGGACAATTCAAATAAAAATTGGTCGAGTTAATAAAATCAAATACAGATTTAGCAGTTTAGTACAATTTAACAGCAACTAGAATCTACCTAGTGTTTGTAATAATTTTGATTACAAATCTAACAATGAAGATGACACACTTTAGTTTATGTTTAAATATCATAAATTTGTTTATAAAGTTATTGAATTAATTATATAATCAACAATATATTGAATAAAGTTTGTGCATTTTTTACTAACACTATAGTGTGTATAACTAGTACCAACTGCGTTTCCAAACGCGAGTTACTACTATACACTCTTGGTTGGAAAACGCGTAACGCTAGCTAGTGTAACCTGAAGATCATTTTATCAATTTAAATCAACGAACTGTGGCAGATCATCAGTAACCCAATAAGTAGTTTGTAGATGGGTATACACCCCACAAGTTGTTCGTCAAATAGTTAAATGCACGAATTATAAAATTAAATGCGTTAACGCTTCCAAATCTACTAAAACAGAATTGTAGACTGCCTCTATACCATTTTAGTTTCAAAATGAGATTAGTAACTTTCAATTTGAGAATAATTCCTATTATAAGACTGATAAACATTCTCTTCTTGCCAGTTACTATTCCACTTTGAAAGTTACTATTCTCAGTTTGAAAGTTAAATGATATAGATCGATCGACGGAAGAACTAGGTAGATTTTAAAGCAAACTTCTATTTACAGTTGAAGTCATGAAATGATTTATTTTGGAATCCAAAACATTTAATTGATTTCTCCTTTAATCGACTTTATCCTTGGCATGTAAGTGGTTTAGGCTCAATAAAAAGTACGTTCAGAAAATTTTTAAAGTGTTTAATTTATGAACATGGTGGTCCAATTTCTGGAAGTTCAAATTAACTGTCACTTTGAAATCAAATTGCAAACGAACGGTTCATCGGCTATCAACTGTTATATGTGCGCTGGTTCAGTAGCTGAAGGCTGATTAAAAAAAATGCACAGTAAGTTTTTGCATACACTGTTAAAAAATTTAAAAAAAATTTTTGAAAGATGGTGCTGATTTCGTAGGACAACCATTTTATTAGTTTTTTTTAACAATATGAAAGTTCCAACCTTAACCTAAATGATGCCAAAATATAAAATAGTCCTTCAAATTGAAGATCAAGTCGATTTTTCCAGAACCTGCAAACTTCACGCGTTATACCAGAGCATCAATGGCAAGCACTCCATGTTTTTACGGCTCGAGTGACAAGGTGTAGAACTGTCGCTTTTCAACGTGATTTTTTTGACAGAGTCTCACATATGCCTTACCGTCGTGGGTCTTTCCTGATAATTTTAATCCTGAAAGCTTTAAAATCAACGTGAATAAATTCCTCAAAGAAAATAATTTAATACTCTCCAACCCTAGTTAGCATGGTATCTTCGGATATTCAAAGTCGTTAATCTGTAATTTATTATGGTTAACACTTAACATGCCTAACTTTGAATAAAAAAAAAGTTCTAACCTTATTCTAAAACATGCCAATACTTAAAGAAAGGGTTTGTTTTTATTCTGAAGATATTAATTTTCAAAAATGTTTTTAAAATTCAATATTCAATATCTTAAAAATCAAAACACACGCTACTTTTAAATTTTTAAATGTTTTTGAAAAGGCACTTTTATATTGTAAAACAAAACTTATGAAATGCATAATCTAAATCAGTGCAATCTGTGAAAATTTTATTCGTTATATATTTGTAACAGTGTAAGCGAACATTTACTGTACACTTTTTTTGATAGGTTAGTTTTTGCCCTTACGAAAACAAAAATATTGAGCTTTATAAACTAGAATATTCATATGAAAGAACTCTATATCAGGAAATTAATGTTGAGATTTTGCATCGCGCAGTTTTACATTAGTTTTAAAATTTTAAATGTGTGTACGTGTGGGTGTTTTCTTTTCCGTCTAATTGCGAATTGATTGCACCGCAAAAATATAAAATTAACTACGATGGTCTCTTTCGATTAGCAATTTTTGTGCCAAAAATACAGCGATGTGTCTGGGGCGATGTGCTAAAGCTGTGGTTTAACATGGAACTGGGGATTGCCCAGAAAACACATTTACGTCATTGTGATATCAAAATGACATCATGCTAAGTCACATCTTATGTAAGATCTGGGTCATATAGAAGTCATACGTATGTCATTGTTTCACACTTATTTTTGTAAGAACATGACATAACAATAATGATATAACTATGACATAAATGTGATGTCTGTGGAGATATTGGTATGACGTTGTTATGATATAAGGTTGATATCATAGTAATATAAAATATTTTGTGATGTATTCTTTTTTTTACTTAAAAAACAAATTTAATAACAAAAACACTTACCCGTCAGTCATTCATTTGACATTACCTACCCACTATTCTATAAGCTGGTAGGAAGCAATAACTAATAGACCAAGAGCCCGCGACGGCCAGACCTTCGTTATTTTATAAAAGCTGAAAGTTTCTCTGCGCATACCCCCTACTCAGGTAGGAACGATTAGCGACATATGAAGTTTGGATCATAGTGGCTTTGGCAGAGAGCAGGTTCCAAAGGGGCCTCCAAAGTTTCGTGAAAGTATAAAAGCTAATTTTTTTATACATTCTTCGGGATAGTATTAGAAGTCACGTCACCCATTGCCAGACACTTACTATCATGAAAACCCCCTGCCAGACACCCCTAAACTTTAAAATTTAAGGGTGTCTGGTAGGGGGTTTCCACGTAGGTAAATGTCTGGCAATGGGTGACATGACTTCTAATACTATCCCGAAGAATATATAAAAAAATTAGCTTTTATACTTTCACGAAACTTTGGAGGCCCCTTTGGAACCTGCTCCCTGCCAAAGTCACTATGATCCAAACTTCATATGTCGCTAATCGTTCCTACCTGAGTAGGGGGTATGCGCAGAGAAACTTTCAGCTTTTATAAAATAACGAAGGTCTGGCCGTCGCGGGTTCTCGGTCTATAACTAAACGCCAAAAATTTCAAACTTTATACAATTAAAATGGAGATACCTCTAGTGAAATTTAACAAACTCATCATAAGGTCATATTTAAATCCAAATTATGACATCATATCAAAGTCAAATTAAAGAAGGGGTACTCACAGCCCTATGGTCGGAAAACAATTTTGTCTACTACTCAACTTAAAAATTCTACTTTCGATGTTTGTTCATTGCATGGAAATCTTCTTTTTCGTCACCAGTGATAAAAAATTTGTTTTCGACAAATTGTTTTCGTCTCTAGTGACGAAAGTGATTTTTAAAATCCATTTTTTTTAATCTCTAAAGTAGAATTATCCTAGCATACCCGTTTTATTTTATTTTAGCGTATAGAATAGAAGTAATATAAATGGCAAAACGCATAAAAATCAAGATAATGAATTGATTGAATGAAATAATTTTGATTCCGTTAGTGCTAATTTAGCACTCTTCTTTTTTAGAATTATTTACGCATGTAAGTATATCATTAAAAATATAAAAATAATTATAGCTAATTAATTAATAAAAACATTATTATTTTAATTTTTTTTAAATAGTATGGTTACAGTTAGCTTTAGGATATTTAAAAAAAAAAATACATAGGTGTGTATTTGACACATAATTTAAAAAAAAAAATCTTTAGATTAAATAAAGCAATTTACCGTATGTAGTTTTAAAATATCAAGAATTTACGTTACCTTTTGTTTTTTGTTTATTCGGTTCTTGATTATGAGGACCTTGATTTTGATTTTGATTTCTGAATTTTATGTATCCATATAGAAGATTATTTTTATATATTTGTACTTTTATTTTTTATTTTTATTTTAAGTTTTATTTAAATTTTATCCATGTGTACATATTTATTTAGAAGATATAATACAGTTTGGATGCCGACTCGACTCGCTTAATTTTCACAAACGACTGATTAACTGATTTCGTGTAGGAAATTTAATGACTGATTTGTTTTAAGATTTACTCACTGACTCCATTGATTATTGTTTTAACGACTGACTTAATTTATTGTGTAAAACTGACTGAGTTTAAATTGCTTAATTGCTAAAGTCGACTGTTTAATTGATTTTTGTGTAAAAGCCTGCTTTTTATTAGTTTACCGACTGACTCCCTAGAGATGTTAAAATACCGTATTTCATTTTTTTTTTATAATACAGAGTATTATACATTGTATAATACAAAATAAAATACCGTCTATTAGGTACAAAAGTGCAATAGCCGACATACAGTGTTAGTGGTATAACAACAAAAAATTACTTCCATCACCATTTTCAATAAGAACTAATTCATTTTCTTCTATCAGCCCCGGCATTTGGATTTCTTATCGTTATCTTTATTTATATTCCTTAAAGAATACTAATAGACCGAGAGCCAGCGACGGCCAGACCTTCGTTATTTTATAAAAGCTGAAAGTTTTCCTGCGCATGACCCATACATAGGTAGGAACGATCCTCAACTATGAAGTTTGGATCATCGTGGCTTTGGCAGGTAAAAGGTAGCAAAGGTGCATAAAATGACTCCAAAGTTTCGTGAAAGTATAAAGTGTAATTTTTTTATATTTGCTTCAGGAAAGTATAAGAAATCACGTCGTCCATTGCCAGAAACTTACTATAGTGGCAACCCCCTGCCAGACACCCTTTAATTTCAATAAATTTGTAATTAAACTTTCGTCATACTATAAAAGCTGAATTTTATATATGTTACTTGGGAAGCTATCAGAAGATATTTTCTTAGCAGCCAGACAGTTTCGATACTGTTTACATCTTGCCAGACAAGTTGAAAGTGTGCCGTACTTCAATAAACGGTACTTAAACTTACGTTAAAGTATAAAAGCTGAATTTTATATATGTTACTTGGGAAACTATCAGATGATATTTTCTTAGCAGCCAGACAGTTTTGATACTGTTTACATCTTGCCAGACAAGTTGAAAGTGTGCCGTATGTACATACAAGCCGATGCAAAGAAGATAGGTCAATTGCTATCTGTGTACACCGAGTTTACTTGAAAAGATAATATGTTTGTCTTTTGAAACGTCGATTAATTTTTTAAACATGTTTTGGTTAAAAAAAAAATTATTCATACTATGGTACTTTTCTTAAATATATTTTGTTTTCTAAGTCAATTGATTGTGTCATATAGAAAGAAACTAGGACGTGCGCGGGTTTTAATTGCAGGAATCGGTCACTGGCTTATTTTAGCATAAAAACCGCGAAGTACTATTCAATTAGAGGGTACAATTTTGAAATGTTAGTGTAAATGCACTCTTTTTACTATCTATATCGATAATTATTATTTTTATGAACGATTCTCATAAAAGAATGCTGTCTACAACAGCATATAAAAAGTCAACTTTCTTGTAGGCTTAATCCCTGCGAAAATGGGTTTTTTCCACCGGCATAGAGAAACATATATAGAGAGAAATAACCTCTATTCACACAAATTGTATATAGAATACTGATAATACAAATAAAAGTACAACCAGAGATGAAGGGTTAAGCAATATACAAATTTTACAAATTATACATTGCATTCTTTCAGTCTTATATGAGCAAATCAAAATAAAAAAATGAGAATTTATATTTGAAAGAGAAATATTTCTTTTGCTTTATTTTCTATTTTACTTTTACTTAAATACGAAAAAATACGATAATTATAAAATAGAAAATAAAAAAAAAGTACTCGTATGTATGAGTGTTTAAAATTTAAATATATAATTTAAGGATTGTATTGGTATGATAATTTTTTATATTTAACAAACATAATTTCATTCATTGATAATTTTTTGTTTTTGTATATTTTCTATTTTACTTTTGCTTAAATACGAAAAAATACGATAATTATGAGTGTTTAAATATATTTAAATATAATTATGAGTGTTTAAATATATAATTTAAGGATTGTGTTGGGATGATAATTTTTTGTTTTTGTATATTGAAGAAGCAAATGATTGAATTACTTCGGTCTGAAAGACCTAAGTATTACATTCATGAGCTCAAAGTGAAATTCTTACCCCCACTTTTTTTGGCATTTCTCGACGTTTTAGGACCTACTGATTCTAAAAAAGCAAAAAAAAAAAATGTGTGTCTGTCTGCCGGCCGTCCGGCTGGCCGTCCGGCCGGCCGTCCGTCACAACCGACGAAATCTAGAAAACCGTTGAACGAATTTCAAAATTTTTTTTTTCTAAAAATAGGTTTACTCAATGGGAAGAGCCGAAAGGACGATGTGTTTGATAACTGTACCGGAAGTGTGTCAAAAAATCGTCAAGTGTGTCAAAACAAGGAAATTTGCATATTTTTTGGTTAAAAAACGTTCATTTTAAGTGATTACGAGTAGAAACATTGAATTTGGAGAAATCTTGATGGTCGGGATTGGTATGTGAGACCAAAATCTAGATTATTGCATTATAAGTTTGTCAAAAAAATGTTGTCAAGTGTGTCAAAAGAAAGATTTTTATTTATTTTTTTACCTAATTTTTTGGAAAAAAAATAAAATTATTGTTTGTTTGAAATGAGTTTTATTATTATTATTGAGAATTATGGCATTATAAGTTTGTCAAAAAAATGTTGTCAAGTGTGTCAAAAGAGAGATTTTTTTTTATTTTTATCCAATTTTTTGGAAAAACTAAAATTGTTTGAAATAAAATTTATTATTATTATTGAGAATTATGGCATTATAAGTTTGTCAAAAAATAATGTCAAGTGTTCAAAAAATAATTTCATTTATTTTTTAGCCAATTTTTTGGAAAAAAAATGTAGCTGTTTTTATGACGTAAATATAATTGAAAATTAAATTGGACATGGACATTTTTGAATTTGTTATAGTTTTTGAAATATTTTTGGAATTTTGAAAAAGTTTGTATTTTTGATTTTGTAATAATTTTTGCATTATTTTTAGAATTTCTGAAAAAGTTTTAATTTTTGATTTCGTAAGAATTTTTGGAATATTTTAAGAATTTTGAAAAATTTTTAATTTTTGATTTTATTATAATTTTTGGAATTTTGAAAAAATTTTCAACTTTTGATTTTGTAATAATTTTTGCAATATTTTTAGAATTTTGGAAAAAGTTTGCATTTTTAAGAATTTTTGGATTATTATTGGAATTTAGAAAAAGTTTCAATATTTGATTTCATTCTAATTTTTGGAATATTTTTGGCATTTTGAAAAAGGTTTCAATTTTTGATTTTGTTATAATTTTTGCAATATTTTTAGAATTTGGAAAAAAAATAGAATTTTTGAATTTTATATAGATATATATTTAGAATTTTGAAAAAAGCTTCATATTTTGATTTTGTAAGAATTTTTGGAATATTTTTAGAATTTTGAAAAATTTTAAATTTTTTTATAATTTTGAATTATAATTTTGAAAAAAGTTTTAATTTTTGATTTTGTAATAATTTTTGCAATATTTTTAGAATTATGGAAAAGTTTGAATTTTTAAGAATTTTTGGAATATTATCGGAATTTAGAAAAAGTTTAAATATTTGATTTCATTCTAGTTTTTGGAATATTTTTGGCATTTTGAAAAAGTTTGATTTTATTTAATTTAACAAAATTTTTGGATTTGGATTATAATTTTTCGGCAACGTATTGATATTTCGTGTTAGTTTTGTAATAAGTTTTTAAACAGATATAAAAAATACTTGTACGTTAACAAAGAGTTATGTTTGATATACATCGCTGCCCAAAACTAAAAACCATGTCCTCGTGAAAGTTTTTTGCCGAAAACTATATCAAAATCCTTTACCCAGACCGAAGTCTTGATATCTCAGAGCTGTGAGATTTCAGCCCCTCCATATTTTGTTATTTGGGTTACGAATTGTTTGTTTTGTTGTCAAGATTTTTTATTTATTTTTTCATCTTTTTTTAAATGGATTTGAACTATATTAAGTTTTTATTGTCCTAGGTCGATGACTTTAGATTTTAGAATATATCAATTTAGTTTGGTCAGAGTTTGATTTAAATTGATTCATTTGGTCGTGTTTGATATAATTACTTCGGTCTGAAAGACCTAAGATTACATTCATGAGCTCAAAGTGAAATTCTTACCCATGCTTTTTTGGCATTTCTCGACGTTTTACGACCTACTGATTCTAAAAATCAACAAACAAAAATGTATGTCTGTCTGTCGGCCGGCCGTCCGCCGTCCGTCCGTCACAACCTACGAAATCTAGAAAACCGCTGAACGGATTTGAAATTTTTTTTTTCTTAAAATAGGATTACTCAATAGAAAGAGCCGAAAGGACGATGTGTTCGATAGCTGTACCGGAAGCGTGTCAAAAAAATCGTCAAGTGTGTCAAAACAAGGAAATTTGCATATTTTTTGCTTAAAAAACGTTCATTTTAAGTGATTACGAGTAGGAACATTGAATTTGGAGAAATCTTGATGGTCGGGATTGGTATGGGAGACCAAAATCTAGATTATTGCATTATAAGTTTGTCAAAAAAATGTTGTCAAGTGTGTCAAAAGAAAGATTTTTATTTATTTTTTTACCTAATTTTTTGGAAAAAAAATAAAATTATTGTTTGTTTGAAATGAGTTTTATTATTATTATTGAGAATTATGGCATTATAAGTTTGTCAAAAAATTAATGTCAAGCGTGTCAAAAATGATTTCATTGATTTTTTTAGCCAATTTTTTGGAAAAAAAAAATTTATCTGTTTTTATGAATTGGTTTTATTGAATTGGTTATAGTTTTTGAAATAGTTTTGGAATTTTGATAAAAGTTTGTATTTTTGATTTTGTAATAATTTTTGCTATATTTATAGAATTTTGGAAAAACTTTGAATTCTTAAGAATTTTTGGAATTTTATTAGAATTTAGAAAAAGTTTAAATATTTGATTTTATTCTAATTTTTGGAATGTTTTTGGTATTTTTCAATTTTTGATTTTGTTATAATTTTTGCAATATTTTTAGAATTTTGGAAAAAGTTTGGATTCTTAAGAATTTTTGGAATATTAATGGAATTTAAAAAAGTTTAAGTATTTGATTTTATTCTAATTTTTGGAATATTTTTGGAATTTTGAAAAAGTTTGATTTTATTTAAGTTTTACAATATTTTTGGAATTTGAAAGAAATATGAATTTGTGATTTTGTAATATTTTCTCGAAACGCTAAATGGAGATGATTTTGAATAGTTTGCTGAGTGTATCATCTTTTCACTAAATTATGTTAATTTTTGATCTGTTATAATTTTCCGGCAACGTATTGATGTTTCGTGTTAGTTTTGAAATAAATTTCTAAACAGAGATAAAAAGTACTTATACTTCAACAAATCAAAATAAAAAAAGAGAAACATTTATATGTATTTGAAATTTCTTTTGCTTTATATTCTATTTTACTAATGAGACAACAAAAAATACGATGATAAAATACAATTAATAATAAAAAAAAAACTCGCATGGATTAGTGTTTCCTTTGACATGTTTATATAAATATGTAAAGGTTTTTAGAATTCATTGATAATTTTGGTTTGTTTTTGTAAGTTAAAAATGGTCAAAATAATTTTTCAGTTTTTGAAGAATTTGGGTTACGCGTTTTTGTTGTTGGCTGCATAGATTGATATTTGATTTATTTTTCATCTTTCAAATGCACTTTAACCATATGTTTAGGTTGTTGACCTTAGCCAATTTCTTTTGGTCAGAAATTGATTTAATTTGATTTGGTTGTGTAGGATAAAAATATTTTTAAATTTCAAAATCTATGTATTAAAATTTGTATCAATTTAATGCTTTAAATTTGAATACATGAGTTCTAAAAGAATAGATTATGAAATTTAAAAATATTATTTTCCAATAATTTGTCTTATGATAACTTTAAACAAATTGGGTTTAAAGTAGTTATGCGGTTATGTGTTCTAAAAACTTTTTTACTTTATATGGCTCAAAAATACATTTATCTTAAAATTAATGTTTAATCATATCAAAGCGATACAGTAGATCGTTGTTTGTGATATAATTATAACACCTACAGCCAAATTATGTTACTGTGAAGTGGTGAAGTGTTAAAAATTTCTTTATTTCGATTTTATCACCAAATTTTTATCATTTTTAACATTTTTTGCGATTCTATATGCAATTTATGTGCGATGTAAGTGTTAAAAAATCTTATAGTAAGTAGGCGACTCACTAAATATCAAACGTCAATGCATAAAAGTTTCATTGATTGTTTTATTTAATAGAATTATTATAAAAAATCCTTTATTTATTATTTTCAAAATAAATTATTTTTTGTGAACAAAATATAATGGTTGAGCGAAATTAATTTTTAATTGGATTAAATAAAAGATTTGTTCAATTAATTCATGCCGTCAGTTATGCAAAGACCAGCGTTGGTTAAAAACACTGTTTTTATAAAAAAAAACAAAATAACTGTTTTTTTTGTTTAAAACGCGTTTTTTATTGTTTAAAACAGTTTTTTTTTGTTTTTTTTTGTGTTTTTTTTGTTTTTTTTGTGTTTTTTTTGTTTTTTTTGTTTTTTTTTTGAATATGTTTTATGCTACGAATATTCGTTTTTGTTAGTTTTAAATGAAAATATGTAATTGGAGTGAATAAACTTCAAAGAAATTAAGTATCCTAAATATTCTCAGATTATTAAAGATTTTCAAGATTTCCATGATTCTCTAGGTTATCTGAAAATTTGTTAAAATTTTAATGACGTTTAAGGTGCTAAAAGGTTTCTTAAGATTATCAAATGTATTAAAAACGGGAGAACACGACAGTGCACAACAGTTATATTGAATAGCAAATAAGCAGCATTGCAATATTTAAAAAAAAACAATTTTTGTTTAAAACATTGTTTTTTAAAAAAAAAACAATTTGTTTTAAACACTGTTTTGATCAGTGTTTAAAACAAAAGTGTTTAAAACAAACCAACTCTGGCAAAGACATATTTATGAGAAATGCTGAAATAAACGAGATGTCAAGTATATTGCTATTTTTTGCAGATAAGACTTATTTTGACTCTAGTGGGGTCATAATTAAAGTTCTAATCTAACAACAGGAATTTGTTCCTCTATTGTTCAAGAAATATAGATTTTGAAAGAATTCTATAATATCTCATTAGAAGTATGTTATATTACCGTTCTGGATAAAAAGTAATATTTGGTAAATTTTCATCACGACTACGATAGCAGACGTCGATCTTTTTAACAATATTCTGAACACACTTCTGCATAAGTGTTCAGATAGAGACAGATGACGTCTTCAATGGTATTGTGCTCTTGCATTATTTGTAATTGCCAGTTTCATTTTCAAAAAACATTAAGTTCAAGAAAACAATACATAAACCTACGACAAACATGAGCGTTTTGATACATGAAATGTAAATCTAGTTGACTGTATATACGTATATACATATAGATATATTAATTCCGAACTACGGTCTAAAACACATAAATACCAATCATTTTGAACAACACAATTTAAACATCAATTTAACTATATTTAAATATTTTCGAAGTTAAATTTGAAAAAAAATTTTTGATGTTATTTTGAAATCTTAAATAAACAAATCACATTGGTGTAATTGTGTTTTTTGACATAATGGCGTTAGCAACAAAAGAATTCATTTTATTTTATCACTAACCAAAAGTCAGTGTTAACTTTTCAGTTTTAACATTTCACTAATTTAGATTTTTTTACGGTGAAGTGATAAAAAATTTATCACTACACCGCTTCACAGTTACAGAATTTGGCTGCTGATGTTCTAAATAATATGATATAAGTTTATCCTTTGAGCTGCTTGTTTTAGGTAGATTTCATATAAAATCTACCTATTGCAATGGGAATTCTTGGAGTTCCGGATAAAATTTTAACAAAATGAATTTATTAGGCGTCGAGGAGAAACATATTTTTAATGCCGGGTGAAAAACACGTGAAATCAGCAAGGTCTGGAAATGAGGTTTTAATTTTGTATAATTAGAATTCGTTGACATCAATAAAAAAAAGTTTTCTGCGTTTTTAGTTTTTTTTTTAACCCTGTCTAAGATACAGGGTGTTGAAAAATCAAGAAATTACTCGACCCTGGTGTATTGAAATGGCTCTACAGTCAAAACTACTGGACTGATTTTAATGTTATATAACTCAAAATGTATGTATTAAACAGAGCAAAATAATAATTCACATTATATGACCTTGAACACTTTCTTTTAGAAACATAACGGTAAAAAATTCAAATTCGATTTGTTTTTTTTTATTAATTTTATTGCAACACGCCTTAAAATGCTTCATCATAAAAAAAGTGGAGTTAAAAAATGAACAGTGTTTTTTGGATTTACATATATGTTTTTATAATAAATTTTTAATTTTAACTCAAAATAAATATTTTACACATTTTTTATCATTTATTTAATTTTACATTACTAAATTCCGTAGAGTTAGAATAACGTCTAGCTAAGATTGATCCATCATTTGTAGGAATGTATGAGTGATATCCTCGTGTTCCAGGCATTGTTTTTAAATTTTCGTATCTATCAGCTAGTCGATTTCATTTCGCAAACAAAGGAATCCCTCTGCATTCTGTCACTATATGACAGTTGTGAATGAGGGATCTCAACAGTTTGACTGTTTGCAGGCATAATGGATATTTTCATAAAATTGTTATTTTAAATTTAAATAATGTTGTAAGGATAGGCTGCCTAAAAGGTACACAATCAAAAATAGTCATAATCATATTGGAAGCCATACTATCATTTATTTGATCTCCTGGCTATTACAGAGGGAAAAACAAGTTTGAAATGATACACCAAAATCAAAATAAAATTTCAAACCAAAATACAAGAAAAATCGGACCGATAACAAGAATCTATCAATTGAATATTGAAGGATCTAGCAAATCGAAATGCGAACATTTATCGAATCAACTAAAAGATTACAAAATAGATATTGCAGTCATTCAAGAAACACACATTGCATCAGACGAAATTTTAGTTACCAGAGGCGAAATTCCTGGATATGAAATTATCGGAGCAACATTTCATAAATCGTATGGAACTGCAACGTATGTAAAATGTGGTCTGAAAATGTGAAACTAGTGGAAACCTCTTCAACAGACGATGTTTCTATCATAACAATTGAGGTTGGCGGAACAATTATTATGAATATATACATATACCAAACACAGCCTGGCCGACTAATGTTCTCCCTTCATATGATAAACCGAGCATTTATATTGGTGACTTTAACAGCCATCACACACTATGGAAATATCAGAATGATGACATCAACGGTATAACACTTGTAAATTGGTCTGAACAGCAAAACTTGCATCTCATATTCGACGCGAAAGACCTTGGTATTTTTCAATCCGGCCGATGGCGCCGAGATTACAACCCAGACCTATGTTTCGTTTCATCTAATTCTAAAGATCAACCAATACATGCTTTAAGACAAGTATTATTGGGTTTCCCACATTCTCAGCATCGACCAGTAATAGTAGAGGCTGGAATACAAATCCCGATGATACATTCAATACCGAAACCTAGATGGAATTTTTTAAAGGCTTCATGGCATTTTTCAAAAGATGCTTCTGTACGATTTATTCCCCCCCCCCCCCTTCTAAAATTCTAATTATTCATTATTTTTTCGAACAATTTTTATCATCAAAAAATTTTAACCACTGAAGTTCGAGAAAATAATGAACAATTAGAATTTTAATCGGACTAAAACTTTTTAAAATTAAATATCTGAAGAATACGAATTAACTCTCTCTCTCTCTGGCGTTTACATCCCATGAAGGGATTTTGCCGTCTGTGCCACCAGCTTCCAATCATCTCGTTCCATGACCAGTTGACCCCAGTTTCGACATCCTATATCACGAAGGTCTTGGATGATGTCATCACGCCAGCGTTGTCTAGGTCTTCCTCTTCGACGAACACCAGCTGGTTGTTGTTGGGACGCTTTTTTTATCATTCTTTCCAATGGAGCCCTTTCTACATGACCAAACCATCTAATCCGGTTGGATTTAATGAATCCGATTACATCGCAGCCTCCAAGAAGCTGTCTGATTTCATGATTCATTCGGATTCTATACTGATTTTCAGCAACTTTACATGGACCATAAATTGTTCGTATGACTTTCCTCTCGAATGTTGATACAATTCTACAATCGGAGGAAGTCAGTGTCCAGCTTTCACTTCCAAATGTAAGCACAGGTCGTATCAATGCTTTGTAAAGTGTGAGTTTACACGACCGCGAAAGATGTTTTGATCGCAGAAGTTTTGAGTATGCGTAGAAAACTCTGTATGCGGCAGAGACACGGGCTTTGATATCTGCCTGCATGTCATTTGACGATGTTATTACAGACCCGAGGTATTTGAAGTTTTCCACGCGTTCCACTTCATAGTCGCCAGTATCCAGATTTCCGGGAGGTATGTTCTTAGATGTTGTTAACACTTTAGTTTTGCTGGTGTTGATGCATAATCCAAGCCGTTTAGCATTTCTTTCAAGCTGAGAGAGACTATCCTTAATATCGCTTGTTCTACGTCCAAGAAGCACAATATCATCTGCGTAGCCAAGAACTTGACTAGATTTTTTATATATGCAGTTTTGTGTCTCAATTCGGCTTTTTCTTATCGCGTACTCCAGCGCCAAATTAAATAGTACGGGCGCGAGTGCATCACCTTGTCGAACACCTGATGTTATATCGAAAGGATCAGAAACTGACCCTTCGATTACTATTCTACAATTTGATCCCGATGTTGTGAGTTTACACAGAGAAACAAGTTTCTCTGGGATACCAAGGCATATGAGTGCGGACCAGAGGTTGTCGCGGATGATACTATCATATGCTTGCCTGAAATCAACGTAGAGCTGGTGAATGCTGATGTTGTACTCCCAACATTTTTCTAGAATCATCCTTAATGTAAAACATTGATCTGTGGTTGAGCGGTTGGGACGAAAACCACACTGATAGTCACCGATGATAGATTCGGCGAACGGGATGAGTCGAGCAAGTACAACATTAGCTAGTATTTTATATGCAGTGTTCAACAGTGCGATGCCACGATAATTTTCACACTTTAAACGGTCACCTTTCTTATGTAGCGGAACAATGAGAGCTGTTTTCCATTCATCAGGTAGTTCTTCTTGGTCCCAGATTGCAAGAATCAGATCGTATATACGTGAGACCAGAGCTGCTCCTCCATTTTTCAGAAGTTCTGCGGGAATTCCATCGAAACCTGGTGATTTGCCATTTTTCAGTTTTTTAATGGCAGCTTCCACTTCTTCTATTGCTGGGTAAGGGACAAAAATCTCTTCAGTTGATGGAGCAATTGCTCGAATAGGATGAACTTCGTTCGTCCTATTCAGTAGGTCTTGAAAGTGGGATCGCCACACTGCCAGCACATCACGTTCACTTGTTGTAAGTTCATTATTTACATTTTTGATGGCTGTAGATCTTGGGTGGAAATCTTTGGTCAGATTTCGTGCATTGGCAAAGCACTCTTTTGAATTTCCGTTGGCCGCATGTTGGTTGATGTTTTCGATGCAGCTCTTCATGTGTTCGCGTTTCTTTTTACGTAGAAGTTTTGCTGAGGCTTTCCTGGCGCATAGATAATCAGCTTGGGAGCTTCGGGTGTTCCTTGTTAACCATTTTTCTCGCAGTTTTTGTTTATTTTCAACGGATTGGCGGCCTTCGTCGTCGAACCATTCGTTGTGTGATTTCGGTGGTCGTTTTCCGATTGTAGTTTGTGCTGCGGCTATAATGGTTGATTGAAGCGTTTGCCATTCTTCTTGTATGTTTAATGGCATCTCAGAAGAGATGTCATGCTCTTCTATGTTTTGTGTTATTATTTCCTGATATCTATTCAGCGTTTCCGGATGTTTAAATGCTTCGACATTCCAGCGCACGGTCTTTTTTGCTTGTCTGTTAAATGTGGATGACAACTTGCACTTGTACTTAAAGATGACAAGCATATGATCGGTGTCCATATCAGCACCTCTGTATGATCGAACGTCAGTTATACTTGTAGAGTGTCTCTTAGAGATCATGACGTGATCAATTTGATTTTCCGTTCTTCCGTCATTTGATTTCCACGTTGCCTTGTGAATTCTCTTGTGAGGGAAGAAAGTGCTGGAAATTACTAGATCATATATCATAGCCAGCTCGGCTGCGCGAAAACCGTTATTGTTGCTGGTATGATGCAAGCTGTTAGGGCCGATATGTGTTTTAAGTTCTGCAATCCTACCGATTTGAGCATTAAAGTCACCTACCACGATTTTTATATCGTGCCGCGGGATGTTATTGATGACTTCCTCGAGTTCTAGGAAGAACAGGTCTTTAATATCATCTGCTTTATCTTCAGTAGGTGCATGAACATTGACGATCGTTACATTGAATTTTTGCGTGCGGATTCTCAGTGTGCATAACCGCATATTAATTGGGCAGAAGTCGATAACATGCTGATTCACGCGACGGTGTATAAGAAAGCCAACTCCAAATTCTCCTCCGTTTTGATGACCGCAATAATACAGAGTGTATCCTTTCGCTGTTTCATGGATTCCACTGCCTGGCCATCTTAGTTCTTGTAATGCCACTATATCCAGTGTGTAGCTCTCGACTTGTTGAGTGAGTTTTAGGAGATCTCCTGGTCTTCTGAGGCTAAGCACGTTCCAGGTTCCCATTTTTAAATCGTAGTCCGGGTACAGTTTCCGAGGTCGTTCCAATAATGAATCCGAGATATTCCGAGGCCTGTGTACAGAATTCATGACAATAATTTTTTTTACGGAAATGGGGTGTTAGCCCTTCGCCCAACCCAAATTTTCGTGAATGGGTTCGTTCTGCATCTTAAGGTCACCAGAAACAACCTTTTTACACGTTTATATAGCGAGCCGCTTGATCCAAGACAGACGCCCACTGAAAGCCGCCCCTAACATGGAGAACAGACGCTTTCTACACATTTATATAGCGAGCCGCTTGATCCAAGACAGACGCCCGCTCCAAGCCGCCCCTAACATGGAGAACAGACGCTTGAGTTGCATTGGTTTTATGGCGCCAATGACTCGCCATGGTGCAGAATCATTGAGTATAAGCAGTATTTACTCTGCCCCTCTCAACTACACCAACCTAATTCTGTTAGCGTTACCCAGGTAGCACGGCGTGGACGTAGAATTTCGGATTTTCGCTACCCAATACGAATTAACGCCTCTTTGTAAATTTGATATATTTTAAAGGAAGGTTAGAACTATATTTAAAAAATAAAAAAAGTTAAAATTTAATTGATTTTAAAGTTTTTTGTTAATGGAAGTTGTTTGAAAAAATGAAGAAAAATTCGAATTTCAGCCGTACTAAAAATCTTTAAAATTAAATATCTCAAGAACAAAAATTTCAGCCTCTTTGTAAATTTGATATATTTTAGAATAAGGATAGAACTATTTTCAGAAAAAAAATTAATTAAATTCCAATTGATCTTTGACCCTAGCGCCATCTTTAAAAAAGTTTTTTTAATATTTTTATTTAAAAATTAATTATAAAAACAATAAATTAATTTTTGTTTCTTGTCTTTAATTTGGCCTCAAGCTTCAAGCAATTTTATTTGCGTGTAAGTGATCTGTCCAATGAGTGACCCAAATATTTCGGATTATAGTTATGTGTAACTTGTGTTTCGTTAAAATTGACCCCACTCTTGGTTGAGTTGTTGGTAAATCGATCACGTAAATGTTGAAAAATAATGGAGCCAATACTGATCCTTGTGGGACACCATTACTCAATTTCCTGAAAGAACTCTTCTCATTATTTCGATAGACTTGGAAAAGGCGATTTGTGAGCATATTGTTGATTACTTGAGCAATTTTAAGGCATGGAATAATATTGAGCAGCTTAGTCTCGAGTGCTTTCAATCCACAAAGATTTAAAAAGAGCGTCCACCTATACCTCAAGACGCATGTTGTTGTGGGACCTACGTCTTAAAAGGTATCTATGTGTTGTTGTGACATATTTTGTAATTCCTACTACACAACACTTCTTATTAAAAAAAAAAAAAAAAATATATTAAGTCTTTTCGCCAAACGGTGTCATAAGCCGCTGTTAGGTCTATGAAAACAACAGACATTTTTATTTTTTTTTGGAACCCAAGTTCGATATAGTTGGTTAGTGGCAATACTTGATCTGTGCAATTGCGTCTACGTTTGGTAATATTGCAGTTTCCATTATGTAAAAGCGAGCAAGCCATTTTCTGGTATTTTCTCCGCAATTTTTAAGGAATTCTGGATAGACATTATCGAAGCCAGCTGCTTTGCCCGATTTCATGTCCGATTATGAAGCTGCAATCTCTTTGATGGTGAAAGGTCGACAATATTCGGAAGATCTTGGTGTGTTTCGTTTCAAGTTTTTAAGATTTAAGAGAACGGTTTTTGAAAGTTCCTTATGTGGTTCAACTCTTGACATGTTTACTATCCTATTCGCTATTAAAATTGGATTTATGTTTGTTTTATCAGCAAATTTCTTTTTCCCAGCACCCAATTTTCGTATTTGACTCCATGCTTTTCTACTAGAATGTGTAAAATCCATATTTTCCATAGCAGACTTTCTTGTCGATTAGCATCTAAGGATCGTAATATTTCATCAGCTATTTCTGGGTCTCCACTTTCTTCGAATTCATTCAAAAGTTTTTCACTTTCCTCATTCCATCTTGGAATATATTCCATACGATAGCCTCGCGGTATGAATTTTTTTGCAGCTGTTAGAGTAGCGCCAAGGAAACGTTCGTAGTTCTTTGCAACTGGTGGAATAAATCGTACAGAAGCATCTAAGTCTTTTGAAAAATGCCATGAAGCCTTTAAAAAATTCCATCTAGGTTTCGGAATTGAATGTATCATCGGGATTTGTATTCCAGCCTCTACTATTACTGGTCGATGCTGAGAATGTGGGAAACCCAATAATACTTGTCTTAAAGCATGTATTGGTTGACCTTTAGAATTAGATGAAACGAAACATAGGTCTGGGTTGTAATCTCGCCGCCATCGGCCGGATTGAAAAATACCAAGGTCTTTCGCGTCGAATATGAGATGCAAGTTTTGCTGTTCAGACCAATTTACAAGTGTGATACCGTTGATGTCATCATTCTGATATTTCCATAGTGTGTGATGGCTGTTAAAGTCACCAATATAGATAGACCAATAAAGATGTAATTGGAAGATAGATAGATAGACCAATATAGATGTAATTGGAAGATAGATAGATAGACCAATATAGATGTAATTGGAAGAATCAATTTCTGGACTTACTTTTGAATAGCCTTCGAGAGAAATTTTTTGCTGTTTTAATAATTTCGCTTTTAAAGCAAATAGAAAAAAATCGTCTTCCTCGGGTTGGCTAAGTGACTTTGGATTTTGTAGGAATTTCAACAATGAAACTAATGAGCTATCTCTTCTTTTTTCAAATTTGAGATTGTATTCCAAATAACAATTTTGAGCTTACAAATGTCTGAATTATTTTTCTTAAGAGATTTGAATAGAAATTTTAGGATTCCCTCTGCAGATAATAATGAGGCAGCTTAACGGTTGAGAGTTTTTATTGATCTTGTGACGAACCACATCATCTTTTTTTGTATTCCATAAATGATTTAGATTTAAAACATTTGAAGTTTGTACAACTGCTGGTTTGACTCGCAAAACCGCTCAATCATGGTTTCAATAGAATTCCACATAATCTTGCAATGCAGGAGTAATTGCAGGTTGTATCTCTCTTCATTCAATTCTTTTATATTATTTTGCAAAATGTTATTGCGCACTGATGATTTTTGATTTGTTCTCGTTCGGACCATATTATAAATAATATAAAACTAGATAATATAATACTTTCATAATATATTTTATAGATAATAAATGATTGATTATATTTATTTAGAACCATGAAATACGTCCTCTACGTCAATATATTTCATGCGTCGTTCCGTGCTGCAACAATAAGTCGCAGCATACAACCAATTGGTTTTATCGTTTATTAACTAAAGGACTTTTGTTCTCTTACATTAACTAACTGTTTTCAATCCGTACAAAATATGCACCTGATAATAAATATTTAGTTATATTAGTTAGTTATATTAAAAGTTAGTTATATAAAAATGCCGTTAGAAATACTTGATAATAATTTCATCAACATGACGGATTGCATATAGTGTAGAATAGTTTGCATCACAAGTGTTTTGACGCTGAAATTTGCAGGTTGAATTTTATTGTTTTTCAAAATAAAAATAAAAATTTAAGTGGCAACATATTAAAATTAAAAGTTAAGTGCTTCTATTATCGACTATAGCGATAGTATCAATCAAATTTTGGTAAGTTCAAGTAAATCCATACTAATTACTTTAATTAATTTAATATAAATCAAGAAAATTAAAAACGTGTTTTTTTCATGCTAAATTGTCATACAAGAACAGTAAACAAAACAATTTTGGGATCAAAATACGAAAAAGCTCGATTTGCAGTTTCAAGTCACCACAATACAAAGCTGCACAACTGGCGTCAATTAATCAATTGCAACAAGAAAAGATCAATTGAGTTCACAGCATAGTTGCAAAATTAAGTTTTAATTATTGAAAAAAACTTTCAGTTATATAAATTTTTATTTTAAATTTTACAATAGGAAAAGCTGTTTGGGCTTGCCATGCAATACTAGCCGTGTTCGGTTTGACTGAAGCAACTGAAACAACTGAAAAATTTAATGCAATTGTTGTTGTTTTTTCAGTTGTTTTAGCCAAATCGAGCGCACCTGCTAATGCCAACCAACATCAAACACAACTTTATTTTGAAAGCAAAGGAAATCATTACAACAAAAAAAAAATGGAGGGGCTGAAATCTCACAGCTCTGAGATATCAAGACTTCGGTCTGGGTTAAGGATTTTGATATAGTTTTCAGCAAAAAACTTTTATGGGGACATGGTTTTTAGTTTTGGGCAGCGATGTATATCAAACATAACTTTTTGTTAAAGTACATGTACTTTTTATCTCTGTTTAGATATGTATTACAAAACTAACACGAAACATTAATACGTTGCCGGAAAATTATAACAGATCATATATTAACATAATTTAGTGAAAAGATTATACAATCAGCAAACTACCCAAAAACCTCGCAATTAAGCGTTTCGAGAAAATATTTAATGAAATATTTTATTTAATAAATTGTTCGTATGACTTTCCTCTCGAATGTTGATACAATTCTACAATCGGAGGAAGTCAGTGTCCAGCTTTCACTTCCAAATGTAAGCACAGGTCGTATCAATGCTTTGTAAAGTGTGAGTTTACACGACCGCGAAAGATGTTTTGATCGCAGAAGTTTTGAGTATGCGTAGAAAACTCTGTATGCGGCAGAGACACGGGCTTTGATATCTGCCTGCATGTCATTTGACGATGTTATTACAGACCCGAGGTATTTGAAGTTTTCCACGCGTTCCACTTCATAGTCGCCAGTATCCAGATTTCCGGGAGGTATGTTCTTAGATGTTGTTAACACTTTAGTTTTGCTGGTGTTGATGCATAATCCAAGCCGTTTAGCATTTCTTTCAAGCTGAGAGAGACTATCCTTAATATCGCTTGTTCTACGTCCAAGAAGCACAATATCATCTGCGTAGCCAAGAACTTGACTAGATTTGTTATATATGCAGTTTTGTGTCTCAATTCGGCTTTTTCTTATCGCGTACTCCAGCGCCAAATTAAATAGTACGGGCGCGAGTGCATCACCTTGTCGAACACCTGATGTTATATCGAAAGGATCAGAAACTGACCCTTCGATTACTATTCTACAATTTGATCCCGATGTTGTGAGTTTACACAGAGAAACAAGTTTCTCTGGGATACCAAGGCATATGAGTGCGGACCAGAGGTTGTCGCGGATGATACTATCATATGCTTGCCTGAAATCAACGTAGAGCTGGTGAATGCTGATGTTGTACTCCCAACATTTTTCTAGAATCATCCTTAATGTAAAACATTGATCTGTGGTTGAGCGGTTGGGACGAAAACCACACTGATAGTCACCGATGATAGATTCGGCGAACGGGATGAGTCGAGCAAGTACAACATTAGCTAGTATTTTATATGCAGTGTTCAACAGTGCGATGCCACGATAATTTTCACACTTTAAACGGTCACCTTTCTTATGTAGCGGAACAATGAGAGCTGTTTTCCATTCATCAGGTAGTTCTTCTTGGTCCCAGATTGCAAGAATCAGATCGTATATACGTGAGACCAGAGCTGCTCCTCCATTTTTCAGAAGTTCTGCGGGAATTCCATCGAAACCTGGTGATTTGCCATTTTTCAGTTTTTTAATGGCAGCTTCCACTTCTTCTATTGCTGGGTAAGGGACAAAAATCTCTTCAGTTGATGGAGCAATTGCTCGAATAGGATGAACTTCGTTCGTCCTATTCAGTAGGTCTTGAAAGTGGGATCGCCACACTGCCAGCACATCACGTTCACTTGTTGTAAGTTCATTATTTACATTTTTGATGGCTGTAGATCTTGGGTGGAAATCTTTGGTCAGATTTCGTGCATTGGCAAAGCACTCTTTTGAATTTCCGTTGGCCGCATGTTGGTTGATGTTTTCGATGCAGCTCTTCATGTGTTCGCGTTTCTTTTTACGTAGAAGTTTTGCTGAGGCTTTCCTGGCGCATAGATAATCAGCTTGGGAGCTTCGGGTGTTCCTTGTTAACCATTTTTCTCGCAGTTTTTGTTTATTTTCAACGGATTGGCGGCACTCGTCGTCGAACCATTCGTTGTGTGATTTCGGTGGTCGTTTTCCGATTGTAGTTTGTGCTGCGGCTATAATGGTTGATTGAAGCGTTTGCCATTCTTCTTGTATGTTTAATGGCATCTCAGAAGAGATGTCATGCTCTTCTATGTTTTGTGTTATTATTTCCTGATATCTATTCAGCGTTTCCGGATGTTTAAATGCTTCGACATTCCAGCGCACGGTCTTTTTTGCTTGTCTGTTAAATGTGGATGACAACTTGCACTTGTACTTAAAGATGACAAGCATATGATCGGTGTCCATATCAGCACCTCTGTATGATCGAACGTCAGTTATACTTGTAGAGTGTCTCTTAGAGATCATGACGTGATCGATTTGATTTTCCGTTCTTCCGTCATTTGATTTCCACGTTGCCTTGTGAATTCTCTTGTGAGGGAAGAAAGTGCTGGAAATTACTAGATCATATATCATAGCCAGCTCGGCTGCGCGAAAACCGTTATTGTTGCTGGTATGATGCAAGCTGTTAGGGCCGATATGTGTTTTAAGTTCTGCAATCCTACCGATTTGAGCATTAAAGTCACCTACCACGATTTTTATATCGTGCCGCGGGATGTTATTGATGACTTCCTCGAGTTCTAGGAAGAACAGGTCTTTAATATCATCTGCTTTATCTTCAGTAGGTGCATGAACATTGACGATCGTTACATTGAATTTTTGCGTGCGGATTCTCAGTGTGCATAACTGCATATTAATTGGGCAGAAGTCGATAACATGCTGATTCACGCGACGGTGTATAAGAAAGCCAACTCCAAATTCTCCTCCGTTTTGATGACCGCAATAATACAGAGTGTATCCTTTCGCTGTTTCATGGATTCCACTGCCTGGCCATCTTAGTTCTTGTAATGCCACTATATCCAGTGTGTAGCTCTCGACTTGTTGAGTGAGTTTTAGGAGATCTCCTGGTCTTCTGAGGCTAAGCACGTTCCAGGTTCCCATTTTTAAATCGTAGTCCGGGTACAGTTTCCGAGGTCGTTCCAATAATGAATCCGAGATATTCCGAGGCCTGTGTACAGAATTCATGACAATAATTTTTTTTACGGAAATGGGGTGTTAGCCCTTCGCCCAACCCAAATTTTCGTGAATGGGTTCGTTCTGCATCTTAAGGTCACCAGAAACAACCTTTTTACACGTTTATATAGCGAGCCGCTTGATCCAAGACAGACGCCCACTGAAAGCCGCCCCTAACATGGAGAACAGACGCTTTCTACACATTTATATAGCGAGCCGCTTGATCCAAGACAGACGCCCGCTCCAAGCCGCCCCTAACATGGAGAACAGACGCTTGAGTTGCATTGGTTTTATGGCGCCAATGACTCGCCATGGTGCAGAATCATTGAGTATAAGCAGTATTTACTCTGCCCCTCTCAACTACACCAACCTAATTCTGTTAGCGTTACCCAGGTAGCACGGCGTGGACGTAGAATTTCGGATTTTCGCTACCCAATACGAATTAACGCCTCTTTGTAAATTTGATATATTTTAAAGGAAGGTTAGAACTATATTTAAAAAATAAAAAAAGTTAAAATTTAATTGATTTTAAAATTTTTTGTTAATGGAAGTTGTTTGAAAAAATGAAGAAAAATTCGAATTTCAGCCGTACTAAAAATCTTTAAAATTAAATATCTCAAGAACAAAAATTTCAGCCTCTTTGTAAATTTGATATATTTTAGAATAAGGATAGAACTATTTTCAGAAAAAAAATTAATTAAATTCCAATTGATCTTTGACCCTAGCGCCATCTTTAAAAAAGTTTTTTTAATATTTTTATTTAAAAATTAATTATAAAAACAATAAATTAATTTTTGTTTCTTGTCTTTAATTTGGCCTCAAGCTTCAAGCAATTTTATTTGCGTGTAAGTGATCTGTCCAATGAGTGACCCAAATATTTCGGATTATAGTTATGTGTAACTTGTGTTTCGTTAAAATTGACCCCACTCTTGGTTGAGTTGTTGGTAAATCGATCACGTAAATGTTGAAAAATAATGGAGCCAATACTGATCCTTGTGGGACACCATTACTCAATTTCCTGAAAGAACTCTTCTCATTATTTCGATAGACTTGGAAAAGGCGATTTGTGAGCATATTGTTGATTACTTGAGCAATTTTAAGGCATGCAATAATATTGAGCAGCTTAGTCTCGAGTGCTTTCAATCCACAAAGATTTAAAAAGAGCGTCCACCTATACCTCAAGACGCATGTTGTTGTGGGACCTACGTCTTAAAAGGTATCTATGTGTTGTTGTGACATATTTTGTAATTCCTACTACACAACACTTCTTATTAAAAAAAAAAAAAAAATATATTAAGTCTTTTCGCCAAACGGTGTCATAAGCCGCTGTTAGGTCTATGAAAACAACAGACATTTTTATTTTTTTTTGGAACCCAAGTTCGATATAGTTGGTTAGTGGCAATACTTGATCTGTGCAATTGCGTCTACGTTTGGTAATATTGCAGTTTCCATTATGTAAAAGCGAGCAAGCCATTTTCTGGTATTTTCTCCGCAATTTTTAAGGAATTCTGGATAGACATTATCGAAGCCAGCTGCTTTGCCCGATTTCATGTCCGATTATGAAGCTGCAATCTCTTTGATGGTGAAAGGTCGACAATATTCGGAAGATCTTGGTGTGTTTCGTTTCAAGTTTTTAAGATTTAAGAGAACGGTTTTTGAAAGTTCCTTATGTGGTTCAACTCTTGACATGTTTACTATCCTATTCGCTATTAAAATTGGATTTATGTTTGTTTTATCAGCAAATTTCTTTTTCCCAGCACCCAATTTTCGTATTTGACTCCATGCTTTTCTACTAGAATGTGTAAAATCCATATTTTCCATAGCAGACTTTCTTGTCGATTAGCATCTAAGGATCGTAATATTTCATCAGCTATTTCTGGGTCTCCACTTTCTTCGAATTCATTCAAAAGTTTTTCACTTTCCTCATTCCATCTTGGAATATATTCCATACGATAGCCTCGCGGTATGAATTTTTTTGCAGCTGTTAGAGTAGCGCCAAGGAAACGTTCGTAGTTCTTTGCAACTGGTGGAATAAATCGTACAGAAGCATCTAAGTCTTTTGAAAAATGCCATGAAGCCTTTAAAAAATTCCATCTAGGTTTCGGTATTGAATGTATCATCGGGATTTGTATTCCAGCCTCTACTATTACTGGTCGATGCTGAGAATGTGGGAAACCCAATAATACTTGTCTTAAAGCATGTATTGGTTGACCTTTAGAATTAGATGAAACGAAACATAGGTCTGGGTTGTAATCTCGCCGCCATCGGCCGGATTGAAAAATACCAAGGTCTTTCGCGTCGAATATGAGATGCAAGTTTTGCTGTTCAGACCAATTTACAAGTGTGATACCGTTGATGTCATCATTCTGATATTTCCATAGTGTGTGAGGGCTGTTAAAGTCACCAATATAGATAGACCAATAAAGATGTAATTGGAAGATAGATAGATAGACCAATATAGATGTAATTGGAAGATAGATAGATAGACCAATATAGATGTAATTGGAAGAATCAATTTCTGGACTTACTTTTGAATAGCCTTCGAGAGAAATTTTTTGCTGTTTTAATAATTTCGCTTTTAAAGCAAATAGAAAAAAATCGTCTTCCTCGGGTTGGCTAAGTGACTTTGGATTTTGTAGGAATTTCAACAATGAAACTAATGAGCTATCTCTTCTTTTTTCAAATTTGAGATTGTATTCCAAATAACAATTTTGAGCTTACAAATGTCTGAATTATTTTTCTTAAGAGATTTGAATAGAAATTTTAGGATTCCCTCTGCAGATAATAATGAGGCAGCTTAACGGTTGAGAGTTTTTATTGATCTTGTGACGAACCACATCATCTTTTTTTGTATTCCATAAATGATTTAGATTTAAAACATTTGAAGTTTGTACAACTGCTGGTTTGACTCGCAAAACCGCTCAATCATGGTTTCAATAGAATTCCACATAATCTTGCAATGCAGGAGTAATTGCAGGTTGTATCTCTCTTCATTCAATTCTTTTATATTATTTTGCAAAATGTTATTGCGCACTGATGATTTTTGATTTGTTCTCGTTCGGACCATATTATAAATAATATAAAACTAGATAATATAATACTTTCATAATATATTTTATAGATAATAAATGATTGATTATATTTATTTAGTGAACCATGAAATACGTCCTCTACGTCAATATATTTCATGCGTCGTTCCGTGCTGCAACAATAAGTCGCAGCATACAACCAATTGGTTTTATCGTTTATTAACTAAAGGACTTTTGTTCTCTTACATTAACTAACTGTTTTCAATCCGTACAAAATATGCACCTGATAATAAATATTTAGTTATATTAGTTAGTTATATTAAAAGTTAGTTATATAAAAATGCCGTTAGAAATACTTGATAATAATTTCATCAACATGACGGATTGCATATAGTGTAGAATAGTTTGCATCACAAGTGTTTTGACGCTGAAATTTGCAGGTTGAATTTTATTGTTTTTCAAAATAAAAATAAAAATTTAAGTGGCAACATATTAAAATTAAAAGTTAAGTGCTTCTATTATCGACTATAGCGATAGTATCAATCAAATTTTGGTAAGTTCAAGTAAATCCATACTAATTACTTTAATTAATTTAATATAAATCAAGAAAATTAAAAACGTGGAGAGGAATAGAGGAATTAAAAATGAAAAAAATGGAGAGGCTGAAATCTCACAGCTCTGAGATATCAAGACTTCGGTCTGGGTTAAGGATTTTGATATAGTTTTCAGCAAAAAACTTTTATGGGGACATGGTTTTTAGTTTTGGGCAGCGATGTATATCAAACATAACTTTTTGTTAAAGTACATGTACTTTTTATCTCTGTTTAGATATGTATTACAAAACTAACACGAAACATTAATACGTTGCCGGAAAATTATAACAGATCATATATTAACATAATTTAGTGAAAAGATTATACAATCAGCAAACTACCCAAAAACCTCGCAATTAAGCGTTTCGAGAAAATATTTCAAAATCACAAATTCATATTTCTTTCAAAATTCCAAAAACATTGTAAAATAAAAATTCAAACTTTTTTCAAACTAAATTCTAAAAATATTTCAAAAATTATGACAAAATCACAGATTAAAACTTTTTTCAAAAATTCTAAAAATATTGCAAAAATTGTTACTTCTTCCAAAATTATAAAAATTATAATAAAATCAAAAATTTAAAATTTTTTAAAATTCCAAAAATATTCTAAAAATTCTTACAAAATCAAAAATTGAAACTTTTTTCAAAATTCTAAAAATATGTACATATATATAAAATTCAAACATTTTATTTTTCTTCAAAATTCTAAAAATATTCCAAAAAATATGATTAAAATCAGAAATTTAAACTTTTTCTAAATTCTAATAATATTCCAAAAATTCTTAAAAATTCAAATATTGAAACTTTTTTCAAAATTCTAAGGATATATAGGAAATTAAAAAAATTTTCTTTTCAAAATTCTAAAAATATTCCAAAAATTGGAATAAAATCAAATATTTAAACTTTTTCTAAATTCTAATAATATTCCAAAAATTCTTAAAAATTCATAAATTCAAACTCTTTCCAAAACTCTAAAAATATTGCAAAAATTATAACAATATCAAAAATTGAAACTTTTTCCAAAATTATAAAAATTGTAATAAAATCAAAAATTTTAAATTTTTCAAAATTCTAAAAATATTCCAAAAATTGACTTTTTCAAAATTCCAAAAATAGTCAAAAACTATAACAAATTCAGAAATGTCCATGTCCAATTTCATTTTCATTTACATTTTCTGCAAACTATTCAAAAACCTTCAATTTAGCGATTCGAGAAAATATTACAAAATCACAAATTCATATTACTCAAACTTTTTTCAAAATTCTAAAAATATTCCAAAAATTATTACAAAATCAAAAATTTAAACTTTTTTATAAATTCCAAAAATTATAATAAAATCAAAACTTTAAAATTCAAAATTCCAAAAATATTCCAAAAATTCTTACAAAATCAAAAACTAAAACTTTTTCCAAAGTTCTAAAAATATTGCAAAAATTATTATAAAATCAAATATACAAACTTTTTTCAAAATTCCAAAAATATTTCAGAAATTATAACAAATTAAAAAATTTCCATGTCCAATTTCATTTTCAATTATATTTACGTCATAAAAACAGCTACATTTTTTTCCCAAAAAATTAGCTAAAAAAATCAATGAAATCATTTTTTGACACGCTTGACATTATTTTTTTGACAAACTTATAATAATAATATATTTTCTCTATAATTTTAATATATTTTCATGCATACATATTATTAATTTTATTTTTTTCCAAAAAACTTTTTCCAAAATTCTAAAAATATTGCAAAAATTATAACAAAATCAAAAATTGAAACTTTTTTCAAAATTCTAAAATATTATATATAAAATTCAAAAATTCTATTTCTTCAACATTCTAAAAATATGGCAAAAATTATAACAAAATCAAAAATTGAAAAATACCAAAAACATTCTAAAAATTAGAATAAAATCAAATATTTAAACTTTTTCTAAATTCTAATAAAATTCCAAAAATTCTTAAGAATTCAAAGTTTTTCCAAAATTCTAAAAATATAGCAAAAATTATTACAAAATCAAAAATTGAAACTTATTTCAAAATTCTAAAATATTATATATAAAATTCTAAAATTCTATTTTTTCAACATTCTAAAAATATTGCAAAAATTATAACAAAATAAAAAATTGAAAAATACCAAAAACATTCCAAAAATTAGAATAAAATCAAATATTTAAACTTTTTCTAAATTCTAATAAAATTCCAAAAATTCTTAAGAATTCAAAGTTTTTCCAAAATTCTAAAAATATAGCAAAAATCATTACAAAATCAAAAATACAAACTTTTATCAAAATTCCAAAACTATTTCAAAAACTATAACCAATTCATAAATTTTCATGTCCAATTTCATTTTCAATTACATTTACGTCAGAAAAACAGATAAATTTTTTTTTCCAAAAAATAGGCTAAAAAAATCAATGAAATCATTTTTGACGAGAAATGCCAAAAAAGCATGAGTAAGAATTTCACTTTGAGCTCATGAATGTAATCTTAGGTCTTTCAGACCGAAGTAATTATATCAAACACGCCCAATGAATCAATTTAAATCAAACTCTGACCAAACTAAATTGATATATTCTAAAATCTAAAGTCATCGACCTAGGACAATAAAAACTTAATATAGTTCAAATCCATTTAAAAAAAGATGAAAAAATAAATAAAAAATCTTGACAACAAAACACACAATTCGTAACCCAAATAACAAATTCAATCATTTGCTTCTTCAATATACAAAAACAAAAAATTATCATCCCAACACAATCCTTAAATTATATATTTAAACACTCATACATACGAGTACTTTTTCTATTTTATAATTATCGTATTTTTTCGTATTTAAGTAAAAGTAAAATAGAAAATATACAAAAACAAAAAATTATCAATGAATGAAATTATATTTGTTAAATATAAAAAATTATCATACCAATACAATCCTTAAATTATATATTTAAATTTTAAACACTCATACATACGAGTACTTTTTTTTTATTTTCTATTTTATAATTATCGTATTTTTTCGTATTTAAGTAAAAGTAAAATAGAAAATAAAGCAAAAGAAATATTTCTCTTTCAAATATAAATTCTCATTTTTTTATTTTGATTTGCTCATATAAGACAGAAAGAATGCAATGTATAATTTGTAAAATTTGTATATTGCTTAACCCTTCATCTCTGGTTGTACTTTTATTTGTATTATCAGTATTCTATATACAATTTGTGTGAATAGAGGTTATTTCTCTCTATATATGTTTCTCTATGCCACCGGTATAAAATTATCGTCGCAAAAACAACCAAAAGGCTGTAAAAGAGCCGCGCCATGTTTTTCTTTAGCTTGAAACTATCATTTTAACTATAACAAATAAATTCTTGTATCTTATTCTTTACAAAAACTTCTCAAATCATAAAGCACTAGTTATAAAATTTCTTAATGGCATTTGGTTTTCTAAACATCTACCTAGCTATATTATATAATTTAAGTAATCCTCTAGAACTACATATCATAATTCTAAAATATATAATAAATATGCACATATATTAAAAATTATTTAAGCAGAGGAAATATAATTTATTTCTTTTTCTATAAAAAACGGCTCACTTTCACTTACATATTTCTTGAACAAAAACCTTGGTGCGACCTTTTCTTAATATGACAATAAAGCCAACCGCATAGTGACTATGGTTGACTCATAATAAACATTATATTGAAATAACCATTGATTAAATAGCAATCTTAAATGAATATCAATGAATGTTAAAATTCAGTACGAAAAGAAATTTATTGATAATGTTATTTCATAGTCATCGTTATATCGTTATAGTTGCCATTTGCTAGATATTCTTACAGAATTAATTAATGTAAAATTAAGCATACCGTAATAATATAAAGGGAATTTCAAATAGATTACTATACTTCAGGAAAATTGTAGAAAATATGATACTGACTTAATTAATATAATTAGAAGTCCACTGTTGAATTCATCGGCTTTTCACAGTCGAATGACATTATTAAATTAATTGAGAAAAGGTCGCGCCAAGGTTTTTGTTCAAGAAATATGTAAGTGAAAGTGAGCGGTTTTTTATAGAAAAAAAAAATAAATTATATTTCCTTTGCTTAAATAAATTTTAATATATGTGCATATTTATTATATATTTTAGAATTATGATATGTAGTTCTAGAGTATTACTTAAATTATATAATATAGCTAGCTAGATGTTTAGAAAACAAAATGCCATTAAGAAATTTTATAACTAGTGCTTTATGATTTGAGAAGTTTTTGTAAAGAATAAGATACAAGAATTTATTTGTTATAGTTAAAATGATAGTTTCAAGCTAAAGAAAAACATGGCGCGGCTTTTTTACAGCCTTTTGGTAGTTTTTGCGACGATTTGACTGTTTTTTGTAAAGTTATAATATAATATGGGAGAATCAAATTATTATTATCCATATAAAATGTTTTCTACAGAGAACTTTACTCTCGATTTTTTATCAATCTAGGACCTAGGTGCAATATTTTAAAAAATAAAAGTATCGTTTTTATGTAAACAGGTCTCAACTCATGACATGAACAACTCATGAAAAAGTAAAAGAAATATTCGAAAATAAGTCTAAAGCAATGCATTCGAAAATTAATAAAATTATTACATACAACGGAAACACACACATAAAAACTATAGTCTTTGACTAATAATTTTAAAAAATTAACATAACAATTTTATAAAAGTTGTTGAGGATAGCATAAAAGCTTAAATCGATTGTTATTTACTCTAAATAAATAATAAACAAAACAACATTGTGCGAAAAAAGATGTAAAATTAAGTGTTTCGCAATTAAACAATTTTTTTAAAAATTCTTGATTATGTTCAGCCAAGTACCATTGGTGTCTTCCATAAACTTTATAGTCTATGATTGACTGAAAGTTTTAAAAAATTTCAGTTTTTACGGTTATATATCACCTCAATCTCGAAATCGGCACATATTTGTCATTTTCGCCTTATCTTACCACATAAATATACGTAAATACATATATTTTCATTTTCAGTGAGAAAGTCGTTGTGAACAATCAAGTCCTCACCATAAGGGTTTTGTTCTATTTTTTCAAAGTACGAAATCCTTAAAATAATAATAAAATTTTCTCAAATTCTTTTCTTTATATCTCATAAAGCTTAAAAACACAAAATTTTAAAGCCTACTAAATTATTTTTTAATCTCATCACTTCAAAATAACTACCAACGTTCTAAATAAAATGAAATAAAAATTAAAATTTAGTATCGATATAACATTTGTTGGGTTCTCTCAGATAACAAATTTACATAATAGACCAAATACATGTTTCACAACATCGTTTTCTTAACACATCAATAATAGGTCTTTTTACTGAAAGCATATTCTAAATATATTCTTTTTTCTAATACCTTTATAATTACCAACTTCCATTTAATATATTAATAAAACATTTGATGGGTTTGCTGGATACAAACATAACAAATATTTTTATCGAAAGCAACTATTACTGAATTCTTTTCTACCTGTTCGGTACAAGTTCCAACACAGAACTAACGAAATTTGTATTCTTTTGTAAAAAAAGCAATACAAAAAAAACAAATTTGGATAATTCGGAGTCGGAACTTGTACCGAACAAGTAGAAAAGAATTCACTATATGTATATGTTTGCAAACTAATCTGGGTTCGTGTTTAAGTTTTTTAACTGTTGTTAAATATTACCAATATTGAGGGATAATAAATTTCAATTCGCATAATTTTGTGTTTTTCAATTCTGTACATTTGGTTGGTTTTTGAAAATTCGCCAAAATGATACTAAATCACTACGTTCATATCAATGCTACCAACGTGGTATAAACATTTGTAAAAACATTTTAATTTTACTAAGTTTGGGAAAGCAAAATTTTGATTTTATAAACTTTCAGAAAAAAGCATGAATGCTGACTTTTTTTTACTAAGGAGAAACATATAGTTAAATAAGATATACTTTTATTGATAACTTTGAATACAGTTGTAGAAAAAATGCAAATTATTCGAAATGAAAATTTTAACCTTTAAAACCTATTCGGTGCACACTATATATACTAGTAGTGTCTTTCAAAACATGGCGCGCAAGACACTACCGCGTCTCTTGATTTTCGATAAATAATAAATTGTAGGTGCCATGGTATTTTCATCTAATTTTACAAAGTTTTTAAATCAAAGCAACCATGAAAAAATAGAATATTATGAATTTTGAATGTTATTTCGTCGATTTCTAATATAATAATTTCTAATAAATATCGTTTATATATTTACTATCATAGAAAAAAATTGTATTTCCTACGCGAGATAAAAACATCTCGTTCGCGAAATTAAAGATAAAAACATTAATTACATAAAAAATTAATTAACTAAAAACATCTAAAAAATTAAATTAAAATATACATCTAAAAAAATTAATCTAATTAAATTAATTAGATAAAAACATCTCGTTCGGAAAACAATCAGACCATGGACTGGAGTAGTAGTGATGAAGATATCAGCAGCAACGATGAAAACTATTAAAATCATTAAATATTTTTTTAAATAATCCATTTAATAAAACCATATTTTTTATTTTGTGTACGATGGCTGCTATATGTATATAATAAAACTATTTTTTTATTGGACTTCTGAACTCTAAAACAATTGTTTAAAATATCGTGAATTGAATTAAATTTTAAAAACAAAGTTTATAAAGCTATAAAACATTATTTATTAAATTATTAGATTTACTTTTTATTGATTTATTAACATGAAAGTTATACTATTATAAACTATCTCACTCGCATCAGCTTGTATGTGTATTGCCTCGGGCTCGCACCTACAGCACACTTTTAGCTTGTCTGGCAAAATTTAAACAGTATCGAAACTGTCGGGCTGCTCAGAAAATATCTTCTGATAGTTTCCCAAGTAACATATATAAAATTCAGCTTTTATAGTATGACGAAAGTTTAATTACCATTTATTGAAGTACGGCACACTTTCAACTTGTCTGGCAAGATGTAAACAGTATCGAAGCTGTCTGGCTGCTAAGAAAATATCTTCTGATAGTTTCCCAAGTAACATATATAAAATTCAGCTTTTATACTTTAACGTAAGTTCAGTTACAATTTATTGAAGTACGGCACACTTTCAACTTGTCTGGCAAGATAAAAACAGTATCGAAACTGTCTGGCTGCTATGAAAATATCTACTGATAGTGTCCTAAGTAACATATATAAAATTTAGCTTTTATACTTTAACGTAAGTTTAATTACCATTTATTGAAGTACGGCACACTTTTAACTAGTCTGGCAATGTGTAAACAGTATCGAAACTGTCCGGCTGCTAAGAAAATATCTTCTGATAGCTTCCCAAGTAACATATATAAAATTCAGCTTTTATACTATGACGAAAGTTTAATTACAATTTATTGAAGTTAAAGGGTTTTTGGCAGGGGGTTGCCACTATAGTAAGTGTCTGGCAATGGACGACGTGATTTCTAATACTATCCTGAAGCAAATATAAAAAAATTACACTTTATACTTTCACGAAACTTTGGAGTCATTTTATGCACCTTTGCTACCTTTTACCTGCCAAAGCCACGATGATCCAAACTTCATAGTTGAGGATCGTTCCTACCTATGTATGGGTCATGCGCAGGAAAACTTTCAGCTTTTATAAAATAACGAAGGTCTGGCCGTCGCTGGCTCTTAGTCTATAATAAGATCTATTTATTCATCTGAATCTGATTCTGCTTGGTTTCTTTATTGATCATTTCCATTCGCGCTTTCATGGATCACTTCTTATTAGCACTTTCATTGATCACTTTCATTCACTTTCATTGTACATATTTATGTTTTTTATTTAAATTGAAGCCTTGTCATTTTCCATCATTTACCATTTTCGGTAAACTGTTGAAGATTTATTATAATGTTCACATCAACAAGTTTACGCCTCGTTGATTTGTAAGACAAATACTTCTTGCAGTATGAGTTAGGCTACGGATTGAAAAAGATTTTCTGTTACAGTGGATTATGCGAAATGATGCAACATTCCAAAGATCCACAAACTCTTTACCACTAAGTTACACAATTAATATAGCTGCCATCGGTTTCAGAATGTGAGTTTTGAGGTTTGGGTGTTTTAGTTAATCAATTTGTAAGTATAGACTACTCAAAGATATAAAATTGAATGACAGAGTCCATGGCTCATAATTTTGAGCATTGAGCTGCATAGCAAAATTTGCTGCATAAAAAAATTCCCGGTGTATCGGTGAATAGGAATGATGCAGCATTCGATGTTTGAAATGTATGTTCTGTTGATATTGCAACAATTTTGATGCCATAGAAATATTCGAATCATTAAGAATGTGTTTCTAACTGTGACAAGGAGCAATAATTCATTTTCTTCTGCGTCGTTTATATATTCAAGAGCCAGTAGTATATATATTTTCGCAGTTATAAATTCTTTAAGTAATCCACGCGAAGTCTCAATAAAATGGCCGATTAATGATTCGCGCGCCACCACGATAGAAAATATTTTTATAATAAAATACGTTGTATTTTACTACGTTTTGGACAACACGGTATTTTACGTATAATACCGCATATTATACAATAGTATTAAACACTTTAACATCACTATGACTCCCTAATTGTTAATTAAAATATTATTTTTATAATTAAAAAACGATTACTCGTTGCTCTAATTATTAATTATTATTGCAATCAAAAACGACCAACTGACTTTAGGGTTTTTTTTTATTTTACTTTATGTTACTTAAAAATTACATAATGTAATTTCGCAAATTTAACGTTTATTTTTAATTTAATTTTAATAAAGATTTAGGTTATTAAAACTAGAAAGAAAACTAGAGTTTAGGTCAGTGTTGCGTTTTTGTTGGACTATTTATTTTGAATTTATATTTGGATATTGAGGAATGTTATTAATTAATTTGGAATATTCAGAGATACTAGATTTGAAATTTATAAGAATGTTTGCAAGATGTTAGTTTGGGAGTTTAGGTGTTTTTGGGAAGTCGTTGTGGTAAATCACGTAATTTATTTTACTACAGTTTTGAGGGAAGTGGGGTTGTAAAAAGCTAAACGAACTTCAGGAAAGTATCTTTGAAAAAAATTCGTAAGCACGTGGGTGAAAACATTGATATAGGGGAAAGGAAAGTAGACGGGATCGACAAAAGGACGAGGAAGGGTAGAGGATGAGGGTAGGGTTAGGTATTTGTTCAAGATTTTATTGATGATGTGGGGAGGAAATTTATTATTTTGGAGGATTTGGTAGATCTTGTGGATGTTTTGAGGTTTGTATTTATTGTCGCACAAGGAAAGAACTCGTTTGGTAAACGAAAAGCCTATGTTGAATTTGGTGTTGAAGTGGTGTTCAGATAAAAAATTTAAGAGCCGATTAGCGAAAATGGGTTTGTGGTACCAGTTGGTGGAGATGCAGCAGTTGTGGTTGCGAATAATGCTGATGTCCAAAAAACTGATTTGGTCATTGGTTTCTATTTCATGGGTGAATTGGATGGAATTGAGGGAGGTTAGTGTGTCATAACAGATGGAATACAGCAAATAATGTCATCGACATATTTTTTGAAGAAAAACGGGGAATAAAGGAGCTGCTCTAGGGATCTGTTCAGAACTTCTTCCAGAACTAAGTCAGAGAGAGTGGGAGAAAGAGGGTTTACCATGGCAAGACCTCTGGTTTGCATATAAATACGATCGCGGAAGCTGAAGTAAGAAGTTTTGACTGTACAGAAAAGGATCAACTGTTCGAATAGCAACTGTGGAATGGTGGTGAATGTTTGGATGCGGTCCCATCGGTTACTTATAGCGTTCAAAGCCATGTCCTCAGAAACGCTCGTAAACAGGAAAATGACGTCAAAGGTCAAACAAGGGAGTGGTCAGGCAAAATGATTTTGCTGGAGAGAAAATGTTCAAATTCAAGAGAGTTTTTTACATTAAATAGGGAGGCATCAACAACTTGTAGGAGGATGGAGTTAAGGCATTTGGATAAGTTGAATGAAGGAGAAGAGTAGTTGGCAAAAATCGGACGGAGAGGAATGTCACCTTTATGTATTTTAGCGAGTCCGTAGATTTTTGGTAGAGCTAAGGCAGATGGAAAGATGTGTGGGAATCGATATGGCTAGAACAGAGCAGGGTGGCTAAAAAGGAGTTGTTGGTTCTGATGGAAGAGGGAGAGCGGTTGCTATTGACTATGGAGTATGTGGAAGTGTCTGAAAGGAGTAAGTTCATTTTTTTCATAGTAGGAGGAAGACAACATAATGACACTAGTGTTTTCTTTGTCGGATCACACCAAAACTGGATCAAGAACCCTTTTCAACTTTATATACGAATTTACGTTACGTCATCCTCATACAAAAACTAAAACAAAACTGAATTAATTTTTCATTAGTTTCTTGATTCTTCAGGTTTCTTAAATTTGATTTGATTTTGTTTATGACAAAACCGTCTTTAGTTACAAGCCTACAAGACGCAGTATTCAAAAATAATTAACTTTCAAAGATGTGTTAGTGTATGGTTTTAAGAACTTTACAAAGTAAGTAAGACTTATTTGAATAATTTTGTTTGTTCAAACTTAGTTTTGATATATATTACTATAGATGAAAGCATAGCTTTCGAAATATGTATATATACAGGGTGAGTTTTTTAAAAAATGCCAGGCTTTCATCTCAAAAACGATGCTAGATGGGACAAAATAACCCAAGATGATATTTGTTAAGGGTCGAGGGGGACGTTTAGTGGTAATATTAAATGACCTTGAAACTCATAAGTATTGGAATTATATGCCAAAGTAGGGTTTTTTTTAAATTAGAACCAATACATTTAAGGTTTTTTTTTAATTAAGTAAATCAAACTACACACTTTTTGCTTACAAAATTTTTTTGTAAAGTGTACGATTTTGTAGATATGATGAAAATTGATTTGCACTAAAGCAAACGTGTCTTCGCTAAGGTCTTCAGAAAAAAAATAAAATTTCGGTAAATTAAAAAAAAACAATGAATATCATTCATTAATTTAAATATTATTGCATCGTGGTCTACTGCGTGAAATTGATTTTCGTTGTTTTTTTTTTAATTTATTTAAATTTTATTTTTTTACTGAAGACCTTAGCGAAGACACGTCTGCTTTGGTGCAAATCAATTTTCATCATATCTACAAAATCGTACACTTTACAAAAAAATTTTGTAAGCAAAAAGTGTGTAGTTTGATTTATTTAGTTTAAAAAGACCCTTAAATATATAGGTTCTAATTTAAAAAAACCCTACTTTAGCATATATCTCCAATACTTATGAGTTTCATGGTCATTCAATATTACCACTAGACGTCCCCTTCGACTCTTAACAAATATCACCTTGAATTATTTTGTCCCATCTAGCATGGTTCTCGAGATAAAATCCTGGCATTTTTTAAAAAACTCACCCTGTATATTAGATAACAAGAAATTGGCGGTTTTATTTTAATTTATCAGTGAAATATAGAGTAAATAGAATAAAAATACAAGGTTTTGTAGTGTAAATAGAATAAGAATATAACAAAATAATAGTAGATTCTTATATGAGCTTAGAATGAAGGCAATTCTTCACGAGGATGAAGTTTCCCGGAACGAGCGTAGCGAGTGGAGAGAATCATCCGAGTGAATTGCCATCATCCTACAAGATGCTATTTTATCCACGACTTTAAAAATATTTGAAATAATATAAAGTTTTCATTTAAAACTTTATATCGCCATATTGAAATTAATTTATCATAGAAAACAAGAAAAACAAAACGTTTGTTGTTTATTTTAGATTTATATATGTATTGTTCTTGTTTAAACTTGTTTCTATTACTATACCAACAAATCAAGTTTTTAATTTGTTAGAGTAATTTTTTATAAATAAAGTGGAATGAAATAAATAAAAGAGAATTTTTTATATAAATTGAAATGAATACAATTACAATGAAAGATATACGCATGGAAAGTATATATTCTTTAGTAGTCGTGACTCGTGGATAAAAATAATTATATGTATATGTATAGGTACACGATTTCTTTGTACGAAAAAAACAATCAGGCTTGTAACTAAAGACGGTTTTGTTGATGACCAAGAAACTATGGATCATTGGGCGTATCCAGCACGTTGAGATCTACTTGTGAGATATTCTATTATGTAGCACAGTCTCACTTGTAAACCATCTAATGTGCTGAATGTACAATCTACATTTTATTTTTTGTTTGTTTCTTAACTAAGCTGTCAGAGTTAAGAACTGTCAACTGACAACTTAATTTTTGTTGTGAATTTTTTTGTTTCGATATTTAAATGGAGAATATAATTAGAAATGTGTTATTAGAAGAGATAGCAGCAGAAAATACTTTGTCAAATGAAACACTGGTTTCGATGGCATCCATTTTCCGTAGTCTAGGCAAAGAGAATACTTGTTCTGTAAATGAATCTGCAGTCCGTAATGAAGATTATTTTGAAATTACGATACAAAAATATAGCTTTTGATAAATTTTATTTTCTAGTCTTAACTTTAATTAATGCATTTTCACAAAGAAATTATTAATTTGTAGGAAAAACTATTCATATTTACCTCCATCGCTATCTTACATATTCTCTTCCTCAATATTTGCAAAATGTAGATACAAATTTCTTATCTCACTAAATAGAAATATATTCTACATTTTGTCGGTTAGATATTTAGCCTCCAGCACATTGAGATGGGAGACATCTACTTTTTTTAGTGAAATCTCAACGTGCTGGATACGCCCATTTATTCATTTTTCTGTAATATGTTTTTGAATAGCAGGAATATAAATATACATTTAAATGTTTTAATTTGTAACAGTGTATGTTTTAAAGTTTTTTCATGGCAATATTAGATTGTTTATAGATTTTTTACGCACTAGAGGGTAATAGACGTATTATATTACTTTTCTTACCCTCAAAAGGTAAAATGCACGAACGAATTAATCCTGCCCGGAGAGACGCTGCCATAAACGTGAACAAAGACCTGAATAAAGTCGCCGACTGGGGTGACCAAAACCTTGTCAATTTCAACTCCACCAAAACACAGCTGTTGATTGTTTCCAGATTAAAGACCGAGTTCCCCAAAGATATTTTATTTAGTATGTGTGATGAACCAATAGGTGAATGTAAAAACATTCGTTTATTGGGTGTCACAGTTTCAAATGACCTACTCTGGAACGATCATGTAATGGCGATGGCGAAAAGCGCGTCTAAAAAACTCGGCCTCCTAAATAGATGCAAAAAATTTTTCACTCCATACCAATTGCTCCATGTTTATAAGTCCTATATCCGTCCCTGTATGGAGTACTGCTGTCAAGTTTGGGGTGCTGCCTCTGTTTCCATCTTGGCCCTCTTGGACTCTGTTCAAAAGCGAGCTATACGAATTGTAGGTGATCGAACTTTGACATCAAAACTTGATTCCCTACAACATCGTCGCACTGTTGCTGACCTCGTTGTTTTTTACAAATATCGTCATCAGCAGTGCTCAGATGAAATCAGCGGCATCATGCCTCAAACTTATTCTTACCCCCGTTCCACTCGGCAATCGGCTGCCGCAACCAGTGAAACGGTAAAGATCCCGCGCTGTCATACTGGCAGATCGCAGAGAGACTTCTTTGTCCGAACTGCGTACAAATGGAATAGTTTGCCGGAACACTTAGTCTCAGGTGGCTTCAACCCACAGATGTTTAAAAAAAGCGTTAATCTACACCTCAGAACGCCAGTTGTTGTGGGACCCAGGTCTAGACCTAGGTCTTAAAAGGTATTTATGTGTTGTTGTGACACATATTCTAAACCCTATTACACAACACATTTTATTAAAAAAAAAAAAAAAAAAATAAACAGTAATGTATGGCGTTACATTAAATTACTATAACCTAACTGCTATTAGAATATTATTCTATTATGTTCGTATTTGTTATAGTAAATTTTTCAATTTATTTGGTTCATATGTTACAATCATTGTACAATACTCGAAATAATTTGAAGTAGTCCAACAAACCACCATCTCCCAACAAAAGACAACAAACACAATTCTTCCAAAACACTAAAAAATTCTATTTCGTTTTTTTGATTTCTAACAAAAAACTTGGCCACTGTTTTTATTGTTCCCATTCTATGATACCTTAGAAAAATATAAAAACTGTCAAAAAAACGGTTTTTTTGTTTTTTATAAAATTTATTTTTGTTTAAGGGTTTTCTTATGAAATAAATTAAATTTTTATTATATTTTTCTTTTTTTTTTGGTTGTGTTCTTTTATCGATTGTTTTATTGAAGTTAAAGAAAAAGTCAATTTATTAAAGATGAAGGTGAAGTGGGATGTGAAATTTCTGGATATACAAAAAAATCTTTATAAGAATTATTACTTTTATATTCAACCTGACGTATATTATTGTTTTGTTACAAAAAATAAAAAAATTAAGAAAATTATCTTTAAGTAATGCGTGTGACTTGTCTTATTTTTTTTTGTTATCTAAAATAAAACATACTCGTAGTTTTTTGTGTGTCTTTTGTAAAAAAAAGTATGATATAAATTATAAATTATTTGTGTTATAATAAAATCGGCATTCTTTTGACATGATGACAAAGGCTAAACCGATATAATAAACTTACAAAAAAGAAAAATCATATTATTTACAAAAGACAATTGAAATGAAAATGAAGAAGGTGAATTTCTTTTCTTATTATCAAATAAAAAATTCAATGAAGAACCAAAAATATTATTAGATGATGGGAAGAAGTTGATTGCGTCTTTAGATAAAAAGTGATGGAGTAGACTGTTTGGCTTTTATGTTACGTTTTGTTTTTTGCTTTAAATCCGATTTAGCTGATTGATTGAAAGAAAATTAGACGTTAGTAAAATTTAATTTTTTTTCTTTTAGTATGCAAACCATATACGAAAAGTTATAATCAATAAAATTCCTTATATTTTTAACGATCATCCACTTTAAACTTATATTTCGGTGTTCTATTGTCCAAAAACATAATTTTTATTTTAGAAAATAAAAAAAATATGGAATTAATAAAATTTTTGAAACCATCATAGTTTGTCTAGCTTTGTTTGAATAAATATCAATTGATTATTAAAAGTTTGTGTTTTTTGTTAAACGTAACACCAGGGGTTTCTTGTTGTTAATCTTGTCTCGTTGTGTGTTATTTATATAAAATTGACTTTTTTATTTTCTTAGGAATTTCGAACGAGGTTTCTTAGTGAAACACATTTATAACCTTTGTTTATTGAATTTAATAAATACAGAATAAAAATATTAATCTATTCGAGTTACAATTTATGGGTGATTCGTTTGTACCTGGGATTCAGTGAATAACCTCAAATGCTAAATGTTCTTGCAACACGACATGAACGTTTCATTTTAATTTTCATGTAGTTGAATTAAAGCATCTGCTGCTCTGTTGATTGAAAAAAGTGAAAACAAAATTCACTTCAATTACACATTTGTGAAGAATGCAATCAGTTTGAAAAACTCACATACCCTAAATTTGACTTGGTCTTACGTTTTGGACGGCACTGATTTCGAATCATTGAATAAGTGCATTTATGTGCGTGGAAAATTTTTTGTTGGGTTTGAGGGCGGATACAGCACAACAGACTTTTATGAAGCTTTTGAATAATATCTGACTCAGTTTATCCTAATAGTTCCATAGCTCCCTAAACATTTGAATGGAATAAATAACAAGGGTGGGTGTATGCAGGTAGATCAAGTAAATATGACGGCACCTGACGACTGATTTAACATTTTTTTATAAAATCGTGTATTATTTAATTGTGAAAATTTTAAACACAGTATGCAATGTTTTTCGTCGAAAAAATAAATGAATTTTTTTTTTCATTACTAAGTATTATTATTAGTTTTTTCGTTAATACTTGAAGTTCCATTGTTATATTTTGTTCATTAAAAGATTGTTTTGATTAATTGAAAATTGTTTTAAATAAAAATATTCGCTAATTGTGCTATATGATATATTTAAGCTGTGCTTATGTATTGAATCTGATTTTATTGTTTAAAAATATGCGTTAAATTTGATACATAATACTAACTTAAATTGTTCGGATTGAATTCGGAAATTCTTATCATTGCATTGATGCTTGTACTGAAATGATTGATGCTTGTACTGTTAAATGCGATATGTATTTGAAACGTATTGAAAACGCTCGATCAAGAATTGATTATCAAGCTGCATAATGTTTTGACGCCACACCAATTTTAAGTCAACTAACAATCAAAAGCAAACCGCAACTTTCAAAAAAATTGATTCTATAAAAATATTATATATGAATGCTAGAAGTATAAGGAATAAATTCCATGAAATTGAAATTTTATTACAAAGTGAGTCAGATATATAGAATTAATTGTAATTAATGAAGTTTGTATATATTCAAATGAAACTAGATTTTTTAATACTTCGGGGTTTGTTTCTATATTTAATTGTAATGACGATAGAACTGGATGTGGAACAGCTATATTTATTAAATCAAATCTTAATTTCAACATTTTAAAACAAGATGTCCTCTATAATCATTTAATAATAGAAATTACTAATTTCAATCTATCTCTTCATTTTATCACCCTATATAATCCTCCTGATGAAAATAAAACTAAGCTAATTGATTTTTTAGATAAAGTAGAGATAGTAGAAAAATGTGGAAAACGATAAATGAGATGATTAATATTTCGAAAGGTAAATCAAATGCTAAATGTATTGAAAAAATAAAGATAAACAATCATAATATAAAAGATGCTCAAGATATTGCAAATTTAATGAATAAATAAATAAACGAACAATAATTCTCCATCCAACTAAACCTTTATTTTTTACACCAAACAAACAACTTAACCAAAAGAAACGAAATATGAAAAAAATCAGATGTGAACACCCTATGGCTTCATCACAAAAAGTTGATGACATTTCGATTTAATTTTCAATATGGGATTCTATTTTTTTAATTCCGATCAGATAGTTAAAAAAGGAATAGTTAAATAGGGAATTTTTGGCTTAGAGGTAGTCCCGGACACCCTGATTGTCGACAATTCTACAAGCAACCGAGCTAACTGGTTCGTAGAGTGTCAATAAAACTGTTTATTTTTATTTTAGGTTTTTTTTAGAATTTTATTTTCATTAATAAAACTATTGATAATTTTATGAGTAATAAAGTTTATTTTGAGCTATAATCAGTGGTCACTTTAAATGTAAAATCATGTTGATTGTTAGCATTTACATGTAAAACCAAGGTACAATCCTATTTTATCTCCGTTAATAAAAAGGTGATTTTTTTAGATAAATAGAAATATTAGGTCCTCTGCATCATAAATTTGCGGAAATGAGGGGGTCAAAAGTTATAGTCAATTTTACCTTGGTAAGTTATAGTTATAGTCAATTTTACCTTGAATTATTTTTAAGTTTTTTATAATAAATATTAAACAAATAAAATAATAGTATTTCATAGTATATCATAATTATGTCACAAAAAAATATTTCGCTTTACAAGGTGAATTCCTTGATTAACAAAACAGAACCTCAGCATACAGAAAAATGCATACATAAGAACCAAAATTTTGTTCTTAATTTATCTTTTTTTTTTGTAGCGATTTTCCAAACGGAAAATACTAATTCAATACAAATGATACGAAAGTACGAAACGATACGACAAAACTATTACGATACGTGGGGGCCCCTCGCTTCTTGCCCCCCCTTTTGAATATTTGTTCTACGTAACTTTTACCCCCTCATTTCCGCAATTTTTTTTCATAATTATGGTGCAGAGGACCTAATCTTTCTATTTATCTAAAAAAATCACCTTTTTATTAACATAGGAATATTCCAAAACCAAAACCGTAGTCATTGATTTATGAGACTCTGCCAAAAAATCCCTAAGTGTGTCAAAAAAATGATTTCATACATTTTGTTACCCAGTTTGTTTGACAAACATTTAATAAGAAAAATTTAGGGATGACACAAAATGTAAGTGAATATAAAATTATACATGAAATATGAGTTAATGCCACTGCCACTACTTTTATCCAACATGCACAGTTGAAAAACATCAGGTTGTTGCAGATTAAATGTCATTTTTTCGCAAAAGTTGAATTGATTGAAGTGAAGCGTTTACATTAAATGAAAAGGTTTGCTTAAGTTTTTGGATTAATAGGAACTGGGTTTGAAATAGTCATAATAAATGTGTTTTTTTTACAAAAGTTATTATTATTAAAAGAAAGATTTACACTTAATGAAGAGGATTCTGATAAGTTTTCTGGGGAGGGTCATTTGGATTGAAAACTATAAGGTCGTTCATATGTCCTGTTTTCCAAAAACTTATAAATTTTGAAAAATCTATTACGTTAGATAAATTACCAACAATTTTATTTTAGAAGATATGTATAATGCTCCTAAAAGAAACTAAAACAATGTTTCTAAAATGCCTCTTTCCAGAAACTTTATCAAGACCCTAAACATACACCGAAGTCTTGAAACCTCAAAGTCTGGACGTTTCAGCCCCTTCACATTTTTACTTTACGGTTCTACCCAAAACTAAACACAATTGTTCTATATTAGTTTTCTTCAAAAACACCAAACACATACAGAAATCTTGATACATATTGGTTCATGAGGTTTCACTTCATTTATATTTTACTAAATAAAAGAATAAAACGCGTAGCGCAGACATTATATAATTACAAAAGTTAATACACAGAAGTCAAACGCCGTTGGAGTTAAGTTAGAAATCGAAGTATGCGAAATATTTATCCTTTTGTATTTATAGCTTAAATTTAAAACAATTCTTCGAATTGACCATGTGCAACCCAACAATTATTCAAAAGTTATTCAATCACGTGTTTAGTGCCTGTTGTTGACAGAAAAAATTGACATTGACAGCACATTCATTTGAATGATTATCTACTTGCTAAACTGGGCTCCATTAACCAATGTAAGAAGAATTTTTTTTAAAGAATTGGGTGATTCATAATAAAATAAATAGCAACTCAACTTCGAACTAAAATTTAACAACTTATAAAACGTATTTATAATATTGATCCCGCGGTTAAAACAAAATCAAATTTCTCACCTCAACCATTTCTAAATTAATTTCCAATATATATTTTATTTTATAATGAAAACGAAACAAAAAAATTTTATGCAAAAAGTTAAGCAGGTGGATGCAATAAAAAGTAAAAGTCTCGACACTATAAATTAGTGGCGCTGGGTGTTGTGGTTTTTCCTTAGAAACAGGATCATTTAAACAAAAGAAACAAAAACGAAAGTGATTTTGTGGTTTCCATATAGAAAAAGTATGAATACAATCAACACTTTGTTTAAAATTTATGAATTATTAAAAAGGATTTAAAAATTAACAGGTGTGGAATAGAACCTAAAAAAAATTATAACAAAACAACGCGTTCATTTAATTCTTCTAATTTAAATAAAAATACAACCAATTTTAAATAAGCGTTTCAAGCGCCACTTAATCCCTTAAACGAATTCGAATCATTTGAAATTTCATAGTAAAGTAAGATATACAATTAAATTATAACCACAAACAATCAAGAAGATTAAAGCTTACCGTTTTCTATTCTGAAATGATTTCTTATATAACATAAAAAAGGAACAAAAATTAGTTCCATTTATTTTATTAAAAATCTATAATTTAATTCATTCTTAATAATTTTATGTTAATTTTGTTAAATAAAAAAAATGATTTTTAATTTATGATTTTTCTATTTATACATAAATTTTTTATGACAATAATTTTTAATGAATTATAGTTTATGAGTTGAGAAAGATTTCAGAGTTGAAATTGGACAAAGAATTTATAGGACGACAGTCGTGGTTATATAAATTGAAATAACGAAAATACATTTAAATTAATCAGACCAAGGTGTTTTACGAATAACTTTAGTGTAAAAATCTGGTTAAAGAAAACGCCACTTAATAATTCAATTGTCAATAAAACAGTTTTGAGATTTTTATTTTGTATTTCATAATTGCGGGATATAAATATTTTTGTTGAGTGAAATAAATGTTTAGACAAAAAATAACTGCTTCTTTGAAAAGTTGCATGCATCCGTTTTCAGTTGTTCTAGATGCAGAATTTCTGAGATCTGTTTTAATCTCTAAAAGGAGACTAAATATTGAGATGTCTTAAATTTTTATGATCCAATATGATCCATAGAACCGTTGTCTGTTTCTTAAGTTTGTATTGTAATTATTCCTATGTTTTTATGTTATTACCACGAACATTGTTTGAAAGAGGGCTATGTTAAAAAAAGCCGTCTTGCCTAGCTAATCCGCAAAGCTACAAGAGGATTAAAATAACTAAGAGCACTGAGTCTACAATTGGGGATAAATATAGTATAACTCTCAGAAGCAATTTTCTAACACCTGTCGAAATAACGTTTGCAAATATTTCAAAAGTAATAGGTGATAGCAAGAGGTCGTAGGTGAGGGTTATTTTATTATCAATGTATCTTGCTTGAGGAATTTGCAAAATAATTATGAGAATTTTATTACCGGTCGAGTAAAATTTGTTTTTTGCCAACTTAACTAATCCTGTCAATCCTTAACTAATACTGTCTTAACTATCCTGTCAATTATTGTATATGCTGTGTTGTAAAAGTTTTTTAAAGTTTTTAAAGGTTTTTAAAAGTTTTTAAAATAGTTCTGTTCTAAGCTATTGACTTAAGGGTAACATAGTCTTGATAAAGGCAACAAAAAACTGCCGAAACGTCGACCATTACAATCAAATAAATTGAATTACATTTTTAAAATTATACAACATTTTTAATGAATCCTAAGCAATCTAAACCTAACATCAACAGATTCTGCTATGGTTTTGTGCACTCTTTGGTAATGATTTAAAAACAAATCAACAACGGAAGGCGCCTTCGAAGAATAAATTCTATACCACATCACAAAAATAAAGGGCGAATACATATATACATATATACATAATCAACATATATATATACATATATATTTATATATATATATATATATATAATATATATATATATATATATATATATATGTATATATATATATATATATATATATATATATATATATATATATATATATATATATATATATATATATATTTATATATATATATATATATATATATATATATATATATATATATATATATATATTTATATATATATATATATATATATATATATATATATATATATATATATATATATATATATATATATATATATATATATGTATATATATATATATATATACATATATATATATATATATATATATATATATATATATATATATATATATATATATATATATATATAAATATATATATATATATATATATATATATATATATATATATATATATATATATATATATATATATATATATATATATATATATATATTTATATATATATATATATATATATATACATATATATATATATATATATATATATATATATATATATATATATATATATATATATATATATATTAATATATTATTAATATATATATATATATATATATATATATATATATATATATATATATATATATATATATATATATATATATATATATATATATATATATATATATATATATATATATATATATATATATATATATATATATATTATATATATATATATATATATATATATATATATATATATATATATATATATATATATATATATATATATATATATATATATATATATATATATATATATATATTAGGGTGGTTCTTATTTATATAGATTATGTTTTTTTTTTCGAATATTTTTGATCGATCCCCCTAAAATGCTTCCAATATGTAAATAAAAAAACTTATACAAAATTTGAACACAATGCGATAAGATTAACCCGTGCCCCAAAGCCCTTAAAGTTTTTACAAAGGGTGAAAAACACGTGAAATCAGCAAGGTCTGGAAATGAGGTTTTAATTTTGTATATTTAGGTATTGGAATTCGTTGACATCAATAAAAAAAAATTTTCTGCGTTTTTAGTTTTTTTTTTAACCCTGTCCCTCCCACCCTAGGGTGTTGAAAAATAAAAAATTGCTCGACCCTGGAATTTTGAAATGGGCCTACAGTCAAAAATACTGAACTGATTTTAATGTTATATAGCTCAAAATGTAGGTATTGAACAGAGCTAATCAAAATAATAATTCACAGTGTATGACCCTGAACACTGTCTTTAGAAAAATAACGGTAAAAAATACAAACTCGATTTTCTAGAAATACGTATGTTTTAAATTTTGATTTTTTAATATGTGAAAGGTACATATGTTACTAACATTTTATAAAAAATTCAGGAGGGGAAATTTTTTTGTTTTTTTTTATTAATTTTATTGCAACACGCCTTAAATTTTTCACCATAAAAAAAAGTGGAGTTAAAAAATGAACAGTTTTTTTTATTTACATATATGTTTTATGATAAATTTTTAATTTTAACTCAAAATAAATATTTTATTCTTATCTATCAGCTAGTTGATTTCGTTTTGCAATGTAACCTGCCTCCGTTACATAGAAAAAATGCATGTTATCTTGAAAATTGCCTGGAGCTGCTGCCCAGTTATATTACTCCAGAGGTTTTGATATAACTTTGTCGTATTCTTTCTTAAGAGTCGCTCTAGTTGCTTTTATTTTTACTGTTTCTCCAATGCCATAACATCGGAACTGCTCTAACCTGGTAACGAGGAGGCACAGTTCACCAAAGAGTAGTTACTTGAAGACGTACAAACGATTTTTTGATCGCAGTACTGTAGCCACATTATATTCTGATCTAAGCTATAATCTTATCTGGTAATTGAAGTACACACAATATATATTTTTGTGTTAACAATAATATAATATTTGCTGTGATAAAATATACTATATCGAATATTAAGTAATCTCTCTGGACTAAAATTGCCCAGCTTTATTTTTTGAGAGTCAACAAAACACATTGTGATTAAAATTAACTAAAAACCAATTTTTCTCCATAAAACAAAAACAATACTTCACTACTCCTAAGTGAACAAAAAATAGAAACTACGGGAAAGTATAATACATATGAGTCTAAACCAGGGATGGGGAATCTTTTTACCATTAAAGGCCAATTATACATTTGCAAATCGTTAACAGGCCGCGTTATGCCGAGTATTGTTACCAAGTTTAGGGGGCTGCAATCTGTTACTATATTGGCTCTTTTAGACTCTGTTCAAAAGCGTACTAAACG